>CAHIKZ030001438.1:475000-511572 GCA_903632075.3 Acanthosepion pharaonis | reverse complement strand
GTCCATGAAATTTCAACTGAATCCTGGCTCTGAGTGTCCTTTTTTCTATTTTCCTTAGCATTTATTGCTTGCTTAAGCGCTCTGTCCAAGGTATTCGCAGCATCTCTCTGTAGAACCACATTTCTATTGCCCTCCACTCCTTATCTTCTCCTTATCTTTAATATCTTCAAAGCTATCAAACTGACCAAGAGGAGATTCAATATTTCTCATGATTGCTTCTTTGGAAAGTGTATTAAAAATAATGTATCAACACCGCTTTTTAGTTTACAATATTACCAAACTGAGAAAAATTACAAAAATAAAATTTCTTTTTTAGAGTGATTCAAACTACAAATGAGTTACAGACGTCTTTATTGAAATGTTGTTTAAATTGTGTAACTTTGAATCCGATGAAACAACGTCCGTAGAATTGTTAAATGTTGAAAGTATTTTAGAAAAGAATTTATAATTTTATATTTCGAAGACAAATGACATTTATATGCTTTTTAATCAATAGATATATCATTTTGTTAAAAATCAAAACATTTCAATACGAATGATAATATTCCGTTAAATAAGAATGAAAATTGCCATGGAGTAAGAGGTTTGCTGTGAGAAAGGGAATAAAAATTAGGATCCCATTTTACTACTCGATAAAATTGAACGCCAATAACCGTTGATTGTTATTCAAATACTAATTAAATTTAACACGTTTTCTTTTTAGTAAAATAAAATTTTAATAGATTTATTTCATTTTAAGTTCAGAAGATGTGCACTAAATTCTCCCACAATAACATGGATTTGGTTTCTCATATTCAAATGCGGACACATATACACGCGTACATAGAAAATTTCACAATTAAAAAACAATTTTCAGTGGAAATTAAAGAATTCCTGCAAGATTTTCTTTATATCTTTATTCTTTTCCTAATTTTTTTAATTTTTAGCGGCATTTTTAAATTTTAATTTCTTTTTATCTGAAGTTTGTAAACTAAAGATCTTAATAATGACACCTAGAAGCAAATGATTTTACATAAAAAATGGATTCACATAGAGCAGAAGTGAACATGTTAAAAGAAAATGATTCTCGTTTTCATATAAAAGTAGAATTCAATAAAAGAATAGTTTTAAAATGTAGCAATATTTCTTCCGAAATATAAATTATTTTTCCTTATATTTTCAAATAATTCTGATTTGATTTATTGTTTGGTTCGTTTTCTACGGCTTATCGGAAAACATGGACAAACGTGCCCGCAATAAGACGGAGTGTCAGAAAAAACAATTTTCCAATGACAGCGCTTTTAAATCTACCTTCACACTTCGGCAATGTTTATTACTTTAAAAAACTGTGATTAGAAATAGTAATAAAACAATACAATAATAATATACAAGCTAAACGTAGGAACAAAGTGATAATACAAGCTAAACATAAGATCAACGTAAATTTATAATTATACGGAATTGTCAGTATCCTTCTGTAGAACCGCATTTCTATTTCTCCTCATCTGTGGGGAGATTATCCAGAATCCACTACCGTAGATGTGGATGGATATCACATAGAAATCCATCACTCTTTTTTCTGTTTCTAACGCAATTTACATGTCCCTAATTCGAAAAGAACATTTACATTTCTCATACACCTGCCAGCTTTGAAATGTTCATTTTCACGCACATTGAAAATTACAATAAAATGTTCTTCCATAAAAATTCACCAATTATAAGAAGCTATAAATTTTAAAATAGAAATATTTAATAATGATTTATGAAAAAACATTGGATATTTTATGTGCCATTGTTTTCCTGAAACTAGTGAAATTGTTGAAACAGTAGTAACATTAAAGAAAAACTTTTAAGCAAAGAACTAAAACTTCCTTTTATAAAAGTGTGCTGGCCAAATACACTTAATGTGTGTATGCCCATCCTGGGTGTTTTTGCGTGCTGTGTATTTGTGTGTGTGTGTGTTTATGTGTGTGTGTGTAAAGTATTGTGAATGTACAGAAACATACATAATTCACATATAATGTACAAATCCTTTTACCTTAGAGATCGGTTTCCCCTTGAATGTGTTTTGCAGCGATCGAAAAAGGTAATAATCTGTTGATGCAATGAAGTCGTTTGAATCTGGCAGGTGGGTTAAAAGAGACCCCAGCCATGTTCAATGATATTTCCTGTTTTATTCTTGTTGTATGCGGTCTTGTGTTGCCATGGATGAGGAAAGAACATTTATTCTTTAATCGATTGTGTATGCTGCCGATATTGTTCAAATAGTATGTAGAAGTACTACAAATTTTATTCTTAATTACCACGTATGACTAGTAGTTATGATGATATATTCGTTGCTACTAATGCTTCCCCAAAACGGAAAGTACTTATGACTCAAGCTGCTATGTATATATGCGTACATGCGCGCATATACAGTGATCATGCTTTCTTCATTTTATTTTAAATAGTTTTTAACGTTTTCGCTGTTTGTTCCAATCGACTGACTGATTAATTCTTTTTGTCCATTAATATAAAACCGCATCTACTCTGCAAAATGAGTCCATTGCTTCGTCCACCTTAAGGAGAGTTGGCTCTCTGTGCCGCGCCAGGAAATTTTTCTCCCCGGAATCGATACTTCAAATATACAAATCAACCATTCGCCCTTGCATGGAGTATTGCTGCCATATATGGTCCGGTGCACCTTCTGTTTACCTCAGTTCTTGACAAGATCCAAAGGCGGATATGTAATATAATTGGCCCTGATCTGGCATCTCATCTACAGTTGCTCTCTCACAGACGCTCCGCCGCCTCTCTCTGTCTTTTCTACAAATACTTTCATGGTAATTGCTCCGATGAGCTGCTTTCACTGGTTCCCAGACTCCATGAATTCAAGCGCCCTACGAGGCTGGCATCCCGCTCCCACCCTTACAAAGTAGAAACTTTTAAATGTAGCCGTCTCTTCTTCTGCAATAGCTTCATAACCTCGCACCTCTCGCCTGTGGAATACCCTTCCCTATTACTGTTTCCCTGAGAGCTATAATCTCCAACTATTCAAATGTAATATCAATCGACATCTCCAGTTACCTTCATCTATCCACGATCCCTCTCCTCATTTTTTCTTCTATCCTCCTAACTCCTATCTGCTCTCGCTCCAAATCTTCTGCAACCCCCTGCATCCTAGTAGCTTCACGCCTTGCTCGGTGCGTAATGCTTAAAAAAAAGGACATTAGTTCCCAACAAGAGAATTTCTCATCGTTTTACATGAACGTCATATTTTGATCAATTCTTGTTATAACGATTTCACCATTTATGATCAATTCAATTTTTTTGAGGCTTACAACTTTCAAGTTTTTTACGAAACGCTGGCAGGAGTATTTAATTATTTAGCCGATGTTTTTTTTTTTTTTTTTTTTTCCTTTTTCATACTCTAGAATTCAATAGTTTCAAGAGAAATCTTTTTATAAATAAATATTTCTATTCGGAGATTATAAATATATATTGGCCTGTTTGTGTACGTATGCACAGAAATAGGTTCACCGAAAGCAATTGTTGAATGAAATACATTTAAAAAATTGATGCACTTTATCATTTATATACATGTACCATATACGCCAGTTAGATCAGGGTTACAGGAATGTAGGACTCCCATGGTTAAGATAAAAGGACAAGCTGAAAAGCAACTTGTCAGCTTTCAATATACCACATAACACTCGTGAGCACTTAGTCTTGGAGCGGGTAGAATGAAGATCAACGTGTTTTAGTGGACTCAGCAGTTTTCAATCTGTTTGTCTGAACCATAATCTAGACGCGACAGCAAGAAATAAATGGTCAGCAAATGTAACAGTGATATATATATATATATATATATATATATATATATATATATATATATATATATATATATATATATCCCAAAAACACTTAACTTTGAATATGCTAGTTACGTATTAATGACTAAATTACATTAAAGGTAAAAGAACAACCTGTACTTGACGGGTCTTCGTGTGTGTGTTTTGTAGGGGATGGCCATCAGATGTGTGTATGTATGTATTTTTCTTTTTGCATATGTTTTACTATGTGGATTTAATGTTATACGCTCAGAAAGATAATCACATATATTTATTGATTGTCTTGGGTTTTGTAACAGTTTCACCGCCATATTTTTCATACATAAATCCACGCCGTCGCCCTGCGAATAGAAACGCTCGACGCAGATGCTGAGTTTTCGTTAAGCCTCGACATTTTCTCCTTTCCACTTTATTCACCGGAGCCAAAGGTTAGTTCCGTGTGATGCTGATAACCAGGTCAACTTCTTTCAGACTAGCAGAAAGCAAATGGCATTGATCCAAAACAAATCCGATAATAGAAAAGTCTCAGTTTAATAATCCTCTCTGGCAGAATTGGTAGCGATCTTTTGGCCGTGACTATTCAGTTTGGCGGCCACATCAACTTCTGCAGGATAACCTTGTTGCTCGAAACGGCCTTTTATTTTTGTTGTACATTTTATTATGATTTTCAGCCGCCTTCATCATTACTTTACGCTTCTAATTGCTATCATTATTCATTCTGGTTTTGTTTATTTCTTACTAGGATTAGTAAATGTATTTCTAATCGCTCTATTTTTTTTTTATTGTTAACTTTTTGGTAGGCTTAATAGACTCATATTCTTAACTTTATTAGATAAGTCTTTATATTAATATATTTTATAGTTATTATTTGTCGTAGTAAATGTATACGAATATCAAAGATACACGCCTCGTCTCGCTGCTGATCAAATGCCGGCGGTCTATTTAAATCTTCACATTTCATTTAAGTATTTATTTCAGTTGTGCTCTAAAATAGGCAATCAAATTAATTATTCGAATCTACTTTACAAATTTCATTACGGTTTTTATTTGATGATCTTAGATGATATCAGAGAGAGAGAGAGAGAGAGTAATGTCAATGCAGAAGGATGTTTTATAGATTACGCAAAAGCATTTACAGCTCGAGGATCTATTTGAATTGCTAAACTCAATCTATTTGGAAAAGATGTTAGAATAGTCCATAACTTCTACTGGTACCAAACCGCCTGCATACCGTTAGAAAATGAGTCTGTTCACAAAAATAGAATGGAGCGTGAGGCAATGATGTTTTATTCAAGCATTTTTAACGAGAATGCAATTAGGGATCTGGAGGCCGTCCCAGGAGTTATCATCGGGGTGTAATCTTAATAATATAAAATACGCAGATGACACTGAGTTGATGCCAGGCACAGAAAAAAACTACAGGACCTCATAGAAAGAAAGTGAGAAAACAATCCATCAACACTATGAAAACAAAATATATGATTGCCAGCGAGAAAAAAGTCCAACATGCGAGATACAAAACTAAATAAGGTGCTGAAATACGAAAGAATTATGTTAGAAAAAAGAAAAGATGGCAGAGTATGACGCACAATCTTCCTACGGATGAGGAAAAAACAGAATCCAGTCAAAATGAGATTCGACTGAAAGATGCTGAAAATTCCATGGACAGATCGAGCAAGTAAACAACAAGGAGAAAATGTCAACAGAAAGGACACTTATACTCAGAATCAGAAAAAAAAAGACGGTTGAGATACGTTGACCATATATGTTAGTAAAGGGAAATTTAATCCTCACTTGATATTTTGAGGACAAGAGAGATTGAGGGAGGCAGCGAGATACTTACTTGCCTGTTTATGTGAATGGGTGGTGGGACGAAGCACATTAGTCTTAACAAAGGAGAAAAACTACTAAGGAACCCAAGAGAAATGACGTTGTGGAGAGCCATGACCGATGCAGCACATAGAAAAGGAATCATTATCAAATCTCATAACATATTTCATTTCAATTTCAATCAGTTTTTTAAGTCAAACTCAGATTTACATTCTACTATAGTGAGTAAACTGTGTAAGTAGAAAATAATGAAAAACTTTAAGTGAATTTCGAAATCCTATTTAATGTCCACAAAAGAAAAGCAAATAGTAATCCGCTTTCTGAATAAGCCACAGAATTTTATTCCATATTTCTAATTTTCGTTGATTTTTATTATATTATCGAAATTGGTATTCCTTCATCGTTAGTAAATTTACGATAAGAGAAATAATTCTAAAAATTTAGAATAACTGAAATAAATTCAAATAATAATATCATTAAATGTGAACGAAAGAGAGACTCATCAGCTGTCGTAGAAAATAAAATAGAAAATTTTACACCAAGACTGGGATGAATTCGTTCTGGTGTCTTTCGTGGCCGTATAGCAAAAGCGTCTGCATAAAAAATCAGGTTGATTAAAATACAGTTACTAATTTCAGTGTCACACATATGAGGCTAATTCTTTACACAGATCGTTAAATTATTGGTGCTTCGATATTTATCTGCATGCTAACATCTCAAGCTTAACGTAGTCAGTGCTTAGTCGGTTAAAAGAACAACCCTTTACACAATCATGTCTGAATATCAAAGCCTGAAATATCTTACCTTTCAATATTGTGAATGTCTATATCTGGTTTGAGGCTATACCATCTGTAGCGTCGTGTTATTTACTTAATTTCTAATATGTTTATACTGAAATGTATTAAGGCTCTGAAGAATAGTCGTGTTGATAATAAATATTTTCAAATTATTCTCCCTTTATAATGAATTTTCTAAGCAATTGTTCATAAAGTAAATCCTTCCTTTCAGTTCTTTATTGTTTTAATGGTAACCGCATTAGGCGTTTTACACAATCAAGAACAATTTAGGACATTCTGGAATCCGTATTTTATGCTTAAAAACCTTTCCGTCTCAGTGTTATTCTTATCAACAATTTACATATTAATAGCATCATACTATTTGTACAAGAATATATTTACTTCATTCTTCCTGCATCATAGAATTTCATTTGCTAACAATATGCTCTCTTATGAATGGTAGATCTCTTCTGCTATTTACATTGTTAATGTAAATTGCGCCAGATGTGAGACATATTATTGGCCTGTAATTACTTACTCTGCGGCGCTTGCCATTTACTGCATTGCTTCAACTTCATCTTTCGATTAGTCTCAAGTATTTCCGCGATTTCTTTTGTCCAAAACTTTTTAATTATGATTAAAAGTTCAATTTATAACTAAAGATATCTTGTAACAAATGATGAAGATTGTGTAACAGTAAGTCTTCTTATATATCTTCTATCTTTTAGAGTTACTTAGTTTAAAATTACAACCATATGTTGATCTCATCTTGATGTTCTGATTTTCAAATGATCCAATCTTTTGTTAGCTTCCGGTGGATTTTTCTGCTTGCTGAAATCCTTACAGACACAATCGACATTCGATTTCCAAAATATCTTTTTTCGCATTCATGATCTTGGCCCTGATTTTAACTTTTCAGCCTCTATGATATTCTCTCTATAATGTGCCTGGATGGTCATATGTTTTATCTTGCATATTCTCGCTTCACCCGATCCGTATTTCAATGTCAAAAATATTTATTTTTTATATTGGCTTTTATACGAACGGATGAAATTCGCTTTTGTACAATTCCGGTTTACTTTTCCTTCGTAATCGAATTTACTTCTATTTTATGTGGACTGATTTTTTTTATTCACTGAGAATTTATATTAATGTCATTTCTCTATCGGAGTTTGAAATTCCGAGATTGGACATGACTCTACCCCAAAGACACATACACCAGAATCTTGTTTATGATGGAAGAACTTATATTTTTTTTTCCACTCGCACTTTCACTCACCCACCCACACAAAGATAGATTAATAAATAGAAAATTGTCCTGCAATAAATTTACAACTTTCTTCATTTTGTATTCACTGCAAACATTCGATTAAGTATTCTTTATTGCATAGCCATTTAGAATGTAGTAATTTGTACGAGTAAAGATGAGAACGAAATAACAATGATTTTAGTCTTAATAAATTCCATTGGTTCTGTGAATAAATCGTTAGGTGTTTTTTATACAAATAATCAATAATAGCATCATTACCATTAAAGGTCATGGTTTGGCGTTTGATTTCACCAAGTATTAAACAATATTCATATTGATCCGACTTTGATTGGGCAATTTAAATAAGGGTGTCGGAAGAATGTAAAATCACTTTCAGCGTAAAATATTGTTAAATAATTTGATGAGTCACATAATTCATACGATTTATGTGATCATGTAATAACGAATACAAACGACTTTCAGATAGAGACAATTGACTTCTCAATAACGCTAATTAACTGCATAGAATACCCTATATTAAAAAGAAGAAATTTGCCATTCGTGTTGAAAACATCACATTGACCCACTGGTCAATATGATGTTTTTCAATCTTCCCTATACTTAAAAAATTGTGGTTTTTTTCTTCTTGTAAAATTATTTGAAGTAATTAGGGTTACTGATGGACATTCGAATATGCTAATCTAAGATATGAAAAATAAATAAAATAATATACCATTTATCTATGACAGGATTTAATTTACTGGAATCATCATCTTCATGCTGACTTAAACTTTCGAGATCATTAGACAATTTCCCAGTAAATTAGTTTATTAGAGTTCGATTGCAGGAGAGCGAACAAACCTCTTTTTCAATCATACTATAGATATAATTTACTGAATTAATTTGATATTAAATAAAATATTGCTATATGGGAAATATGGAACTGTATTTTCTCTTTAAATGAACTTAATTTATATGATGATTATTTCCTATTCTTAGAATTTTGTCAGGTTTGATAAAGCAAATACACTCACACACACACTCACACACACACGCACACACACATATATATATATATATTAAGACATTTTTTATGTTTATACGTTCTTTTTATAGATACAAATATTTAAGTAAATGTGACGTTTATAATAAACAATATTAACAACATTTCTGAATGTCCGAGAAATCTTCATAGAAAATATAGCCTGACATGCTTTTTACCGATTTCGCCACAGAGGATCGTTCGGTTATCAAGGTCGATTTTACTGTTTTAAACCCAATTCTCTATGATTTTCTCTCATACATACATATCTGCTCAATGCGTATCCAAATGTAAACAAATGACGTCACACATTATGAAATGGACAAAGTCCGACAATTATGTTTTAAGATATATATATATATATATATATATATATATATATATATATATATATATATTGTGTGTGTGTGTACGCGCGTTTTCGCGTCTGTGCGCGTGTGTGTGTGTGTGTGTGTGTGTGTGTGTGTGTGCTTCAATGTCTTGCTCCTTGGACAGTAGGTTGTTTAAAATTTTAAAAGGGCAGAAAAAGATGAAGTAAATACTGCGATGAATTGACACTCGATTGTGATGTTGATATTTGAGGATTTGTTTAGTACAATACAAGGCAAAATGGAGATGAAAGAAAGAGGTTCAAAACTATGAAGATTATTGTCAAATACTTAGTAACTGACATGAACGATATTTAAATATTTTTAGAACCAGCTCACTATTTCTGACGATATTGTAGATATTTTTTCTATGACGCTAGTTTGTATAAACGGCGGGAAATCATTTTCACCCTGATCTGTCTGAATATGTATGAATATGGTAGGCGAACAGGTCCTTTAAATAGGAAATAAACGACATCACCTCGATGTCTACATCAGGTTTTATTGATGAAGGAGGTTATTGATATATGAGATTTTGAATTTCCTTTCAAAATGATAAATTCCTTTTACTTCGTCAGTGTTTGAAAAATATATTTTAACATTTTATTTATCACTTCCAAATGGCGATAACCAAATTCTCAGTTTGTCTCTGACTAGAATGAATAAGAATATTTTTATTCATTATAACTTCACCAGCACGAATTGTTAAAGATGACAATGGACGGTGAAAATTTGTTTTCAACAAAGTTAAAGAGGTAAGGTCGCCGACACAAATAAAGACACTTTTTCCGATTAATATTCAACAACTATTTATGAACAGTAAGCACAAGATCTTGTAAAAAGGCAATTTTTTAAAGGTAAGAGCAAATTTCAACATGTAAGTTGCAGATATTTAGTCAAATCTGGAAGAAATATACTTCTAGATTTTTTTTCTAATTTGACCAATTCATGCGAGGTATCTTCAAACTGCTCTACAGGTTAATAAAAAAATGTATTAGTCCCAACAACCAAGCGCTTGTTTTGGATAATCAATAGATGGCTGGCCGCAATTCTACATAGTTGTCTTTTGACTTTAGATCACAAATGGTTTACCCTTGGAGATTCTTAGAATCGAATGCTAACTTTACAAAGAACATGAAAATATATACTTCAGAATCCTATAAAACAATCCTTATAAATCATATGGAAGACTCGAAACAAAAAATCGTTTAAGTTAACGCAAAATCCAAGCTAATAGGTAATTATTGTAGTTCCATACTAATTAGTTTAGTTCCGTACTAATAGGTAATTATTTTATCTGATAGAGTAGTAATAATCAAACAGGTTATATTTTTTTAAAATGTGTGTCATTAGTAACTCCAGATACAGAATCTTAAATTTCGAATGGTTTTTTAGGCCAGTAATTTGGCCTGAGAAGAATATAGATAAAAATACCATATAAAATATTGAAATCTAAAAAATATATCGATAAATGAGTAGTCATTTTTTACAACTAAAACCTGGTTTTCATCGCGAATCGAAGGCAAAGAAATCTTTCTTTCTATGTGAAAAAGAAAACCTTTCAGTTAAGATTAACACTTTCATTATAGCACTTATGACTTATGAATAACGCATATATGTAAAAGTACAAGGTTGAGTGTTGGGAGACTTTTGGAATTGTAACGTACATTTACCAAATATAATTCAGGACGGAATGACTGCCACCAATTCTTTTGACGATCCACCGTAATTTTACTCAAAGAAACTCGTTAAAGATAATTAATAGATTTATTGATACTTTTTTTAAAAATACGCTTGGGCTGACAAATCATCAGTTACCTCCCCTTAGATCTGTAATATCCGTCAGTAAAGTGCAATAAATCTTTGGTATAAGTTTATTCACTGGTTCTGCCTTTACTACAATTTATTTCACTTACAATGGAACTTTATATGCGGCCAGAACGATTTACTTATGACGCAGCAGATAAACGCTGGAGACACTAGCTCAAAACTTTTACGAACTTCATTGAAACTCTACTCCCTGAGAACCTGAATTGGCTTATTAAAAAGCGCGCTCTTCTTGACTATGTGTCTAATTCAATCAACGATATCATTGTAGACTTTAAAACTTATGAAGAAGCAATGGAAACATTACACATAACCTACTTGAAGCCCCAAAATGAACTATTTGCCAGACATATACTTGCTACCCAGCGACAGGAATCTGGCGAAACATTGGATCATTTCCTAAAGACCCTTCGGACATTAAACAGGGACTGCAGTTTTCGTCCTATGACCGCTTTGAAAGCACAAGAGGAACATATTCTAGACACATTCGTAAATGGCCTAAGCAATGTTCAGGTAAAGGCAACACTTTGAAAATAAGACGCTTACCTTGAAAGCTGCTTATGAACAAGCTTATAGTTGCGAGCTTGCTCTACAGTAGTCCAGCTCGTATTTTGAATTCGATACTGTGGGTGCCGCTCTAAAACAACCTGTTCCTCTCTATGATGATTCGATTTACTCTCCTGCCCAGGATGTCCCACATTTAAACACCCCAGAACAACCTGTCACTGCTGCATCAACCAAACGGACATGTTACTATTGCGGTCTATATCTACACTCACTACCTTCATGTCCTGTCAGGGAAGCTTGTTGCCGCAAGTGTGGAAAAATAGGGCATTTCTCCAAGGTATGTCGTTCGTTTCAAAATATCTCTTACAAAGCTAACCATCCTGTCAGTTCGTTATCATTTTCTGCAACATTGGCCGTGTTCCCTGACTGTCTTTCAAAAACTATTATAAAAATTAAAATTAGTCCTCACCAACGCATTATTAGACACTGGCAATTCGGAAAACTTTATCAGAGACAGTCTAATAAAAATTCACAAATGGCATTATGTTCCCTCCCCCCAAGAGAGTAACAATGGCGAACTCAGTTTTGTCATCACGCGTAAGTGGATATTGTTTGCCCGACCTACATTATAACGACATCTCATAGCTGTTAAGTTATCGATAATGAAAAACCTTAGTCATGAGGTAGTACAGGGCCAAGATCTTTTCCAGAATCATTCTAGCATAGAAATCACGTTCGGCGGAGATAATGTTTATTAAAGATTTGCAGACTGACTGCAGACAATATTTCGTACCCCTCACTTTTTGAAAACCTGACAAAGGACTGTAAGCCAATTGCTATTAAGAACCGACGTTATTCGCATGAAAATAAATAAATTATAGGGTCCGAAATAAAAAAAAGAATGCTTAAGAAGGAATAATTGAGCCAAGTAGGTCACCATGGGGAGGGATTATTAATAACAAAAGAAAACCAAAAAAAAGGGTAGATGGTTATCGATTACTCTCAGACAGTTAACCGGTTCACTCTTCTGGACGCTTTTTCGATGCTACGCATAGACGAAATGCTATGTGAAATAGCTAAATATAGTATATCATCGGGTGGCCATTAAGCAAAAAGACAGACCCTACACTACATTTGAAGCAGTTGGCCGGCTGTACCAGTTCCGGGGGATACCTTTTGCGATAACGAATGCAGTAGCCAGTTTTCAAAGCATAATCGACAAAATCACAATGGATGACAAACTGGAAAATACTTTTGCTTATATAGATAATGTAACTATATGTGACCCCAATCAGAAGGACCGCGAGGAAAACCTTCGACGGTTCATGGACGTCGTAAGCAAATATAACCTTACACTAAATAATGACAAATGTTCGCTTGAGCAATATAAAGTGAATCTTTTAGGCTATACAATAAGCAACGGGTCAATGCTGCCAGGCCCAGTGTGATTAAAACCTTTGCTCAGATTGCCAATCCCAGATAACATACATGCGCTGCAACGAACTATTGGCATATTCGCCCAGTATTCACAATGGCTCGCCTCTTTTTCACAAAAGATACATCTATTAATACAAGTATGATCTTTTCCTTTGTCTCGCCCAACAATTGAAGGATTCGAAAAACTCAAGCAAGACATTGAAAACTCCGTAATCACAACTATAGATTCTTCTGTCCCACTGGGAGTTGAAACTGATGCATCAGACTGCGCAATTGCCGCTTCATTTAATCAAGCTGACCGTCCTGTAGTCTTCTTATCATGGACTCTCTCTCAATGTGAACGACGGCATACGGCGAGTGTAAAAGAAGCCTACGCCACAGTTGAGCAGTTACGAAAGTGGAAACACTATTTAATCGGACACTACTTCAGATTAGTTACAGACCCCAAATCTGTTTCGTTCAGGTTCAAGTCAAAGGCTACAAGTAAAATGAAAAAAAATAGCAGGGTGGAGAATTGAATTGTTTCTCGTTCGAACTCCAGACACTACACGAGGAACTGTGCCACCCCGGGTATAACACGGATGGTTCACATGGTAAGGCGTAGGAATTTGCCTTATTCTGTGGAAGACGTTAGAAAAGTTACAAATTCCTGCCGAAGGTGTCCTGAGATAAAAACCTAAATTTTACAGACTTACTCCTGGGATCCTAATAATAGCAACGCAGCCATTTGGCTAGGACATCGCTTCCCTCTTGGCCCTCTCTCAACTACTGAGACACCCCACATTCGCTATACCAATCATGACACCCCCCCAACCTGGTAGACGAGGTGGTACTAAAAGAAGCAAACCCACAATACGTACTCATGCGACACACGGATGGAAGGCAAACTACAGTCTCTTTTAGAGATCTGGATCCTGCTGGAGATGTACCAGATCCTAAAACCACCCTACTGAGGAGATCTTATCTCTTCGGCATTGAAAACCAAGCGGAAAATCACCGTGCTGGAATCACTCCCGACATATTACCCCAGAATGATAACACAGCTTCCGTTGCGCTTCCATCAGACATTTCAGAGGGATTGACATCCGAGGCCCTGATATCTCCAGACGATCAATGCCCCAGAAGCGGGTACCTCCAGAAACAGACCCGGAAGATCTACATTCAGACTCAGAACAGCCTTGTCTATCAAGAAGGACGAGGTACTTCCATTCCTGGACTAACGGGCAAGCTCCAAATTAGAGACCTTTCAGCCCAAATAGTCCAATACAAGAATTACCCAGGCGTTCACAGAGAATCTGTAAAGAGCCTGGACACATAAGAGATTTTCTCTCTTATGAATAAAATACGTAAGGGAGAATGTACTGATGAATCGTCAGTTACCTCCCGTTAAGATCCAGAAGGTATCAAAAGCACCCTGTTATATCCGTTAGTAGACGAGTAGTCAGAGTAAAGTGCAATAAAACTTTTGTATAAGTTTATTCACTTGTTTTGTTTTTACTACAACCCTTTCATTAAATATCCTTTCTAAATATATCCTTAAAATTTGTTTTAAGTAATAAGCAGGCACTGGACAAAATATATTACGTTCAAAATACATGATGTTGAAAATAATAATATTAATGATAACGAACAAAAACTAGAGAATATTAATGAACAACTATTGCGAAAGAATAATAAATCCTGTAAATAATTTTGGAGAATTCTGTCTGACTTAGTTTGTCTTCCCTACACACTAATCCCCTTGTTAAATCTAGATGCATAACTTTGATGGCGCTCTGTTACATCGGAATATTACTCGAGAATACGGGTGTCAAATGCATGGCATTCCAGCCGACGGAACAAAATCATAACATATTGGGAGTATAGAACACAATTCTTTTTGAATAAATCTTGGACAGAAGATCGGCATTTCGTATTAAACGTTTTGCTCTCCGAGGTGTCATAAAAGACAAAATTCGATTATGAGTATTTCCTACATTTTACTTAGGCTGGCACAAGGTTACAATGTTTTAACTCGTTACTAGTGAATAAAAACTAATGAATTTATATTCTATTCTGCCGAAGGTTATTCCTCGCTTCCTATAAAAGAAAATCTTCCCTATTGTAGTCTCCCGGTAAATCGTTCCCCGAGCCAAACTTGAAGCCGTAATTCGAAGCCAATTCAGCCGAGTAAATAATTATCTACTTGTCCGTCGAGCATTGTTATATTGTCTCCTAAGTTACGCAGCAGATGATTGCATTTGAGAATAGTTAAGCAAGGATTTCTAAACGAACGGCATCGATCTGAGCGAGCCAAAATCTGAGACGAGAAAGTCAACGGAAATCGCTATTAACCATAAAGATTGTCTCATATGAATAGAAGGATAAAGAGTAAGACGAAAATGTAGCAGACAAGTAAAAGGAAGTAAAACACTGAGCAAGAAAGGTTGATTTTTCTGATTCTGATATTATTATTGACTGAGAAGAAAAAAGCGATTATAGAGAAATTTGAGCTTGTTCCAAATAACAGTCTCTAAATGTGCAATAAATACCTACTTAACAGCGACATTATGACTTAAATTTACGATGACAAGTAGGTTTCATTGGTATAGAAATATCTGCGATATTAAATCAGTTTTGTGACTAGAGTAATTCTGTATTTCACATTGGTACCTTGATTTGGTGTCGATGTGAAGATAAAAAAAAAGATGCATATTTCAAATACTGATTTTTAAGACAAACTGGTTTCTGACAATATCTTTCTAAATCAACGGAACTAAGCAAAGATAGTAAATATATCGGAATGTCAGTCACATTCTTCGTGCGCCAAATATTTCTACAAAGCAAAACTCCAAAATTATATTTCACTAATATAAAGCTACTTTACTGATTTCATCATTTAACCTAATTTTATTATTCATTTCTGCTTACACAATTACAAATCAATACTTCCATAAAATTGTCAGCGAATTGTTTATTTTCATCTAGTTTCGGCCGTTTTCAGATTACTGTCGCTTTCTCTAACCTCGAAGACGTCGAGTAAAATCCCTGGTTTAGTTTCCGGTAATATAATCATCTCATTGTTTTATGTCTGTTACGTGATGTGTCCTTTTCTCGGATACCTTGTAACTCTTAATTTTTGTTAATGCTAATATGCCTCTTATGAACGAATATGTGTTTTTGCCACCAATTGAGACTTCATCGGCGATATCTCCCGTTACGTCATGTAAGGAACATAAGCTGCTATAGTGGAGCTTTGCGTTTAATATCGGTTCTTTCTTAATGATTTTAAAATCGTTTCAAAATCTATTTTTTGCCAACAGCTTGAATAATGTGTGCAGAAGGTTTGCAAAGATCTTTCACTCATCTTATTCACCAGTTAATTCTATAGCGCACCCAAAAGGAATTGTAGTAAAGCTAAGATTAGTTTTGAAATTTTCTCCATTACAAATTGGCCAATAATTGTTTACCTAGTTTAGTATATTTACAGATCTCTATAAGAATTTAATTTGCTTCTGAAGAAGACGTTCAATATGTAAACTTCTTTATTTGATCGTGGATAACATCTGAGTAATTGTTTCATTTTTCGAAAGGTTTTGCATTTAGTGTTTGTTTTTAAGCTGATCTTGTATTTGTGGGCTTCGTAAGGCTTCTGATCTAAAGTCTCATAAACAGAATATTAAAAGTTAATGATTACAATTTAAAAAACCTTTTTATTTCTGTTTAATGTGACATCATTCCTCTAAATGTTACTCGTCTTTTAACTTTCATTACGAAAGTTTCTCATTTCTATATTTGATGCTTGAATTAGCAAAGCTTTTGATATAGTCATATTCGATTAAATAATTTCAAGTTAAAGCATTGCTTATCTGTTTTACTCACTCAGAATTGAAGCTCATAAAATTATTGTAAAACGCTTCCTTTGATGGCCTTTAAAGAAGCATTTTATGTTCTATGTCTATTAATGAAAGCTCACACATTGAATGACGTTCATTTTATTAATTTCGGATCTTACCCAGCATCATTCCAACTTTCAGAGTTTGTGTTCAAGTAAAAATTCTAAAAATGAAACGCATAATATATTTTTATTTTTTTTATCACAGTTCGCAATTTTTATTCTAATGCTAAAAAAAATTTGCTGGGTCTGTAAGAGCCGATATATTGAAAAGAAATCACATTTTCCTTATGTAGCGTCTTTTTATTGAATTAACTTGGAAGTATTTTTGATTGGCCAAGTTGCAGAAATCTAAGACAGAGATAAGTAATAATAACCCCTCTACAACTGTTTACGAATAGTATCTGATAGTATCTGATAGTGAAATCGAAACTTGAGAGAATCATCCAATTTGTATCGAGCCAGAGTGACGCTTCAAAGAATATCATTTCTGTTGGTGCCTTTCTTTGACAAGTGCGTTTATAACAACTCTTCCTATTTTTACCGCTTTCCCCACAGGCAGCATTAAATCTTGTACTGAGGTCAGGAAAAATAATTTGTTCTGTCCAAGATTATTTTTGGTTTCAATCTTATCCGTGATGATTTTCCTTTCTGAATGTATTTTTTATTTATTTCCTTCTTCCATGCAACCTAACATGCGCTTAATCCAAAAGCTATCACGTGACAAGCAATACTACAGCTTCCTTAAATAACTTGGCTTTTAAGATGGGAACTTACAAATCAAACATCGAGGAAATATTTCCCTTATCCACTGAACAACATCTGGACAGGTAATATCTAAATTAAACCAGAGAAGTGAAATCTATTTAAAGAAATCATTCTACTGGTTTATTCCATAAAGAATATGTCTGTAACAATTAAAGAATTCGTTTTATAAATACATAAATTACAGCTATTGTTTACTATTGCCATTTACATCGGAATACCTGAGGGAATCACAAGAAAACTGCCCACTCAGATCTTATGAGTGGCCAGAATTTTGCTACCTTCAAAATCAGCATTCAAAATTTGTTTTGTTTTTTCCAAACACAACGATTACAGCAATAAGAATTACTTAAACATCTCTTTTAAAATTATTATTATTATTTCGTTTAATTTCTGTTGTATACTTATTTCCTTCTGTGTGTTAACCAGAGATCTCATGTCAGAAATAGCATTATAATATTTCACCGAGTATTTTTGTAAAATAAAAAAAGGCAACCTAAGACGATGCATATTTTATATAGATAAAGCTCTTCGTAAGGTATGAGTTGAACTTGTGAGTACAATCCTTTGATATCTGTTGTATAATTATTTACTTTTGGGTATCAGACATGACATTTTTCACTGGACATCTGTGTAAAGAAAAACTCTAAAAATACACACATTTTACATATCTGCATAGTGAAGCTGTCTTCTTGTATTTATTTAAGGTTATTCCATTCAACTGGAATTATTGATGCCTTCATGTTTCACATTCTTTTTAGATTTCCACTTCAAGATTCTTGTATTTTGATAGTTTTTGAAGATTTTCAAAGGTGCGTAACAGTCTACAGGAACTACTACGTCAATGAGAAAGCATATTCTCTTTTAATGTTCTTTGATCACGATGAATGGCGAATAGCTTTCATTGTCCTGTCTGCGTGTATTTTAAAGTCCCATAAAATTGTTTTAGAATCCAGTCTAGTAACCGGGTTTGGCTGGTGTTCATATCAATTTTTTGCAGTTTTCTTGCCATAAAAATTGCAGATTTTCGAGTGCAGGAATTGATCCCCCCCCCTGTTATGCTTAGGTTTATATTCGGTGGATGCTACTTCAATGAAACCTGATACGTTTAATTATTTCTGGATATTCATCACAGGAAACTGTTATAGGGATCAACACATTATTATTATTATTATTATTATTATTATTATTATTATTATTATTATTATTATAATAAATATGCGAAATAGATGCTGAATTCAAAGATTGCAATTCTTAGGTAAACCATTGTACTTCATATATAATTTCTATATTTCAAGGATTGATTACTTTAGTCTAACAAGTAATAGCACTCGTATGTCTTCTAACTGATATCAGATTGTCTGCCTTAAAAAAAAACATCATTAGAACTCCTGACCTTGAGTTTGGCATGAAAACTGCATATTAATGACAATAAGAAATACACAACTACTTTCGCAAGAAAGTAATGTCCTAACTGTTTCAGTTTCCTTTATTTTTCATTCTGAATAATAATCATTAGAAAGTCAAGCATCGTGAGCGAAAGAAAATGAAGACAGAGCGCAAAAGAAGGATGTTACATAACAAATAAATTCGGGCTAACGTTAAGTGACATTTTTTGACACTAAAAAGAATATTTAAAATAGCGGGAAGGATTGAAATTTTCACTTTCGTTGTGCTTTTTTTTTCTTTTTTTTTCCAAAATAGTCAATTTTGAGTCGCCAAAAACATAGAAAAACCATTTTGTGATTATATTAATAGAGATAGAAGTAATTTAGAAAATGGGATTATTCTAACAAATTAATCGTATTAGATTTCGGAAATTACATTTTAGATGTTCCTAGAGAAAATGTGGTTAAATTTTAAAATTCAAACCTCTAATTTCAAGGCTAAGGTCAAGTATCAAATGAAGCTAAATATGTTCGTCATGAAAACCATTCAAACCCTAATACACGAATGAAATGAAAGCTAAAACTACAAAAGATTTTAATATCGGACACACACACACACAAAAACACACACACACAAACACACACACTCACCCACACACACACACACACACATACATACATATATATATATATATATATATATATATATATATATATATATAAAAAATATATAAATGCAATAATGCTTGGTTTTTTCGTTCATCTTGGCTATTGCTTTTCGTATTTTGGTATCACTTTCTTTCCTCTCTGGTCATAGAAGAATTCTTATATGTACTAAACTGCACCATTAAAATACCTAATATTTTTCCTAATGCTCATTATCTATGTATATGTTATACACCCAAGACAAATGTTATCCTCTGTTATTTCGTTTGTATATTTGTAGATACCCCCCCCCCGCCTACCTGAATTTTTGGGCTTTAATTCTTTTTTTCAATTTTCAAATTCTGTGCCTTTTCTATTTCGCTATTCATCGTTGGTTTTCTTCTAATTTATTTATTTTTTATTTTACGTATATTCTATGTTGCTTGGTTTCTCCACGCATGAGTTCGAATCTCACCCTCGTCGCTACTGTTGTAATGTTGTCTTTGTTCAAAATA
The DNA here is from genome assembly GCA_903632075.3 of Acanthosepion pharaonis. Classification (NCBI taxonomy): domain Eukaryota; kingdom Metazoa; phylum Mollusca; class Cephalopoda; order Sepiida; family Sepiidae; genus Acanthosepion; species Acanthosepion pharaonis. Next base: position 491,540 of record CAHIKZ030001438.1, on the reverse strand, counting down.
GCCGAGAATTAGGAAGGCCATCGTTGGAGAGATTATCGAAGGAAGAGAAAACTAGATGGAAATTTCAAAGATGTATATTAAATACTCATACATAAAACGTAAACACTTTAGTAAATTAACTACTACTCAAATCCTAATCTAATGGGCCTTCTTTCTATATTCATAAATAGTAGCAACCCATACTCACTGTAGAAGGAAGGAGCAGAAAGTAAACTAAGTCCTACTATACAAAATTGGCATTATCTTCTCTAATTCCTTCAAGAATTTCACTTGTAATCTATTTCTTTTTTATTTATTTTATTTTCCTTTCAGAGACGTATTATTGTCGCTAGTGTTTCCTTTAAGATGTTCTACTTTGTATATCGGAAATATTCCAAAGCTTCGTTCTTGTTAACTTTGACTTTATACACTTGTCTGCAAATGGAGATTATCATATTTGCTGTTTAATCAGTAACTTGGGATTTTTTAATTTATTTTGTCTTCACCGTAGTTTGCATATAAGATCACTTCTATATTCAACACTTGAGTAAGTTTAATTTGGGTTTTGAATAATCATTTGAGGATCAAGTAGTCTATGTGTTCATGTTGTCTCCTCTTGAGCTTTTTCCATGAGTTCAGTCATCACCAATATTCTTTGAATCAAGTGTTGTTTATTACTTGGGTACTGTACGTAACTGGGACCCGTTTTCTCTATGTGTTCATTGGATGATCCAAGTACATATTTACAGAACATTTCGACTTTCTATTATTTTAGTGTACAACATTTATAGAATGAATCTGAAATAGCGTAAGTTAAAATTTAAAATTCCCGTTTATTTGTGATGAGAAACCAAGAAATAAGTCGGAGGCTGAAGCTGACAATTCAAGGGGGAAAAATGTTGAAATGACAACAACATGTTTGCAGATCAGACATTGCAACATATCGGCAATAATACTTTATATGAGGATCAGAGGTTTTTCTATCATTGTTTTAATATAAAACAGTAAAATACGTTTAGATAATTGAGATATTTACGCAGGGAAAACAGAAACAGTGTCTATGAATAACGGATTGATCGAACATCAGGTAAAGAGGTGATGAATTTATTTTGTTTTTATTCTAAATTATTCATCAAAATTATTATAGTTTCGAACTTCGATGTGGGTAACGATCTAAAAACAAGAACTATTTGAGGCTAGATTCCTTTGTATATGAAAGGATTGATATATACAATTTAAGCAATTTATTGAAGAATTCTTCTCCTTGTAATCGATATTTTTAAATCATTGATTTGGCGAATATTTAGATCTAAATAAAAGATTTTATAACAACATAAGCTGGGCGGTTTGTAGGAACATCAGGAATGAAATATTTGCATTTTAAAAACTAAATACGATGATGTACGAGGCCTCAGAAAGCGTTAGTCTGTGTGTGTCTACGTGCATGTCTGTGTGCGTGCGTTTCTTATATGCGAGTCGAATATATGAATGTGTACAGAAGTATATTTCTTTTCTGTCTGTGTGTCTGTCTCTCTCTCTCTATATATATACATACTCACACACACACACATACATATATATATATATATATATATATATATATATATATATACTTAACAAAGGACAGCTGAGATTTTACTGCGTGAAACTCGAGTAACGACACGAGATGTCTTTTGTTAAGTTTTGACGTGAAGCTTTTTTTCGCTCTGTCTAGATAAACTGGGCTTTCAGTACTTTAATTACTGAGTAAGTAGTTGTTTGCCTTTAGATTTTTCTTTTTTCTTTCCTTGTTCAAGATGTTTCTTGATTAAGGTGTTAGGTCTTCTGTTATGTTTTCTATTGGTTACACCAGCATAGGTTTTCTTTAGTCTCTCTCTCTATATATATATATATTGATGAGGCATTGCCGCTTATAATTTCCTTAGCCGCTCAGAGTATTTTCTCTATTTAACTGCTACGACATACTTGAAAGAATTTCCCCAGACTGAAACTATTCATTCATCACATCTAGTAGGATTAAAAGGGAGTCTTTCGGCAAAGGTAAAAAAAGGTTTACGTAGTGTTTCAGAAACAACAGATGTGCAGTTACTGCTATATAACAAGGGGAATTGTCCTATGAAAAGATGAAACTTCCATTTTTGGAAGACTTTGCCAATCCATAAAAAGTTGTACATGGCCTTCCATGACAGTGATTTTGGTAGTACAAATGAGAGTAACCATCAGGTTTACCAAACCTTCACATTACTTTTACCACGCTATCATTTTTACAGTATTTTTATGATCTATCGAATTCTCAACCATTCACCTTAATTAGTATAGGTTTCATTAATCAAGCATTCTTCTATCAATATAAATTTTACTTCTGATCCTGGCTGGCTCTTGAAGATGCTTTCATCGATGGATATTGCCTAGCAAGGGTATTTTGACTCGCCTACGGATACGCATCTGTAAATGATGCACTAATCACTGTAAACTCAACGCACCTATGCAAATTCCTGTACGTTATACCACATTAAGATTTCTTTTCTTTTGTATTCCATTCATCGATAAACATTGGCCGTCCAATGAATTGTTGGCGGTGAGTTATTCTAACTGCATTGAACTCCTCCCCATATATACTCGTCACAACTAAATGTTAGAAACTTCTTTCAGAATGGCGCTGATTTTTCTTTATCAAAATCAATAAAATCTTCGTTTTTGTCTAAAACTTCTCCACCCACGACACAAGATTTCCAACGGTTGTTCCTCAGTTTTCACGCGCTGTCGGAATTGTTATACATCGCTTAGTCATAATGTTTCGTGTCATTACTATTTAATTGTAAATGATGTGAAAAGCCATAGAAGGACATTTAAAAATCTTTATGTTTATATGATTATTCCACAGAGTAATTTTGATCCTAATAATTTAGCAAGACAGACATCGTGAATATTGATTCATGTGCCCGAGTCATTTTACGGACGAATAGTTGTCGGAAGGTATCAGTTAGTAATGGCTAATTAAAAATAAGTGATGCGGAAAGCAAAGGATTTTAAAATAAAAGTATAAAGCAAGAATGCTTAGGAATTTATGAGCTAAACTCAAATATCTAATTTGTTCTTTTCATGTGGATTTAAATGTGCAGAACGTAAATAATGCAATAAACTGGGTTCGTTTCATCATTCACCTCCTCTAAATAGGAATTCGATCCAAGGGTGCTTTTTTTCTTTTTTTACTAATGTTCGCCTAAGAGAAGGCCCAAGCGCCACTCAGGATAGAGAGTTACTGTGTAGAGTTGTTTCAGCGTAAGAACGGTCAACATAACAGGGAAAATAGAGAACTCTGATTCTAGACTTAAAGATTTAAGTAACCTGAAATGTTATGAGTATTAGGGTTGAATTAGACATTACAAGAAACTGGAAACTAAATCTTAATCAGGATAAACCTCTACTGTTCCAAAAAAAGGGAAGATTGTGAATCGGACATATGTATAAAGCAAGAGATGAAGAAATATTGTTACAATAGCAGTGTGGATGTGGCGGGTATCAAATGTAAACAGGATTTTAGCCGCAAAATGAGTATTGGGACAGAATGCTGGAGCATCATATCTCGTACTTGGGAACGGCTCACGTTCTTTCCTGATAAACCGTAATAAGAGGAATAACAGGAATATCTAAATTTTTTGCAGATATCAGCGGTACATGAAAACTGTGGACGCCCCTAGATGAGCATCGATAACCCCTAAAAAGAAGGGTAACAACTCTACGCAGGGAAAAGCTGTATCCGATTACATTTTAATTCATAGTTGATGCAAATCAACTCTTCAAATGAGTCACTTTTTTTGTTGCTTTTTTTTAAGCAGATGCTTGAGTTGCTGAATGGAAGAGACCGCATAAATTATGGATCCAGCAACTCAACAGGCTGTTAATTGCTCTGTGGTGTGTGGATTGGGTTCTCCTAGAGTTCGAAAGAAACAATAGTAATATGTGAGTCTTTCTTGACATCTTCAGGTCATACTAGAGACCATTTGAAACTCTTTATGGTCACCATGTTTTTCATTGTTATAGCAAGTTAACACAACGCTACATGATGCGTGTATTACACGAAACACTTCCTCGTAAAACTCTGTTAACGCTTCTGTCTTCTGTTGGTCCTTGCAATTGCTAGATTTAAATACAGGAGAAATTGCAGCCCTTAATAAAATTCTGCTGTCACTCTAATGAAACACACCTCAATTATGTATAGCCCTAGTAAAATCCGGATAGATATATATCGACACCGACGCAAATATGTGATATTGCTAATGTCTCGCTGCGTAGCATCCATTAGTCAGGTTAAAGGAGGTGTTTTTGTGAGGTTTTCTCTCTGTTTTAGCCTTTCAGTCTCTCAGGCAAAAATAGTGAAGGAATTCAAGAGGAATTTAATTTAAACATTTATTTTAAAATTTATTTTAATTTGAATGAAAATCTGAAATCCTGAGATTTATTAATTCACTGAATGAAAAAGAAATCACTTGATTTCAAACATGATTTTGCCGTCAAAAAACATTTTTCCTGCCATTAGTGTTTCCTGTTTTCTTTTGTGAATTACATCTCATGTTCTGATCCAAATCAACAACTCTACGTGTTTTAGAATTTCATGCATATAATTTGAAATATCTCCAATTGAATAAGAATTCATGTAACTTGTCCACGTTAGGTTGTGCAAAGAAGAATGTAATATTATCTTAGAGAAATGATAACGAGCCTTGATTATCATTTTCAACTAATGCTAGTCAAAGGAACGTACGATTCTCTAATCAGAGTAATTTTTATCTTTCTTGAAAAGTAAACTTCAGTCAGCCATTCATACATGAATCAATCTCCATACATTTCCACGTAACTAATGTATATCCATTTCATGAATTTCTTGCGGATTGTTCAATTTGTCTCGCTTTCTACTCTGGGAGATATATGAGATTCTATTCTGCGAAAGTGATGGCAAAAGGGGAGTACTCCGAGAATATCCCATGGAAACACTGTGATGGTTTTGATCAACATTCTATTCCGAAACACAGCATCCACCCAAGCATATGGAAGATAAGCTGTACCATATCACCAAATTCAACACCTCTGAAGACCATGTGCACCCATTCAGAATAAAAGTTATCAATATTGGCAGTGGCATCTTTCAGCAGGTGAGTACCTCATGTCACACTGCCAGAAATGGAGATGAATGGTTCCGGAAAATAAAGAGGTTTTTACTGCGTTGTCCGAATGGTCAAGTTCAGCAGAATTAACTCCCATTAAGCATCTATGGAAGAATTTTACCAAAACGTTCCTTCTGCAGGAGCTTCAAAATGTAGAAGTTAAATTATACAATCAACTATCCTGGCAGAGACAAACGTTGCATGCCTTGTAGATTCTATGCCTGGTGTATAATGTTTTGATTATTTACCCATCAACAAATTGTTTCACGCATGTCAGTGCGATTTTCAAAATGAACGTTTGTTCCCCCCCTCCCCTGGGCGCCTTCAAGTTCTACAGTTCCTTTACACGTTTTTATAAGGAATGCATCGATACAGCAACAGTTTGAAATAATTTCATTCCTTTTAGTCTATTATCTCGTTCATATTTTTGAAATCTATTAACTTCCTCCTCCTCCTCCTCCTCCTCCTTCCCTCCTTCTCCTCCATACATACATAGCGATTTCTTCTTTTAATTTTCTTCATTTTCGAATATATTCATTTTTGCTACTAATCTTTTCCATTTCATTTTTAGTTTGCATATGCCTTTTGAAACATCCTGTTATTTCATATTTTTCATATTTGAATGATAGCAAATGGTTTGCATATCTTACTTTAGAACAATTCCCAATTGCTCTCATGTAAATACATATATCTATATTATTGCATGTTGCATGTGGTCAAATATATCTATATTATTGCATGTTGCATGTGGTCAAATATTTACAATTTTTAATAACAATCGAAATCATTTTCTACTCTTGGTGAGATAAATCCTTTGAAGATAATGTCTTTCTTCTACTGATGTGTGTAGGAAATCCAGTTTTGATCCAAAATGAATTGTTTTCCTCTAATGATTTCTTAAATAAATAAATGTACAGCTAGAAACTGATTAGATGGTCAAGCAATATATATATAAAAGCCTTGAATATTTCGAATGTCAACAATTTCTTAGCTTCGCTACTGTCAATGTAACCAGACTCATTTTTAAGTAAAATTACTTTAATAAAGTTTAAAATCCCATATATTTACTTTAACATCTGACTAGTAAAATTACAAATTTTATTAAAATTCTGGTCTCTTTTTATGTTGTTTTTTTTTCTGACTTCATAGATTTTGCCTCTATTCTTCTACGTTATGCAACAGGTGAAGGAAAGCTAACTGATCAACTGAAACCTTGACTGAAGAATATTAAAATATATGAATAAGGTCTTCAATTTTCTGCCTATATTTTCAAACTATTGTTACTTACATGTTGAAGTTTTAGCAGTAGCTACTATTTTTTAAATATATAGAAAAACTTCTTGCATTTAACGATGAACAAGTTTTCTTTTAAACCTACTCGCCAACATTGTTTGCAAGAGATTTATAAATAATTGCGTTTTCGACATTTCTTAATAACTGGTTTCAGGTCTATTCCAGTTTATTGGTGCCGCCTCGAGGCCTGGTGCATGATAAAATTTGTTTCTTCGATTGATGTGCAAATGTGTGCGTGACTTCCAAATGCTTCTGAAATTCATTATACTCATTACCTCATCAGTTTCTATAAAGAGTATCTGACACCTCCATTTGTCTTGCTGATCTCTTCATAATGTTTCTTTAACGATCAGATTATTTAAGGAATGCTAAAGACGAAGTCCCCGCCTCACACATTCAAGCTTTGAATCAGCATTAACCGAGATTTTAAGTCAGATAATTTATGGAAGCTAGCCATGTTTTATTTATTTCATCAATATATTGGTAGTGTTGATATATAAACATTTTCATAGATTCCATTGCAACTTGTTTTGATATATATATATATATATATATATATATATATATATATATATATATATATATATATAATGTGTGTATGTGCCCTTTTATTTCTATTACTAATAAACTGAGTTATACTAATGATGAGCACAACAGTTCGTACTGAAAAGTGAGTGACATTTTAACATTGTTTTACGAAGCGTTAATAAGGTTAGGCGACTTCATAGATGCACAAATATCCGTAGAATATCCCTCGAAGATGTTTACACAAATTTTGTTTTACTGAAAGGATTGTGTAACGTCTAAGATCATTTCGAGAACTATCTTGACGATTTCTGATCCTATCAAGGAGGATGGATTCGGTTTTTGGTATTATCTTTTCATACATTTGCGTAAAGTTATAATCACTTTACGTGTTGTGGCATTGAAGAGGTGTCTAAATCAAGTGGTAAAATATGGAAGGCCGAAGATTAAGCAGACGAAATGGCAAGGAAATCAAATGAAGAACAGAATAAACAGAGCCCGAATTCTTATCCATATTATTCACAGCTGAATGGTATCTTTATGCCAGGCGGCTTTAACAATAATTGGAGTCCTTCTGCCGGTGTCATTTACATACCAATATGCCACACTTTTCACATACATGCTTTTGTACATGCCCACATGTATGGTAAAAAGTCAAGTCATTAACGATTTAAAGATATAATGTAAATATAGCAGATTATAAGAAAACAATGGAATAAACACACATATATGACACACTTACGAATAAATACACATATATGACTGTCCATACTTCAAACTTCTTGGAAATTAAATTTGTACATTTTTCACTGTGAATTGCTTTATTTCTAACCATTTTCTGTTTTATTTCTCTTCCAGTCTCTATGAATCTGTCTTGCTTTCCGTTTTTGTATTGATTTGAATTACGATCAATTCTAGCTAAAATATATTTATAAATAAATGTTAATGGTAACATTAGCCGTTTCCGTATAAGGAAATATTCGGCATACGTTGACTGAGCAGACAATGCTAATGAAACTTCTTTCTCTTAAAACAAATATTTAAGTAAAATAAGTCTCTCATTTCCATTAATGGTTATCGCTCTTTCCAGTATTGATGGGGGTTCATAACTTGCTTCCTAACTTATTGTTTCAAATGAAAAATCACGCAGCCCGAAGTAAAAGAGAAAATAGAGATTATCGGTGAAAAACTTGAAATTCATTTGCAGATATCATATTCTAGCCGCAAAAAATACCCTTGGAAAATGGTATGAAAAGTTCCTACCCCAAAGCTAGAGGTTCATAGATCAACAACGTAGCTCTCTAGCCTTTGTTAGCAAACAAGCTAGGAGAATGAGAACTTTGAATTCCCTTTGCACATTGGGGATGGTAACACAGAAGCAATGCACAGCGTGATAATGCTGCGGTTCTTGCGGTTATACTTGCCCCTGGAGAAATCCAGGGGCAAGTATACGCGACGCGGCGTAATGCTTAGCAATCTTGTCTCGCCAGATTAATTACGACTGAATAATGAGTTTCATCCTCACTGTGTGCACCATACTTACCTTGAATTGATATAGCGCTTTAAACCGGACAAATTTCTCAAACCGCTGACAGAAAATTGGCAGACAAGAGACACACGCATTTTGTTGTGATTAATTACATTTTTGCGGATGTTTGTACGTGTGTATGCATGAATACAAAACTAAACAACGAATTCGTCGTAGAATTGTCTCTTATCATAAATTTATGAGGACATAGATATAATGAAAGTGAGATTAACTTTTATTGGAATGTATAAACATATTTCCCGAGCTGAAATTTATACAGTATGCAGATATTCAAAGAAAGTTTTGACGTATCTCTCTTGATATTTTACTTTTATATTAAAATTATCAATAAATTCTGTATTCAAATGATTTAGTTGAAATTCGTTTATTCTTTCGTTCAAGACTAATTCGTTTTCCACTTTCGAAGGCAAACCACAAAAACACATGTATACGAAAAACAAAAAAAAATATATTACAAAACTTTGTTATTAACATAAAAAAATACACCATCATCTTTAATATTTCTGTCTCATTCACATTTGATTCTGTTTCAGGTTTCAACCTCTGATTTTCACTGCAACCGAAATATAGCGTTTAGTCACGTCTTTGGCATTTTCTTTGGTTTTTAGCGCGGACATTCCGATATTTTCAAGTTCTTTTCTCAAGAGTGTTGCACAGAAAAGTTTATTTCTTTGAGCAGACTGATTATCTATGGACTCTTCAGTTAAAGATTACATTCAGAATTTTGCCGGAAGGCGTCATCTTCGACACATAACAACACAAATCGACAGTTATTTTCCTCTTTCGGTAACCTCTCACAAAAGATTATGTTGCCGTGATTGAAAGGTTCTCTTTCCAAAATATAGCCAAACAATTTTTTTAAGATTTCCTTCTCAGTCGGAACGAAAACTCAACGAAGATTACGTTGTAATGGTTTTTCTATGCATGAATATTTATCATCTGGTAAAGTTATTTAATCATTTATGCTTTTGTGGTTTTTAGTAATTAAACCGCGTAATTTAATTACTTGTTTCCTGATAAATAAACACGTACAAACGAGCTATTTTATTGGCTCTACCAATTTCATCGTAGAAAGTGTTACTTATGTTACTGTATACAGAATTCATTTTAATTTCTTGTTTTTAATTAGTGCAACAGCATGAATCATGTTGTTTATATTCTTTAGATATTCTAATTGTTGCGTTCATGGGTTTACTATTTTGCGGAGATTTATTTTTTAATTCTTATTTTATCCTGACATGTTTTTAGTTATTTATAAAAGCAATAATAAAATTCTCTTTGATTGTTCATTAATCGAAAAAAAAACCCGGAACTTATGGCATATTTACTGTAATCCTATTTTATTGTTATATTCATTAAGGATTTGATAGGCAGAGACAAAAAACGAAATGTTACGTTAAAACGCCATTGGACAATTTACATGGACACGTGACTTTCTTTATTTATTTTATTGAAAATGCTTTTGATCAGTTTCGATAGTTAAATAAGGTAAATGAAGGAAAATTGCTTTCCAAGAGATAATTATTTCATTATTTTTATTTATTATTTTTAACATGCTCGGATATTCCGGACAAAAAGATAGCAGATCTGATAAATTTAACTTAATTTTTTGCTGATTCAAGCATAATTCGTTTACATATTAAAACATACAGGAAAATTTATTAATTAAGTAAGGCTAGAAAAAGAAGGGAAAATACATGTCCCATTCTGCGTAACAGATAGCACAAAATGGCATTCAATTGACACAGATATTGTCTTTGTCTTATTTCAAAAACTTAGATGTACATTTATATACACCTACCAAAGAAGGATCCGAAACAGTGCAAACAGATATACGCCGCCTTTAGCATTCCATGAAACACTTATCCAGAACAATCATATTATTTTCCATCAGAGACATTTTTTCTTACACTGAAAACAATTGATATTTATTTTTGGTGTGTGTGTTTTTCTGGAAAGGTTTCCTTGTCCTATCTCTCTCTCTAATGTGCTTATCGTTTAAAAGACTCATGCAGCCACTTAAAAATGTTAAGCATGTTTATTTCTTTAATCCACAAATACGTTTCCAAATAATAAAAGGAACTGACGGATATTTTCATAAGCTAATGAGAATAATCCTATATTAAAGGGAAAGCTTAAACTGGCTGATTAGTTTTGATCAGAAGGATGATTTTAAAATTATTATCTTGTACTGATTAACTTTAAGAAGTCTTTGCATCTAAGAAGAGGTAAATAATTTGAAAGCTTCATTGATTTTATCAAATGATATTAGGCACCAAATAATTATGATTTGTGTTGCCTAGCAACAAAAATATTTCCGACTAATATAAAACTAAATATGCAGATACACTAGAAAAAAGTAAACATAAAGTTAAACTAGAATATAGATAAACATTAATAAGAACGACAACAATATGTATAAGAATAGGAAATGAAATATAATTTGGTTTAACCCACCATTTAACAAGAATGTCAAAACCACCATTGGTAAAATGTTCCTAATCCACAAATATTTCAGCCATAATCCATTGCAAAATCTTCAACAAGACCAGCATTAAAATTGCCTACAACTGGACTAAAATCCTCGAGAAGTATATAACACAGCATAATAATATAATATTAAACAAATATTTAAGCACCCTCAATAACAATATTAATACCGACAAAAATTGTAATTGTCGAAAAAAATGTACCTGTCCACTAAATGCACGAATAAAGGCGTTATTTACAATGCATTTTGGTCCCACTGCTAACCACTGGAAACCTCAATATTACCATCATACATTGACACTTATCAATAAACCCTATTCAAATACTACGGCAATCTCCAATGTTTGTAGGAAATTAAGACAAATAGATACATACCTGTAGTAAACTGTAATTTAATCGCTAAAAATACAACCTCTGTCTATTAGAGAAATTACCCATTGTTAAGCACATTGCCAATCCTAACCTACTGAACAAACGAAATATTCTGGCTAGATCAATTAACCCATCATCTACAATTTATTTTTTGTTAAACACTAGTTACAACCCCCTCGTCTATTTTTCCATTTTCTTCTTTTATTTTTTTTTCTTTCATCTTTTCATTTTTCTTAACTTCGAATATGTTTCGTGTAACAGCGCTTTTTTTTAATTTTCAACTTAATTTATTATAATATTAAACGTTAGCTCTATATACAATGATACTTTCTTGAAAGATATTATTTGTCAACTATTGCACCGAACAACAATACGACACACCGCGCCTACCCCCCCCTGTATTTATATTGCTTTCTCCTTATGCTTTATAGTTTTAAATTAAACACCACTTTTTTCATACGTCATTTTACACAATACATACTCATCATTTTTTAGCGTAAATATATGCCATATAAGTTAATATCATATATCATGATTTTTTCAAATATCTACCCACCAACACACTATATTTTGAATTTATAGCCCTATATTATATTGAATTTGAATCTCCATATAATATACCTTTCCTCCCTTGAAACCCAGAATTTTAAAAACCAACCGTTCATTTAATATTCGTCTATGATGAATTGGGTAACCACCGAGTTGCACTACAAAAGTATGTGTATTTATTAACACACACACATATATATGTGTGTGTGTGTGTGTGTGTGTGTGTGTGTGTGTGTGTGTGTGTGTGTGTGTGTGTAGTAGCGACTGCGTATTCTATGCAAGATATATCGATGATATATTCTTTGTATACACGGGTAGTGATGACAAACTTATCCAATTCCTTATGAGCCTAAACACAGCGCACGACTCAATTAAGTTTGACTATGAAAAATCCACAACATCAGTAACATTTGTAGACATGCACATTTATATAGATGAAAACAGGAAAATAAAACGATACTACACACTAAAATCACCGACACCCACAACTATCTACACTTTAAGTCTTCCCACCCTAAACACCTCAGAGAACCTTCTCTATTCACAAGCACTTAGACTCAGAAGGATATGTTCCAACAATGAAGAATTAAATAAACGCATTGAAAATCTGGAGCATCAATTCATAACATGTGGCTATAAACAACACCTAATCAGGGAACAAATATATAAAGCAATTTCCACACCTAGAGAAGACACCCTAATGTACAAGATTAAAAATAAACCCAACCACATCCCTCTAGTAACCACTTTCAATCCCACTCTGCCTCTACTATCCCAAATAATCAAAAGTTGTTGGGAAATAATACATCTCAAACCAGACCTAAAAAAAGTGTTTAAGGAACCCGGCCTTCTAGCATATCGTAGACCTAAGAACCTAAAAGAAATCATATGTAGTAACCACATTTCAGGGGACAAGGTAATCCGTAATAAACTAACAACAAAAACAACAGGAATTTCCCAACCATGTAACAACAAAAAAAAGTTTATGCTGCAACCACATTAAAACACACTTTTCATTCACTAGCTCAGTCACTAAATCTACTTTCAAAATCTACCACGATTCTAACTGTAGAAGTCATAACATAATTTGCCTCCTAGAATGCACACTATGCCAGAAACAATATGTAGGAAAATCTTAATGGCCCTTTCACTACAGAATTAATAATTATCGCAATCGAATTAAGTCGACTCCCCATGAAAAATTATTACCTGTAGAACAACATTTCCGCCTAGAAAAACACGATTTCAAAAACCATGCCAGATTCACTATAATTGAGAGAATAGAAAAATTCAGAGCAGATCGCATTAGAAAGATTTTAGAGTTCCATGAAAATAAGTGGATACAACGTTTAAAAACACACTATCCAGCCGGAGTAACCCATAAATTTAACAATATAGATAGTATTCATATATAACCCTACAAATCAAAACCTACCCACATTTCTCACTCACACAAGACAGACATGCTTACGGAGGTATTGAGACCGCACACTTATGCACACACCCACATGAACATACACACTTGCACATCATACTCACTCACTCCTTAATGAGCCAAATGATAACACACACCCACAGCATATACACACTTACAGATATCATACTGACTCACTCCCTAAGAACCAAATAACACACACACACACACACACTTAACAGAGACACGTCCCCTCTTCTGGAACCAATAAAACTGTCAAACTGACCAGGGGAATTCAGAGCAGCATGGATCCATCCAGCTCTTATCTCAAATAACAACTTAAAAGAGACTGTTTGACCAACACAAGGAATGTTAAAAGATTCATGTTAAAAAGATAGAAAAATAAAAAACAAATGAAAACTATAGGCAAAAGTTCATTTTCTCCATCAAGACATTCATTTCTGTAGTTCACTGCTACCAGCAGCAGAAATATTTCTATTTGAAATGCACCACAATATTTTGTTTTCTGAAATTAGAACATTTAATCCTTTAGCTTTTAATTGAAGCTAAGGGAAAACTTCAAAAAGGATTTTTCCTTTATGCAAAATTCATTTAAACCTTAGGTATACCGGATTTTGAGGGTACCTACTATACAACTATGTTTATAATATATAAAGATATATGAATATATGTCTACGTGCGTGGATATATTGCTTACAATATGCTATATTTAATGAGGAAATTGCTTAATAACGAAGATATAGCATTGATATAGATATAGCGTGGGTTTAGGAATCAACATTGCATGGTGACAGCCATTTTTACACTCCAGGTTCCTCTATACCATTAGAAAAACAAATATATATATATATATATATATATATATATATATATATATATGAATAGAAACAAAAGAAAAAACGTTTGAGGCAAATATTAAATCCTCCATAAAGCCCACCAGAGTACGAAACCCGTCGCTAAATAAAATTTTTCTTTATGTAGTTATTAACATTATCATTTTTGCACATATATTGTTTGTTTATATCTGAATTTTAAAATATATAATATTCATGTAGATGAGGAGGGGGTTAAGGTCCTGGTAAAATCGGAAATCCTTCCTTCCTACCTATTTTCTTTTGTTTAGTCTTATTTATTTACGGTCATGATTTTTATATAAGTTATTTATTCTGTTTGAGCGACTGAATGAAATGTGTATGTAAATATTCTTTAGTGATTTATGTTCATGTCCTCCAGATTTCAAATTCATTTGTACGTTTTGCGGTGAGACTTTTGACATATCAATACTATCAGCATCTGAAATGTATATAGAGGTAGACATTCCGATATTGTTTAATGACTAGAGTAAGTAGGTGGCTAGAGTCGGGAACATATCCATACTGTACAATCAGAACTGTTTGTGACAGGTCGGAGTGTGTGACTTCGGGAGTTTAGATGGTTAGTATCGAGGATGCTTGTCGTACGCAAAGTCCGTTGTCACAATACCGGAGCGTACGTGACAAGTGGTGTATCGAAAAGTATCTTCTGTGGGTCAAATGAAACTTCGCTCCGTGATTGTTGTTTGCGTGTATGACGTAAACCTGGGGAGTGACATCTTCAACAGTGTATCTTATCTACAAACAGAGACTGAATTATTGGCGCAAAATTGCTGCATCTTATTCGACTCATTATGCTGCCATTGTATCAACACGATGTTGATGTTTTGTTGGAACAGGATAATGGTTGCCCATATTCCAAGCGCTACTCAACATGTTCTACAAGAAATTCCAATGAATTCTCTTCCCAACACTGAATATAATGGGACATATTCAGTTGCAATATTTGCTAACTTCTTTCAACTGGTGCCAGTGGCGTGGAAGAAAGTATTTCTTCATGGTATTCGCCTCCTGTAGGTTTAAATGCATGTTAGTGCACAGTTACGTACTACCATTAAATAAGATATACAAAGAATTAATGTGAAGGAAAGCAATCTTGATACACCCAATATGTATGGCATGATCTGCTATTAAGATCTTTTACAGTAACCTTACTATATAAGCTATTCGTTGAATCTTGAGTATACCTATTCATGGTTTAATTTCTCTTTGTCTCTCTTCTTCTCTCTTGTTCTCTCTGTGTGTGTGTGTATATATATATATATATATATATATATATATATATATATATATATATATTAGTGGGGTTTTCAATTATGGAATGGTTCCACATATGACGTCATTTATACATTCATCCTACATTTAAATTTGAAATGAAGCTACCCTAAAATGCGAAAACGAAGTTAATAAAAACTTTTCACCATGACACTGGTAAAATAGTTCCTAATACTGGGCGAGATTGTCAAAATTAAGCGACTACATGTAGGAAGTTTCAAAATATTCTTCAAATATTTCATCGCGATGAGAAACAAATTAATAGGAAACTGTAAAATATAGTAAGAAATAGAATCGAATTTACACAACAGACACTGTCGTTTAAATTTAATGAAACATATAGAAATGGATTCCTTTTTATTTAATTCTCAGTTAATAAAATTGTAACTTGGATTTACGGATATTTTCAATACACTGCTTCAATATTTTTATTAATGCATGTTACGACATCATTTTGGTACATGCCGAAACAAATAGTAATGGCATCATACAAAATAAACTGTTTCATTCTTTTATTCGTTGTCTCCTGAAGTTTTTAAAATGAAACAATTAAACATGTTATGATTCCAAATGCTCTCAACTTCTTTGTTTCATTATCACAAAACTCTTAGAATTTTCGGTGATAAGAATGATACTTCATCAAATAAATGCGTCAAAGAATTGCAGAAAATTTTCGAAGCGCCTTAACAAATATAGATTAATAGTTATACGAATTTTTTATAAAAATAATATATATTGAATAAGAAATGATTTCTTATTTTATATAATTTACACACATATACATTTGATACACACACACACACACATTAAACACACACACACATATATATATATGTATATATATGTATGTATGTATATATATATGTATGTATATATATGTATGTACGTATATGTATATATATATATGTGTATGTATATATATATATGTATATATATATATATATATATATATATATATATATATATATATATATATATGTGTGTGTGTATATATATATATATATATACACTGCGTGCCAAATTATTATCGAGATAA
>CAHIKZ030001438.1:355000-470000 GCA_903632075.3 Acanthosepion pharaonis | reverse complement strand
GTAATATTACTTGAGAAATGGACAGTTGCAAGGGATCTTATGAAACAATCCTTATTTGACTTCCTTTCGTTTTATTTTTTATTGATATATAAACATTCGACATTTATATTTCCAATCACAACGATAGCCTTTTTTTATAAATCTTTGTTTTATTTTAGGTTTTAGTTCTTATCAAACACATCCGAGAAGCAATAAATATTTCAATAAACCTTTTATTTTTATATATTCATGCATTGGTGGCAACAACAGTGCAAAAATAGATCAAGCCCTTTCCGAAAAAATATTCATAATGATTTGATCTTCAGTTTGTGCCTGACTCATTTCTGTCTTGTTTAGGATATGACTTTATAAACTAAATGACAATGTGTGTACATCTTTATAGAGGTATAAGAAGAGGCGTCGAATTTCTTGATGGACCATTATCAGCTATTAACAGGCGTAGATAGGGAACTAAAATACGAATAGGGCAAGAAGATTTTAATTCATATACTTTGTTCTTGCTTATTTGTTTTACCGTAACACAGCCTTATCGATGAGACAACAATGGGTTATAGTTAGGATGGTCGGAGAATTAAATAGTCAAAGCTTAATTATCAAGAAAAAACTTCGAGTTTAAATGGTTGCTTAAATATTAAAAACTCTTTACTGGTGAATTTCAAAGACAAGATTTCCTTCCCTACGTGATATATATTTTCTTTTCGTGAGAAAGTCCTCCTCAGTAGGAGTAGATAGGTTAGCCTATCTGTTCCGGATTGGGTTTCCGTAACCTTCTAATATCTAATTCAACTCTATACTTCTAATGTCTTCGCCTAAACTTTTATTTATTATTTATCCTATTCTAAAGAGTTCTAGATAGGTCCGCATATCGTCCAGTCCATATATCGTGCTAGGCAATTTTCATCGCCGCAATTTCACACATTTACAAGCCAACAATTTGTCCCTGCATTGAATATTTCTGCGATATCAGTACTGATTCTGCTTTGTATTTAGAGATACGTGATAAAATCCAAAGAATCTGCAATATTATTGGTCCTGACCAATTATTTCCCACCTTCGTAATGTATGTTCTCTGTGCCTTTTATTTACATATATTTCATGTTAATTGTTCTGATGAGCTTTCCTCTTTGCTACCTCGACTTTACGGATAAACGTGCAGTACTACATTGGCAGTTAGGTCTCATAATTTTATAGTTGGAGTTTCGAGATGTAATCATAAGTTCTATGCTAACAGTTTCTTCTCTCTAACTTCTCACTTGTGAAAGTCTCTTCCATCTGATATCAACATTGATCTTGAAACGTTTAAATTTGTCTTCTTAATTCCTGTTCTTTTCTTCTTTTCTCACATTAATAATATTTTTCTTTTTCTTTTATTCTTTTACAATCAGTAGCTCCTTGCGTCTTAGTAACTTTATTGCCCCGCTTTTAGGGAAATCATTAAAAAATGATATTTTATAGTAATGTCCCAGGTCAGGAGAAATAATTAGCAAGAGTTTCATCTTCACTTGGTACTCCATATTCCAGTGAATTTGGGGTGAAACTAGTCGCAGGGGAGGTGGAAAGTTCTCAGTTTGACTAAGAAGATATTTTTGTTAAAATATGGTTAAGTGATAAGGTTTAAGAGAGTTAAAGCGGCATGTTTCAGCGCCCGTTCAGTTAATATGAATATCAATTTAAAAATTGGCATTTGCGTAAGTCTGTAATACTCGTTTAGGTTACTCTACGTATGTGTTTGCAGCTGTATATTCGTGTATACGTATTTCTGTATCAATATATGCGTATGTTTATACGTGCGTGTGCGTATCTCTTTATACGTATCTGTATGTTAAAGTACGTGTAAGTTAATGTGAGGTGTGTGTGTGTGCGCATTTATTTGAACGTGTATTAAGAATACAGAATCAAAAATAGACACTTAGATATTGTAGCTTACTAATCCATACACAACCACTTAGATATATTCTCTAATTTGATTAAAAGTGGGAAGAAATTTGACAGCTGTCGTCAATCCAGCAAAAATCATAAAGCATTATATTTAATTTAATAATATTAGCTTTCCAAAAGGAACTTAAAAATAATTAGATTTATTATATTACGGAGTTTTCTGGATATTGTTTATCGTAAGTGAATATCCGAACAATAAGGATTACTAATAGGAAAAGAAGAAGAATATTCGGGGTGAACGAAGCTTGTGCAGACGATTTTGTTTAAATCATTTTAACGAAATGACGAATGCAAAAATAACGCTGACCGAGAAAATAAAATGTTGAAAACATTTCGTCTTTATCAAATCCTGACTATGTTATTAACATTAAATACTGAATATGTTATTAAAATGGATCATGCAAGGTTACAATGATTAATTAAAAGTCAAATAGTAGTTATTGCTCAGGGCATTAGCAGCAGAAATCTAAGTAAAGGAAAATAAATATAAAAGCCAGAAATTCGACTGAGAAATGAAGGAATTGAAAGAATTCAAATTTCCGATATAAATTACCGACTTGGAACCATTTTAAATTCACTTAAAAGCTAAGAGATCTAAGAAGAAACTTACAGATTAGAGAAGCAGTTTTGGGATCGGAGATATTGCCGAAGATGTTGTGATGATGAGAACAAGTGTTAAATAATAATAATAATAATAATAATAATAATAAATATTCCAGCACCCTTTTTCTTCTGATTCAGTAACAATAAAAGAATTCAATGAAATTGCGAAATATAAGGATCGAGAAAATAGAAATTACTTGGTACAACCATTCTACCAGAAGTTGTAAAAACGTAATGAATGGTTATTATACAATGTAAAAAAAGAAAGAGTTTAATAACATATTCTACATGAATGCTATCGAACTCTTTTCCAAAGACAACAATGAATTGAAGAGTATCCTCAATAATATAAAATGTTTCAGTGATGGCATCGGTACTGATTTCGGATTAGATAATTGTGCAAAAGTCACATTCAAGAAAGAAAGAATCACAGTAACACATTCAATAGATAAGGATTTTGTCACAAAGATCACTAATTGGATTATAACTGACATTAAACGAACATATATCAAAACGAGAAACCTTTTCAGCTGCGAAGGTATCATTAGCCTAAGACTGATGTGTCCAGATCCGAAGGAGGAAGAGAGTTAGTTCAGCTCGAACTGTCTTACAAAACTATAACAAACGATTTTCAAAGATACTTGGAAACTAAAGAAGAATGGATGATGATCTGTGTCAAAGAACATGAAAGAAATAAGAAACATTATTCAATAATAAAGGAAGTTAATAAATTCAAAAGGGAATTTCAAGTGAGTGAAAAAGTGCAAATAAACCATAATACACCTACTGCAGCGGAAAAGGACCTAAAATAGAAACAAAATCAAATGCAATACACCAAATGAAGAAACGAAACTATATCTCTTTATGGTTAATATTCTGCCTGTATCAAGAAAGTTGATGTAGACAAAACCCGTCGCCATCAGTGGTTACGTCGCGCAAAGTTAAAAGCTGAAACCGAAGGTTATATTCTTGCTGCACGGGACCAATCCCTTTCTAACTAGAAATTATCAAGCACTCATACTGAAAAATTGTGATTACCCCAAACGCAGATTATGTGATAAATATCCAGAAACAGTTGTCTAACTTGTATCAGGGTGCACAATATTAAGACCCGTTTACAAAGATAGGACCTGTAACACCGTTAATGTATTCTCGAATACACACAGACAGAAGAATCAAAACTAATCGTCCCGTCATCGTGATTAAAGACTAAAAGAACAGAATGTGCTTTCTTATTGACAGATGGTAGTTCATGTAGATTGTAATGGATCTTTGAAGATGTGCCAAATCTAACAAAATACAAGGATCTTCAAGTGGAAATCTAAAAAAAAAAGTGGAACATGTAGACATCAATAATTCCAGTTGTAGTTGAAGCCCTCGTATTTATTAGAAAAGGTTCCGATAGACTATTGAACGGATTCCTGGTAGCCAATGACTTAAAGAAATACAAAAAATTGTATTCACAAGTACAGCTCACACATTCTAAAGAGCTTTATGCGACAGAAATCAAGGGAAATCACAATAATAATAATAATAATAATAATAATAATAAATACCCAGTATCCCTTTCTTGGTGTGCTACTCACTCAGTAATAATAAAAGAATTCAATTAAATTTCTAAATAGAAGATTCTTGAAATAGAAATTACATGGTAGAGCAATTCTCGCAGAATTTGTAGGAACGTAAGGAATTGTTAAGACGATTGCTGGTTCAGCCAATAAGAAAATCCCTGGAAATACAAATGATTGCACTAGTGAGTATAATTCCCAAACTCGTCTCCATGATTTAATTCTGTATATTTGATTGTAGGAAATTAAATTTTCTAACTTCTCTACTTTTCTTTTGACTATAATTCGAGCGGTCACATGAAATAGATGCTGTGGATGGCGCATTGTTTGATCTTTTGTTAACATTTTCCAAGATGGAACTTCGGATCTTCCAGAAAGGTATTAAATCTATAGATGACGTTAGAAATATGCCGGTGATTGTTTGACACGAATAATTAAAGAGAATAGGTTAATTTTATTTGCACTGACTGATCCGTCCCAAACAGGCGTATATTATTTAGTGTGAATAATATAGCGCCTTTGCGTTGCATTTCTTCTAGGCACAAAGGCAGAGATATCTTCTATTTCAATTCAATTTTGGACTATCAGATAGTTATCCTATAGATTGGCATAGTGATAGCACACGTCATTCTCCAATGAATTTGCTTCTGCACTATCTAGTCATATGCTGCTTTTCAAATAAGACGGAGAAAGTCATCATAATGATCAGTTTTTGTAAGTATATCAACTTGATAACTTGACCGCGATATACCGCAATATGTCCTTTTTTTTTCGAGTAGATCTGAGAACGTATTTGGATGATGCAGTTCTCAGGAAGGGATTCAACTTCGATTGAACTATAACGGCATTACGATATATATTGAGATTTTGTTTTTTTTCCTTTTCTCCATCGGGCCCTTATGATGGTTGATTAATTATCAATTGATTTGTACATTAAATCTAGTCTGTAACATTCTTGTTATCCACCCTGTTAAGCCGAAGAGACCTGACATTTTGCTCCAAATAAAGTTTATAAATCCAAATCAGAAATCAGGGTTTCACATTGTAAACATTAAATTTCTCAGATTTAGGATTATTCTTGAAGATTAGAATAAAATCGAAAAAATGGGAAAAGTTGAAACAATATACAAATCCAACAATAGTCTTGAAGAGCCATTTAAAGAACTTGGAAATGTTGTAAATCAGAGGAAGAATAAAGAAAATATCACCTTATTTCCCGCTTCGTCTGTTGAAATAGTGCCGTCAGTTGGAATAATGAGAATATGTTCAATAACTGAAAGGGCGGAAGCTCAAGAAGAAATTATAACAATATACAAATACGGTATATTTTCCGTATAGAAAATCCATGACATATAACTGGTATTACAACTAATTCAATAATAATAATATGGAATCCCCTCTGCATTGTTTTTTATTTAGGAATTATGAACGTGAAGTCGACGAGAAATGATACCGCAAGAAATCAAAGATTTTGTTCCATTCAAACATATCGTATCGTTCAGGCCACCAAATCAGACATTACCGTCATTAAAACAAAATAGACAATGTCTCCTTATCAGTGTGCTTGTTCCTGCTGACCATAATATGAAAGTCAAAGAAATTGATAAACACAAGAAATCTACAGACATCCAGATTGAAGTTGCTCAGAATATAGGATGTACAAGCCACTCTTGCCCCAGTAATCATAGTGGCATTGGGATCTCCTCCACCGTAATTACTCCTCCCTTGAGAAAATCGGAAAAGAAGCCGAGTATACCATCGCTTCAGATGTCTGCATTTCTTGGCACTGCAAATATTCTGCGAAATTTGAGATCTTTTTGAGGTCGTACGGTTTGATGGAGAACGAAAAAGAAAGACTGCGACGATCACAAAAAAAACTTTAGGGATGACTGACATCTCTGGTAGTAAGCAGGTGGCAGCTTTTTATTTGAGGCAACAATTATTTTTCATTAAAATATGATATCCTTTTTTTGACAATAGGCATTATCCAACGGTAAACATTAATCACAGAATGAAGATTATAGAGTCAGAATGTAATATTAAGATAAAAACAACTACTTTTCCGGCTACAAATCTATCGCTCCACCTTCACAGACACACACACGCAGATGCAAATACATACACACACACGCACATGCAAATACATACACACACTTATACATTGAATGTAAAGAACCCGACTAAAATTCGAACGCGGCTCTGCGATTTTAAAAGAAAGAAAGAAAGAAAGAAAGAAAGAAAGAAAGAAAGAAAGAGAAAATGTTAAATAGAGAGAAAAAATTGATTTAACGGTCAAATACTGAAAAGATTATTCCTAATGCGATGAAGATAGAAAAAAGAAATGGTTTGTGCCTTCCTCGTTATTTTCACTTGAATATCAATACATAAGTGTGTAGAGCTAGAGTTTTTTTGTTTTTTTTTTTCCTACAATACATAAATTGTCAATGACAGACGCCGACACATTTAGCTAAGCAGCCACATTTAATTTCATCGTTCTTTCGAGATTTAATTATCTTACCGTCCGGGGCAAAATTACAAATTGGCAATGAAATGTTAAAACGCTTCTGGGCCTTGAAGTCAAATTAAATCGGAAGAAAAACTGGAAGGAATAAATTTAGAGACAAGAAAAATATGAAATCGCTGGAAGTTGCGTTTTATATAAAGAAAATGTTCCAGTGGCCTCTTGAAAGAAATGTTAATTTATTTCAAAGCAGATGAAGTAAATTGTAGACTTGAAACGATAACCAAAGAAAATTTTATCGAAGATCAAAATATATCATTTCATAGGTAAGCGGAAGATAACTTTTGTGTGAAGGAAATGCATATTCCAATAAGGTAAATCTGATTCTGATTAATGGTCTGGAGGTGTGTTAGGTGAAAACCTTCATTTCATCAGAATTCTAATTGACTCCAATAACGTTGTTGTCTGAATAGTTTTAAATCTTAATCTGATTTCAGTTTCTTTCACATCTATTCTAAATACAAATTAAAATATTCTTGTATATGTTTACAAAAATTACATCGGGTCATTTTGTTTAGATTGGGCAAGTCCGTTTGATTTTCACCGACCGAAGAATTCTGCTGTTCTCTGAAGAGAATTTCTCTTTTCTACTT
Organism: Acanthosepion pharaonis; assembly: GCA_903632075.3. Lineage (NCBI taxonomy): Eukaryota > Metazoa > Mollusca > Cephalopoda > Sepiida > Sepiidae > Acanthosepion > Acanthosepion pharaonis. The sequence continues at coordinate 462,777 of CAHIKZ030001438.1, read as the reverse complement.
ATACCATGTGTACATAACTTTGTAAGTTCTATGCACACACACACACACACACACACACACACACACACACACACACATATATATATATATATATATATATATATATATATATATATATATATATATATATATGTATATATATATATATGTATATATATATATATATATATATATATATATATATATATATATACACATACATATATTCATGTATGTATTTTATTTTATTATTATTTCCTTTGATTTCTGTTGTATACACATTTCCTTCCAATCTAGGATCAGAAATAGCTTCATTTCCCACTGATCATTTTTGTAAAAAAAAAATTAAGATCATACACATTTTACATAAAGCTTTCCGTGAGCTGTACTTTTGAGTATAATATTTCCTATTTCTTAAAGGCATGGTCTACCAGGAATCCCTTCAGTTAGTCTATCAAAACCTTTTCCCAATCAATGTAAGGGTTCTACCTACAATTTGAATTAATGACGTCTACATGTACCACATTTTTAGATTTCGACTTCAAGATCCGTGTTTTTCGAAGATATTCAACGATACGTTACAATCTGCAGGGATTCCCATATTTCAATAAGAAAGCACATCCTGTTTTTATGCTCTTTGATCACTATGTCTGGATGATTGTTTTGGTTGTGTATATTGTAAAATCCCATCAAATTGTTACATAGGATCTATCGCTTTAACCGGGTCTGGGTGATGTTCATGCCTGTTTTGGCAGCAGTTTCCTTGCCGTGAAAGCTGCATATTTTCTAGTGCGCAAATTGGCCCCACTTTATCACGCTGAATTTTATATTTAATCGGTGTTAAAAATGTGCAACCTGATAAAAGATGGCCAATTCAATATTCAATTTCTATTATGGTCACATTATCTACCAAGTGTGTGGGAAGACATAAGTCATGTACTATGATTACATTTTAGATTCGTTTTCCAACTTATATAGTGAGCTGTATTTATGAAGGCAATTTTTTGCACTATTATTAATATTATTATTAATAATATAATGATTATTTGTTTGTTTTTTTTCTGCACAGCATATTGTATGTTATTACTGGCTTCTCAGTAACCGAATATCAAGTTACATTTTATAGCCTAAGGTATCCTGTATTTTTCTGATTGTTGATACTGAGTCAAACGAAAATGATTTTTGCAGTTTTATAAAAATCCACTGATAATTTTAATGAATAAAATTCTCTAGCCGTTTTCTTGATGCTCTGATTACAATAGAGATAATCACAACCTTGTGGCAGTTCCAAAATATTTTGGTTTCGTACTTTAATTGTGTATAGCCGCCATGTTTTTTCTCCTTTGCCAACTGCTGTAGTGTCAACCTGACAAAAGACGTCAATAAAGTAACAAAGCCCATCTTCCTTGTTGAGAACAACGATATCCAATCGCGAATTTCTATGACTTTCTCCGTTTGAAAGTTCATATCCCACAAAAGTTTTCTCATCTTCGATGAACATATCCGGATACCATTTATCGACACTTACAAATCCAAAATGTTGATAAATTTTCCAATGTAAAACGGCAGCCATTTTGTCCCGAATGTTTTTTTGTGAATCTTCTTTACAAGCATGGACATGCCGATTCTACATAATTTCCTCATCTGTTTTCTGCACACAATCAGCCAAAAGGTCTTCTTTGTGCGCGTGAGATCTCCTCTTCTAATCACCTGCTTTTGAACTGCAGTTACATATCATGCTATTTCCTTATTTTAGGTTATTTTCCCCAACCATTCGAAAGACTCCACATCTCGTTTTTTTTTCTTTATTTTAAAATTCCCATGTAACTGTTTTTACTGTGAGTCTCTTTTCTAGATTAGAGAACATATTTTCCCCATTCCACAACCAAATTTTTATTATTTGCTATTGCGATCATCATTTGTTTCTCATTCACACCCGCATACCTGCGTAAAAATTCCTTGCAGTTCAACCTCCAGTACTTATTCTTACCTGCTAAATTATAATTTGCCTAAACCATCTTAAGGCTACATGGGGTTCCACATTCTATCTTTCTTGTCTTTTTGTCCATATAGGCTAACTGCTCTTTTATCCCTGCAATGGTCTTAACGCTAGTTACTCCTCAGGTATTGTACTAATCATACTACTTATATATTTCAAAATCTCCTAAAATACTCCACATTTAGACTTTCTTTTATATTTCCATCTTTAGCAACACCAGCTTCCAGAACTGCATCATATTTACAACCTTCCTCCGAATTAATTTCCTTCGTCTTCTGATCATAAGAAAGGCTTTTAGCTCTCGATTACATTCCTTTTTAGAAGATATATACGCAAATGTCATCCTTCTGTCCTATGGTGACAGAAATATTCCTTGTTGATCTTTATATTTCCTAGTTCATTTTCCCAATCTTCCCTACTCGACTGAATCAGTTTATTGATATTTTCAGCCTGAGCGTGTCTTCAGAACCTAAGAGTGAGGGATCACCCTCGTAGGTTTTGTATCCAACATATTACAAGGAAAGTTCTTCTTACGCAATTCCTTATTATCATCTTGTCAATTAACAAAAGGCCCTTTACCGCTCTGAAACTTTTCCGGTGCCCCTTTTTTCATCACACGAAGGGTTCTGCTTTTATAATTGTGCCTAAATCTCCTCTGAAAATATGCTTATTAGAACTTTCCACAGAAGTAAGAGACAATTTATTTATTCTAGTAGTTGAACACCTTTGTACTTGTGATATTCTTTCCTTCATAACTACATTGGCTTTGCCCTTTGTTCAACTTCTGTTTTGAGGTAATGTCCACTGGACAAATTAGACAGTTTTATTATTGTTAAATCATTTTCAGTCTGGCTAGGACAGGCCTTTTCCGATTAGGAAGTTTCTTTGATTATCTTATGTGGTGTTTGATGAAATGTGCATGCATACTTAACCTTGTTTCTTTCTAACTACTGACAGACACATTATCATGATCTCTCTCTCCCCCTCTCTCTCTCTCCCTCTCTCTCTCTCTCTCTCTCTCTCTCTTGATTGTTTTTGAACGATCGATTTAGCTTCAGTTCCTCAGGTACGACATTTTTCATCATTCTCTTTATATAATGCATTTGTGCAGTAGCTTGATCCTATCCTCTACTTGCCCTTTTTTATCAAGATTTCTATAGTTGTTTATATTCCTTTCTTTCTACCCGACCCTCTGCTACAACAATTATTGTCACAGCCACATGTAAATTATTTATGTCTTTAAACATTTTTACTAGTAAATATCTCAAAACGTTACCAATTTCTTCAGTTATTTGACTCCATCTTCTCCTATCATATGATCTATGATTCAATGTCATCCTCATTTCAGTTCCTTGTTTATTTAACTCACCGATTCTGATTTACCGTGTATCATTTAAATCCAATACCAGCTTTCCTCACATTCCAATTCTCCATTACTTTCTATAGGGTATTTCTAAACATAAATTAATTCTTCGGTTATCAATGAAGTACAGATATCTCTTTTGTTTAATGAACCATTCTTTATCTGTATATTTTCTTTCATTTCCAATATTAAACATACTAACATACTTTCCTTAACATCAAATATTTGATCAGAATCTAACTCAATTCCTTTTGCCACTTCCTTTTCTCATTACTTCCTGGCAGTTGCACCGTACAAGTTGTTACAGAAGCATTATTATTATTGACACAATTGAAATTACTGATGTCTTCATGTGACACATTTTTCAAGCTCCTTGTATTTTGAAGATATTCAAAGAACTATCATGCCAATAAGAAAGTACGTTCTGTTTTTGTGGTCTTTGATCACGATGCCTGGGCGATTAGCTCTGATTTTTATGTCTCTGCGTATTGTAAAGTCACATAAGATTGTTAGATGATATCTCTCCGTAACTGTTTCTTGGTGGTGTTCATACAAATTCCATCCCGTTTCCCTGCTGTAAAAGTTACATATTTTCCAAGATAGATTCTAACCTAGTCTGCTATACTGAGTTTTATATTCGCTGGATGCTACTACCGTGAAAACTGATTTTTATCACAGAATCTGCATTTCGGCTTAAAACAATTTTTCAGTATGTGCGTTTGATAATTTCAAAATAGCAAATTCTGATCCTATGCAGCAAGAAAATAAACCTTCGGTTTCATCTTTTAACATTGCACTACGTAACAACTGAGAGGTATGGGGTTTGTCTACATCCACTTTTTTGACACGCTCAGAGTATTAGCAATGAATTTGTTTATTTGGTAATTTTGGTTTTCCTGCTGTTTTTTAAAGTTCTTTGGCGTTTGATGTATTATGCTTTATTTACTCTTCTTCATTCACTTGAAATTCCCTTTTGAATTTTTTTGCCTTCCTTTATTACTAAATAAAGTTTCTTATTTCTTTTATGTTATTTGAGACAGATCAGCATCCAGTTTTTTGTAGTTTCTAGGCATCTTTGAAGACCGAATGTTGTAGTTTTGTAAGACAATCCTAGTTGAACTACTTCACTGAGAGTTTCGGATATGAATATATACAGCCAATCAACATCAGCCATAGGATGATGCATGTGGTAGCAATTGGGACGCTTTCTCGTTTTGACAACTATTCACTCAATGTCAGCTATGGTCCAGTTAAGGATGTTGAAAATGTATTGCATAACAGGGAGAGCCAAACTGATTATCGCTAACATTCCATTTTGTGAATTCTACTCGATATTTAACTCCAGACGCACACGCTTATATTATTCTTTTTTTCCATTCTACGTCATTTTGGTATGACGCATTCCATCCCCCTCGCTGTATCATAAGTATTTAAAGGCTTCTTTCTTTTATAATCCCCTAATCTTGGTGACAACATCGACATCAACTAAGTCTGTGTCGTTTATTCTCCTTTTCTTGTGTTATGGGAACTTACCTATAACGATAATGGACTCTTCCTGACACTATAAATACTGCGCCTCCCAAAAAGGTATAATGAATGAACGGTGTAACGAACACCAGTTCATTTGTAGTTGAATGAATCTGCTTTGGCTATTTAAGGAACCTGGACGAGGCTTTGCCGAAGGGCAAGGTTTCGTCCGGGGAGGTTTTTCAAATTCCTGAACCCGTCTAGGCAATTCAAATGGTGGAAGATTTTTTTGGCCGATTTACGGGCTCATGCTTGGAAATCCACGTTAAACTCGGCTATTTGCCACATGCAATCCTTTTTGAGGGGGGGGTTGATAGCGAATGAATGGTGTAACGAGTCGAGACAATATTAGTTCACTCTAAACCAGACGGATTTCATTACTGTCACCTTCAACTTCAACTTCTTGTACTATATTTCTGTTGTAATATATCTTTGTTATTCTACTCTTGTGTTCGTGTTGGTCTTCCTTGGTTCTAACCTTGGACGATAAGTGTGGTGCGAGGATATTGGACCATAACATCTTGAAAGTTAGTTTTGGAAATGTATCTAGTCAAAAGTTCATACCTATGCCATCACCGAAATATTTCCTAGTATTGAGGAAACCTCATGTATAATCCCTGTAGAATATAAAATATTATTATTATTATTATTATTATTGTTATTATTGAATGTCCCCGCCAGGAGTGAGTGATGGCTTACACTGGAAATTAAGTCTCTTCAAATCTTCGTAATGCCGTCGTATTGTTGTTTTTTTTTCTGTTCTCATGATATCCACTTTTTTTCTCGACTCTTTGAGACAGTTCACAGTTCTCCGATAACAACTGATAGGACTTACACAATATTAACGACTTTTTTACTTCATTGAAATGGTCATAATATTCATCTCCTTTTCACTTTCTTTCAGATTCACATTTTACTATTCCAAAACAACGAAACTGTACGTCACGTGTTCCTCCTGTTTTCAAATTCTATCTTCCAAATTAGATTGAGGGATTTTCTTCTGAATTCTAAATAGTTTTCTATGTTTCATTCTCAAGAATGAAAATAAATTCACTTGCATAGCTTCCAGTTTGTCCGTTTACTAGTACATTCATATCTTTAATTATATTTTTACGGACTAACTTGCTGCATTTACTGATTATGTTGTCAATACCACACTCTGTATTTCTACACAAGTTAGATTTGCTTGACTTTGCTGTTTTTATCGTGTATTTTAATTGTTAGTATAACATTTATTTTCGAGAGCCAATTAAGATTATCTCAGTTTCTCACTTTGACTTTCTCTTCGGGAGAAATTTTCATGTCGAGATTCTCATAATTCACCCTTCATTTATCTCTTTAATGTCCTACATTTTTTTCGGCTGGTGATAGGGTTCCTGTCCTTTTCTGATTTCTTTATTTTTCGTGTCGTCTGACTGTAGAATCGACGCAATCAATCATTCATTTCTGACTAATCTTCTTCATTGCATTTCAAAGTACAACCTGTTGATATTTTCTTTTTCTCTCTTTTTTCTTTCTTTTTTTCAAATATTTCAGAACACGCCTTAAACATAAATTTCCTTGTATTGTCGCCTTTTTTCAAACTTCCTGTCTTGTCACACGCAAGAATAGTTTAAAATATTTCACAGACTACTGGGTATGTCTGTTTCTTTTCTTCCTTTTCCTTATCAGTATTGTACGTTTCAGGATAGAAAAATCCCATTCCTAATATTGGCTTTTTTAAGCAGTTTCCATTTCCTTTTTTATCAATGACAGATTTTAATTTCATTCATTTTCTTTTTTCTTAACTTTATGAATCTGTAACACTGGGGTTTCATTTATTTAATACAGACCTTAGAGGGACAATGTCTATGACAAATTCGGATAATTAATCTTCTTGGGAGTATTCATCGTCTTGCGGTTAAATCCAATTTTTCATTCCTTTTGTTTTAATGTTCGCTATCTTGTAATTCTTATCGTCTTCATGCATTCTAACCTTTAAGGTTGTTGCATCACCTGATAAAAATTTTGGAAAGTTTTCTTATCTTTAGTTTTAGCTGTACTCAAATCATTTTGGTCGATGAATTGTCACTGGCAATAGCGTGAGATTAAGAATTGTAAAATCCCCAGCACCTTTCTCAATTTTTTCCAGATTCAAGATATCTTCGCATGTTGAAAGTCTCAATCGGTCGTTGAATTCCGCCGAGATGGCTTTGGGACACAATGTTCCAATATTGTCACAATTCAAAATCCATATTCTACACATTATTCAGATCGCAGACATATTTTTCCTTTCTTATTCCGAATTGTTTCAAATAGATTTATTATATACGATCTACTTTTGATAACACTAGCGCCACTATTTTGGCTTGTTATCTACAAGAGAACATATCTACTTAGACTTTTTATCTACAAGAAAAATATATACACCGTGCTACTGTTGCTTGTTACCGTTTCATTCTCTGATAACAAGCAAATGTAGAACCATGATTTACGATGTAGATATCATTCCAGATTAAATGTTGGACGGTGTAGACATTTTAGCCAATGTACATGTCGTTTATCGCTAGAATATAAATAAAACAAAGATATTTTAATATTTTAATTACCCTTTGTTTATTTTAGAATAACTTTTACTATGTAGATATCAAAAATACTTGTACGGTGTAGATATTTTCTCCTTGTAGATGACAAGCCAAAGTAGATATTTTCCTTGTAGTCCATTGTTTATATATTTTTCTGTGGTTTATCTTTATTCCTTTTATCTTTCCATAAAGTTGCGTAAAACCATCAGTTTAATCTTCCACAAGATACTACGTCTCTAAACATATCTTCATATTTATCTAGATTTTCACAAATTTTCAATTTCATTCCCTTGTGGTATCGGCCATTTGACATCTGGGCTTTTAACTCCAACTGACATAACATGTCTTCCATAGATATTTTTTTACAACACTATCTATATTATGCTTAAATTATTTGACAAATTAAATATGTACTTATAAAATTCTTAATGGGTCAGTTTCTAACAAATTATGTCTGCGATATTCATGCCCTTTCTTGTTTAATCTTCATTGTCTACATTGTTAACATCATCTCGACTGATACAGACCATTGTACATGGTCGTGTATCCTCCTGACTTTATATAATCTTTCCAATTCTATTCTTATCAAATCTAGAAATATCCAGATCAAAATTCTTATGATCAAGTTTAATAGCACTTATTATGCCTTCATTATTATTATTATTATTATTATTATTTTCATTTTCTTTGATTTATGGCGTTTACACATTTCTTTCCGGGTCCCGCCCAGGGACCTAAGGTTAGAAATGGCGTCATGACACTTTCCACTGACAAAAAAAAAAAAAAAAAAATTTAAATTACATAGATAAAGCCCTTCGTAAGGTGTGGGCTGTACTTGTCAGAACAATTTTTTGTATCTCCTTGAGGCATGGACTTCCAGGAATCCCTTCAATTAGTCTACTGCAATCTTTTCCAACCAGTCCTAGGGCTCCAACTACAACAGGGATTGTTGATGTTCCCATATGCCACATTTTCGAGATTTCTATTTCAAGGTCCTTGTATTTTGACAACTTTTTGAATATCTTCAAAGATACATTGCAGTCAGCAGGGACTGCCATATCAATAAGGAGGCACCGTTTTTGTTTGTGGTCTTTAATAACAATATCTGGCCGGTTGGCCTTGATTGTTCTGTCAGTGTGTATTGTGTAGTCCCATAGAATTGTAACAGGTCCTATCTCCGTAACCGGGTCTGGGTGGTGTTCATACCAGTTTCTTTCAGTTTCCTTCCCGTAGAAGTTGCAGATTTTCCAGTGCAGATATTGGCCCACTCTGTCATGTCGGGTTTTATATTCAGTGGGTGCCAATATCGTGCAACCTGATACAAGATGATCAATCGTTTCTGGATATTTATCACAGAATCTGCATTTTGGGCTGACACAATATTTTAGTATATGTGCTTGATAATTCCTAGTTAGCAAGCATTGGTCCTGCGCAGCAAGGATAAAACCTTCAGTTTCCGCTTTCAACCCTGCACTACGTAGCCACTGATGGGTACGGGTTTTGTCTACGTCAGCTTGTTTGGTACGGGCAGAGTATTGGCCATGAAGCGGTTTATCTTGCCATCGCTTCTGTATCTGGTCGGTTGCATTCGTCTTTGCTGTCTTTTTTAGGTATTTTGCAGTTTCAGCCGGTGTATTGTGCTGTAGTTGCATCTCTACGCCCATTTGAAACTCCATTTTGAATTTGTTGGCTTCTTTCATTACGGAGTAAAGACGCTTACTACTTTCATGTTCCTTTAACGCATACCATCATCCAGTCTTCTGTAGTTTCCAAATATCTTTGGAGGCCAATTGTTGTAGTTTTGTAGGACAGTTCTAGTTGAACTAATCCTCTGCCTCCTTCGGATCTGGGCACATACAGACGATCGACATCAGCTTTGGGATGATGCATGCGATAGCAAGTGAGAAGCTTTCTCGTTTTGGCATCCATTCGCTTAATTTCAGCTATGGTCCAGTTAAGGACATTAAAGCTGTATTGCACCACAGGGACAGCCAATGTGTTTATGGCTGATATCCTGTTTTTTTGAGTTTAGCTCAGTATTTAGTACCAGACGTACACGCCTGTAGTACTCTTTTCTTATTTTTTCCTTCATTTGGGGGTGTTGTATGCCATCTCCTTCGCTAATTCCTAGGTACTTATAAGCTTCATCATGCTCCAGTTCCCTAATCTTTGTGACAAAATCTAAATCTATTAAGGGTGTTTCTGTAATTCTACCTTTCTTAAAAGTTACTTTTGCACATTTATCTAATCCGAAGTCCATACCTATGTCATCACTGAAGTTATTTACAATATTGAGGAGGCCTTTCAACTCATTGTCGTCTTTGGCAAAGAGTTTGAGATCATCCATGTAGAGTAGGTGATTGAATATTTTTTATTTATTTTGTAACCATAGCTACTGTTTTTCAGTTCATGTGTAAGAGGGATTAAGGATAAACAAAACAGAAGGGGTGACAGAGAGTCTCCTTGAAAGATTCCACGTCGGATATTCAGACGGTTGGATACGGTAGTGCCCCCGGTGTGACTAAGGTATAGTTTGGTGGTCCACATTCCCATACTGTGCTTAAGGAAATTTAATACCACAGGGGAGACTTTGTACATTTCTAAAGTCTTAAGGATCCAAGAATGTGGAACACTATCAAAGGCTTTACGATAATCAATCCACGCTGCACTTAGATTCCTGCGTCGTCTCCTACAATTTTCCAGGATCATTTTATTTATCAGAAGTTGATCTTTGCAGCCATATGAACCTCTTCTGCATCCCTTCTGTTCCAGCGGGAGAATGCTGTTTGTTTCGAGAAAGGAATAAGTACGGTTCGTCAGTACAGACGTGATCAACTTATACGTTGTGGAGAGATATGTTATCGGTCTATAATTTTTCGGGTCGTCTGTTTCAGTTGTTTTTTGGTATGAGGTGTGTAATACCTTCAGTAATCCATTCTGGGATTTTATTGGGATTATTTACAAGCGTTGATAATGTTTTTTTTAAGAATTTCATGGGTAGATGTGAGATGATACAGCCAGAAATTGGGCAACTTGTCATTTCCTGGAGATTTCCATTTTGGGATTTCGTTAGAGCTTGCCTAACATCATCTGTGGATATATTTTCCCATTCTTGCAGAGGTGTATCCAGCATTCGTTCTTCTTCACGCCGTATCCATTCTGCATTTGGGTTATATTCCTTTGGGCTGCTCCAGATATTTTCCCAAAATGGCTGTACATTATCAATCGATGGTGGCCTTTCGACATGTATAGGTGTTTTTCCAATTTCCTGTAAAATTTCTTAAGATCTGTTCGAATATTTTATTTTGGCGATAGAAACTACAACGTTTTTTCGTATCGTCTTGTTCTCTGCGTATTTAGCTGAAGTTTCTGTTTCAGCATTTCCTTGATTGATGGAATATCAATTCGGGATTTAATGTTATATTTCCGCTTGATCTTTTTTGAATTTACGTGGAAATATTAGGGTTTCTGGTGAGCTCATCTAATGTAGAAAGCTCACATATGACTTGTTTTATTTCTCGAATCAGTTTGGTTTTCCAAGCTGGTTCTCTGTGTCTGTTAATTTTATTTATTGTCTTGACTCCAAGCTTCCGAGTCGCTGCTAAAGCTGTTGCGTATATGACGTTGTTAACTTCTGTGATGTTTCCCAGTGGTTTATCTGTTAACAGTGTTGCCAGAGCAGCATTGTATATTTTCACGATGTGCTCGTTGGAATTCGTCATATGGATTTTCGGGAGCTGGTCTCTGTCTGACAATTGTATGAAAGTTACTCTGCTGAGTACTTGGATGACGTCATTTTTCGCTTCGGTGATTTCAGCTTCGTGGTTTTCAAGGAATTCTTACTTATTGTCACTGAGGATGACTCCAGGTACATTTTCTGGAGGACTGTAAGTTGTGTTTAAGGTAGAGTCTTGGGTTTCATTTCCTGTGAGATTATTTCGTATTTCATTCGCTTTAGCGTCCACCTCATCCTCTGTTGCATTCCTTATTTCTACATTCGTCTCAATAGAGTTTGAGTGATGGGTCAAAGTATTTTGTCTTATATCTAATTTTATCTTATCTATTTCTGCCTTTGAGAGTCTTTTGTTTCGCATGATGTCCCTACGGACATTGGCAAGCATGTTTGGATTGAGGTTAGGTCTTATGTCATTTCCCACCGTACTTCTCCATATTTGGTATGTTTGATTGGTGGTGTTCTTTGCTGGGTTTTCGAGTGCAGTGAAGAAGGATGTCATGACTTGTCGATACTCTTCACGGCTCCATTTCGTTTGTTTACTTTTTATTAGTCGATTTGGTATCGAGTCACTTGGTCCAAGGTTGGCAGTAATCCGGGTTTGGTGACCAAGTGTCTTTACGTGTGTGGAAGAGTTTGTTCCGGTGGCAGACTTTTCGACCTCAGACTGGTTCCTCTCTGAGCGACGCGGCCCTTGTTGTCCCGGTTGACGGCCGATCCGGTATGAAGTATTATTCGTATTCATTGAAATTGGTAGAGATGCGTTTTAACCTCGACCGCCAAGGGGTAATTATGTTCAGGTTACCAGCTATAGGGCGAGTCTCGAAGAAGATCCAAGAGCACCCCCCCAAAAAAAAATGAGAAGACATATTTTGGTAATCTTGTTGTTTTATTATTTTAGTGCTTAATCATTATGAATTTTGTATTAATATTTCTTTTATCTTAATTTCAATTGCCTTTTATTGCAGCAATTTATACCATACTCGGAATATTACGAGTGATATTAGCTTGAATTTATCGACTTAAATTCATTTTTCACTGAAATTACAAGGAAAGAAATAAAGATCAAATACAATAATTACTGACGCTACATCAACTCCTAAAAATTCTGGTCTATATTATTTTCCTTATTTGTTTGCTTCGTATTTTATGCGATGTTTAATCATTAACTATATGGAAATGTTAAACTATTTTTACAGATACGGTTACGCAGGTATAAATGTGGATTTTACAAGTGAGAGAATAAAGTGACTCTAATTGAAATTGCCCAAGACAAAAAAATAACTGTCTACATGAATAAAGACTGTCAAGGAAAATCCCAGACGCAGATAAAGAAATGCATTTTTATAAAAAACATCTTTGTCCCGGTGAAGTTAACAAGTGAGTACTTTCTAAATATTTTCTTTTCTTTTCTCTGTTGGTTGTATTTTTTGTCGTTCTTAATTATATCAATTCCAATTAACATTGTCAAACACCACTTTCTCCTTCTCATTTTTTTTTTGGAAGGGGGGTCTGTTTTCTTCTTTTTTGTACTTTTCTCACTATTCTAAGAGACTACAATTTGACTATACTATCGAAAACACCTTCAATATTCACATAAATAATTGTACTTTTTGTGTACACATGCACATTCATACATTCGATTTCGCACCCTCTCTCTCTCTCTCTCTCACGCAAACAAACACACAAAAATACACATACCTACATAAACACATACACATACACACACACACCCCTCCGACACACACACACACACACACACACACACACACACATATATATATATATATATATATATATATATATATATATATATATATATATATATATATATATATGGTGTGCTGTTAAACATTCAGCAACAAAAGAAGCGTCTGGTTAGCAAAGTCCGAATTATATATGTATAATTACATAGATTATATATGGATAATATACGAACGTATATTTTTATAAACAGTATATATTTATATCTGTGTGTGTGTGTGTGTGTGTGTGTGTGTGTGTGTGTGAACATTGTAGGATTAATGTCATAAAAAGTTCCAAGCCATTAACTGTCCGAGAAAAGAGGAAATAAAACATGAGGTAATAAGAAATGTAATCTGGGCTTTCAATCAATATTTTCCTAACTAAATGCAATAAGGTAAATGGCACCGAATTTATTCAAATATCAAACATCAAAATTTAATATTTTGATGTTGCATCAAAATATTTTAGATATTTCTGTTCAACGAGTGACTGGTATAAACATTTTTGTATATAGTTGACTATGTGATCGAATGGAAGTATAAGTGGCAAATTACTTTTCTGTATGTGAATAAGAAATCGTTTAGGGGGCAATACAGATTTAGTAAAGCACAAAAGACTCGTACGATACTTTCTACGGAATGTAAATTTTAAATGATTGGATAGAGGGCCGAAATTTGTGCTTTCATGTATTATCAGATTTCCACCGGCGTCTGAGGACTTTTCGGCTAAAATTACAATGTTCCAATACTTTATACAAATAAAGTAAAATTAAATGCAACAACAAAGCAGTACAGGAATATTATTTACTGATATAATTTCTGTTTACACTTATGACAAGAAATAGTTTATTACCAAAAAAAGATAATCTGCTAATTTATTCAAGTTACCAGCTTTGCAAATAGCTAATATTGCTTTAAAAAGTTTATTTGTAGATACAAATCAGTTGGTTTCTTTATAACCACATTACTTGACAATTCCTCAACAGATATCAATGAGATTTATATTCGTGGAATGTAGTGGCCACACTATAAGACTGTTCTTCCGAAACATTTGTTTCGAATCTGTAATTTGCCTAAATATCCATTAGTTACATTATCTTCATGAGTTGGAGCAATTGCATCAATGAATAAATGTATTCATTTGAATGTTAGTGTTTCCATCTTAAGTTATATCTAAAGATTCTCCCTTAAGAATTCATTGTAAATAGAAGGGGGTTTTGAATATGCTTCTGGTTTACATTTTGTTTTATACATGCCTCTGGTAAGTGGATTGTTTCGACAATTTTTCATCACACTCTCATATCTACACAGTGCCGTAAACACCAACAAACAGCTAGCTAGCTATATAGATAGATAGATAGATAGATAGATAGATAGATAGATATGATTACATAAACACAAATATATATTTTAAAGAATGTTTAAAGAATCTGTCGCCGATATTATACAAACTTTTTCTGATCAAGTTGGTGGATTTGGCTTATATTTGATATGCTATACGTTTCTATTTAAAACCGAAGGAAAATAAGCTTGTTTTGCGTTCCAAACAATTTTCTATATATAACGTGTGAGAGCATGTGCGATACTCTGCCTTCGTCAGCTGCCAACTAAGGGAGGTAACACAGTTTCGGTAACTAAGACGCTATTGCCAACCTTTAGGCCACCAGCAGCTTTTGTTACAGAACAGTGTATTGTTTTTTTGTTCTGTTTTTTTTTGTTTATTTAATTTTTTTGTGTGTAGTCGTATCGCTCTCTGCAATTTTTTTCAACTGCAAGTCAGATTTTCAACATTGTGTTAAAAGTGTTTGTTTTGACCTTTAACCAATATATGACGCGATTTTAGCGACCGTTTTCAATGACGAAGGAAGGATGGAAGGTAAACAGGTGTGTTTAACGTCGGAAGTAGTATTGTTTGCGAGCATGGTTTTAATTTACTTTATTTTGGATCACGACCAGATCTAACTCGATGCCTGCTGAGCTGAAGTCTAGAGACGATGTGTAGCATGCTTCAGTCACCGGCCGGTGATACCCACCTCCGAAAAGAAGGAAAAGATTGACTGTCCAAGGAAACCACCCATTTTCTACGCAGTCTTATCGTAGCGATTCGTAGTTGTTTTTCTTCACCTCGTGCGCCTCCTCATTGTTCTCCTCCCATGGAACCGTTAATTTTACTAGGAAGACACACTTCTTTGATGCCGAACACGCTACAATGTCAGTCTGAATTCAGTCTGAATGATGTGTACAGAAAAATTTCAGAGCTATTCTATGATCAACTAACAGCCTCCAATAACGGGCTTCACTCAGTAGCGTCATATTGAGAGTTATTTGAGTTTCCCGTACAAAGCGTTTACCTTCCTTGTGAAAATAGATCTTAGGTTCTCTGGCTGTTACAGGCTGTTTGCTAGATGCTTCACACTCTGTACTAAATGCATGATCACTTCCAGAACAATGATGTTACGTTTACATTTGCAGTGATTGTGGGAATGCAGAGAGTACGTGAGGTAAAATTCCTCGATCACATAATGCATCGGTATTTCATGATTGCTTCATCGGATTAATATCACTCCATGTAGTCTAAGCACATTGTCTGGACTGAGAAACAGCAGTAGCTGTTCGCTGCTCTTCCTCGAAATTCCTGATTTTTCAATTACCATAACTCGTTTTCTCTTTGGACCCTCTTTGGAGAAAAACTGGTTGTTTGTGCTACCCAGGTCAGCTCGATTGGTTTGGGTTTCACTCATAATCTCATTGGTTGGCTGGTTGGATTCTGATTCTCTGGTAACTTCTACTGCCAACCATTTGTTGTCAATTTTGATATCTGGCTGTAACCTCATCGGCCGAGTCCCTCATCATTATGTGAAAGCATATTATCTCGACATTAAACTACTCCATCAATGAGGAGAGGGAAATTTACATTGGTATAGAGTCACAATACAACAGTTGCAGAAGCTGGGACAGCAAGCCATGCTGGTAGCACAAATCCTTCAGTTTGCCGGGGGAGATTGGTTCAGTCGATGGATTCACGTCCAGCTAGTGTCACTTTCTGCACCTCATCACTCTCGGTGCTGATCAGTCGGTGGAATTTCATGCAGCCATCCAAGGCTCCTCGGTGGATCATGATTGTTGAGATCATGTCACTCAGTGCAAAGCAGTCTCTTTGACAGAGCCTTTGAGAATTGATAAGCCCCGGATTTTCTTGGGTTTACCCTTCATTCTTGCCCATGTGAAGAGCTTGTGGTAGCCTTCCTTATACGGAACCAGAATGATAATGTCATCCATGAACGCTCTGGAATGTGGAAGGACCCTTGGTTCCTTTGTCATCACTACCTTTGTTGTGTCCGCTGCATCCCGTAATATGATGTGGAATCGTGCATGGATTCCACCTATTTTTACGTGCGTACGCGGATTGCACCCCTTCCTTTCACATTCGGTTAGATATAGCAGTAAACAGCCGACGTGAGGAGGTTTTGGCTAGCTGCTCCTGATTCCAGCTAGAACGGAATTTGAAGTTTTCCCGCGCATTTCTCTGACGTCACTGAAAAACTTCGTTTTTCAAGTCAGTCGCTGCCTGATTTTCAAACACTAAGGTCGACTCATTTATTCCGTGGCTCTGACCCATACGCGGGCCGGAATATCTTAACTAACCAAAAACTTCAACATGTCGTGTGATTACAACTTTTTTTCAAACAACTTGTTTGGACTTACCTTCGTTTTTTCTACTAGAGAACGTAGAGTCTACGACATGGTCGTCATCACACTTTTCCAAGACTAATTCCTCATCTTGAAGCGAACAACATGTTTGAACCTTCCTTCATTTTCTACCTGAGAATGTAGAGACTACGACACTGTCGTCATCACACTTTCAAGACTAATTCCTCGTCTTGATGCGAACTACTTGTTCGAACTTTCCTCCGTTCACTACCAGGGAACGTAGAGTTTTTCTTCACTGAAGATTGATAAACTTCGCAGAGTTTACGACACCGTCGTTATCACACTTTTAAGACTAATTCCTCGTCTTGACGCGAACAACTTGTTCGAACTGTCCTCCGTTCACTATCAGGGAACGTAGAGTTTTTCTTCACTGAAGATTGATGAACTTTTCATACACCTCTTTTGAATTCTAACCTTTACGAACCAGTCTAAAAAAAAGATAACATTGCACACACATTATTAAACCTCGCAGTGAGTATTTTTCCTTGTTGTGTATGCTTACACCTTTTGTACAAGAAGACTATATTCCAGAACCTTCCTTCTGAAGAAACTTTTCCCGCCTTAGCCATTTTGATTTTCGTTTTGGCGCGGAACATTAACATTCTACCTGTCACTACATTATACAATCTGCCTACTGGCTAAGAACAGTCCTTACTTTTTCTGATAGTCTCCACTGTTGAGACAAGAATATTTGTTATTCAAATAAAGTTTTATATTTGTTTTCCACCAGACTCGTTTTTGTCGTTACTCCAGGCTACCTATTTTTTGCCTTTTGATGCACGTGTTGAATACAGTCATTTTTATTCTATCCTTTTTTTATTTTTTACTTTGTTAGTGGATTCGGTAGTCGTAAGTAGTGTCTGGCACAAGGCCACCTTTTCGTAGGCCAGCACGGCATGCTACCTGGGTCCCCTACAATGAGTTCCATGGACATAATGAAAAGAACCGGTGAAGTGCACACCCTCGGTCATGATGCCGACCTCGAATGTTTGCCACTTGGTGGTGTAGTTACCAACGGTGAACTACATAAAAGCTGCTCTGAAATTTTTCATTATGATTTCCCCAACCGTACTAATCAATACGTATTCGCGAGATTAAGCCAAATTACATGAAGCTTAATTTTATTTATCTTTGGCTGATAGGATTGTCTTCTAAATCATATGTGACCCTGCTCTGTCTAGAGCATTCACCCATCATTTGATATCCCAGCCGTCGGGGCAGCTGTGTTTATGTAATTGCTACCTAGCAGGAAGTCCATCATACGATAGGCATGAGCCCACAAAATTATTTCCTTCTACATTCAAGAGGAGGAAGATAGGGCGGAAATTTGCAATGCCTTTTGCATTCTTTTCCTTAGGTGAACAAATGCAATCCGCTAGTCACCTATTTTCCGGTACAATACCTTGTTTCCATGCCTGCTGGAGGAGGATGGTGAGTTGCTTGAGGACGTTTCGACGATTCTTATATAACTTGTAGGATATTCCATTTATTCCAGGTGGACTACCGGCACGGGATTTGCGGACGAATTCCCGAATTTCACTCAGCTTTAGACGACTGTCTTTAAACATGACCCCTAGATCATGGGGCTTAGGGAGATCATTCATAGGAGGGAATGAAATATCTTTCCAAGCATCAGAATACGTCATCCTCATATGGTTTTCAAGTTCCTCTTGCGGTATGTCGAGTTTGCCACTCTTAGCCTCAGTGAACAGGTTTTTAGCAAAAGTGTCAAATAATCACCGAGAAGTGGAAAATTTGGTAGGAGATGGCCTTTGTCATCTAACGTTGAATTTGAGGCAATCAAGGCGAAGAGTTTCGATTTTTCTGTCGGAACAATTTATAATAATGGGAACAGCCACTTTGCCACGGTTCATAATTTGGTTGGTGATCTTAAAAATATCTCGGGATCCAAACTTGGCCTAGACTTCTTCTGCAGAACTACAGCGGCTCTGAATGCTGTAAGAGTCAAATTACACCGCTCTTGGTGATAGCTATTAAAATAGTGGTTACGATGAACTATGGCTGTAACGCATTCCGGAGTCAACCTGGATGTGGCTATTTATTTTATTTTATTTTATTTTATTTTATTGTTCGAATTTGGCTGGGGGATCTATAAAATTCTCCATTTCAGAAAAGATCTATTCAAAGAAGTTTTAGGAGAAGCGTGCTTAAAAAATGTTGAGAGATGAACTTCCGCCATATAAGATCAAAAGCTGTCTCATTCTTCCTTCGTGTACCGAAGAGTTCTTCTATGGAATAGCAAATCAAGAGATGCCTCTGGCTTAGCATCAGTCTGGACACTGACTAGGCAATTGTCTGACGTGTCCGGGGCATAAAATATTTGCTAAGTATTTATGAAAGCAGGATGTTAGAAAGAGGTCGAGGAGGTTTGGCTGCTGTCCCGTCGCATCAGGGGCGCCGAGGGGTCCTCCGATTATCTGGCCTAGTACAAAGCAATGGAAAATTTGCTGCAATATCTGCCTTTTTTGTCAGATTTGTTCAAGTGGACAAACTACTTTTCGTGTCGGATACGGAAGTCATTGCAGATATGAAATTTAACTGAACGAAATTCGATGAGGATATTATCAATCCTCTCAGACGATAAACGAATGTAGTACAATGGATGTGCCACGCGAAAACACATATATAGGAAATCATGGTCCTCCTTTTTTGCGTCCATGCCACAAGGAAACCTGTCCTCGACGTAGGGTCCGAGTCCGTAGCTCTGGAGATTTAGGTGGTCGTGTTTGGATATTAAGGTTGAGTAGAAAAATCCTCGGATTTTGAGCTCCTGTACTGGGATTGATGCATTTATATTTGTTTCAGACATAAACTGGAAGTAGGTTTGAACTCAAGATGGCGTTCGACTCCTGGAATATTGGAACGCAGACAGCTCACATGGGGGTAGGAGATGGTATACCTCGGATCTATTTACTTCTTTTCGAGGTTGGTCTTGCTAGTTTTGTTCATTGTGTGTATTTAGTACTGGTACTTGAAAAATCTGAGTAAATTTTATTTATCGATTTTTATTAGATATCATTTTCCTTCAAATTATGACAATAACTAAAGCCCCTATCCGATAGTCAGCGGCGATATTAATATTCGATCACATCTTCTACTATTGTTCACTCAATACACGGCCCAAGAACTCATTATAGTAAAAGTTTAGTAAGTAAAGTTTCTGTACATGTTTTGTTCAACAACGCAACAGTTGATTGTATGGAAATTACTTACTTACCAATATAAAATATGAAGGAAATGAGGAAGACCCGATCCTGTGTATGTGGCTTGGCACTTCCTATATGTAAAGGTCAGAATTAATGGAACTGAAGACTGTAGCTTCATCTGAACATTTACCATAAAAATAACGATACATTAGCGAAAGACTATTAACATTTCCACTATAGGAAATGGACGGAATATAATTTATCTTTCACAAAGGCAAATAAACTTTCAAGGCTGTACCGTGAGGATTGGGCAGCTCCACCCAAGACATGGCAGCAATACTCAATTTTTGCTCTGATCTGACTGATAGAGCATGGCAGGAGGGTTTTCGTCTTTGCCAGCATCTTTAGAGATTGTACGAATATCTGACTTCCATTTTGAAGTCTGAAATGAGCTTTGTCCCAACAGACGTTCGAGGCAAAAAGCATCTTTGAAAATACAATTGCTCATCAGGACTGGAGTAATTTTAGGATCCGTTCATTGCTAATAAAACGTTACTAGCCTTATTTTGCAGGTATTGACAGATACAAGCTAGACTTTCCACCGTTGAACGAGGTCAAAGGAGTGACTAACTGCCAGGCTCTTGTCATCAAGATTGCTTTGATCTCCGAAAATATGCCTCATTAAATATGAAGAATGTTTAAATCAGTAGTGATTTAAGAATACCAAATATTGTAACTACCTTCTGAAATTGTATTAAGTAAGAATCAGTAAAGAGACATAAAATCCTTTCCTAACAAACATAAAACTACACTCATTTTATGATTTTATTTCTAGAAAAAAGTCATGTTGACTTGAAGAAGTTAAAATAGAATCTTATTCAGAGAAGCAGGAAGGAAATACAGAAAGCGTATTTCCTATTATTTGGCTTAACGAAATGACATTCCTCTTTTTTATAGAAAAATACAAGGACAATAGATCACAGATTGAACTCCTATATCAATAACACGTATATAAATATCACGTATATCAATAACACGTGTATAAATATCTGTGAAAAACCATTGTATATAGTGAAAATAATTTAAAGACAATATTAATAAAATATCACCAGAATCTCTGAATTAATATTCGATAAACCGTAGTGAGATTTTCAAGGGCTTTCTCTAGACAGATTTTTAATATTCTGTTAATATTTCTTTTTAACAGAGAGGAATCAAAGGAATCAACCTAGCCTACATCGTTAGTCAACTTTTTAACGATTTAATATTTGCTCTATAAAAGTAGGTTTCCACTCGCTTATCTCTATTCTTACATAACCCCACATTGTTACCCACGTGGCGGCTCATGTTACGCTCTTTTTATTTCCATTGACCCACTGGGAGCCTACGTTGTTTAGAGGTTACAGAAAGACATAAGTTTTGTCTCAACCTCTCCACGGATGACATTTTGAACAGAATAACCATATATTGGATTCCCGTTAGTCAATTAAAGTAACAACACCGTTGGATGAATTTTATTTCTGTATTATTATTCTAGTTTTGTTTGTACTATGAATAGCTAAACTAACATTTTCGTAGGTGTATGTGGGCCTGCCTAGTGACTGAATTAGTTACATAGTTACGGCTTGTATTCAACTTACTTCTTTCTAGACTAAGTAAAATGAAAGCCTTGTCGGTGATCATTTATACGTCAAACAGACTTTCTGAACCTGAAAGACTGACATGAAAAGTTTCACTATACATATATAGTCATTCTGCATCGTACTCAGCTAAATTTCATTTGTTTTTACTGATACCTAAGTTCAGTTAAAACGTCTAATATTCCAATGCTAATTTTACAGATAGCAGTCGCTCTCTATGCGAACGTTTGGCACAATAAAATATTCCTCAAATCTTTCTTCTATTTTACAAAGCCTAATATTTATCAAATGAAGCTGTTATATGCAATTTGTCCTGAGCAGTTTGTGATGGTGATCATGTTTGCCTGAGCGAATGTCTTTCTGAGCTCGTCAAATTGAAAATTAAATCTAGTTTCATTATTACGGATTCAATTTATATTTCGGCTTTCTTACTTATTCATTGATGAGTGTTCGTGCGCACTTTGAAATTGGTCAGATGAAGAACTGAAAAATCATAAACGGTGTGAATTCGTAAACCTCTATTTTAATAATCTGTTGCTTTTATCTGAAAGCAATCAGGCAAGTGGACGAAAAATATTATTTTGAAAATCATTTTCTTACTCATGAGACTGAAAGCAGAATATTCTTCTCATAGAATATCATTATTTTCGTCTTGATCATTTCTACCATATTATTCAGTTCTTTTGAGAATTCCGAGTAATAACGTTGTGATTATTTGGTTTACTTTTTCATTGAAATATCTTTAAGGTTTTGTTAGAAATTAATAAGGAAATCCACATGAATTTTTCCAGTAAAGCCTTTTTATACGATTTGGATCCTTCATGAAGATAAAATTCGAAATGGCACTCATACTTATATTTGAAAGGTTCTTTTGATCTTCATGCTTTGGAATTACATTCACTCACCATATATTTTCTACACACATCAACCTACGCTATATTTTCCCAGCCTAACACGGATGTGTAGAAACACCGTCGAGATATAGTTTATATCAATTATATTAGAAACTAATTGCTTCTGATGTTTTTCGCTGAATCGATTTAGATGGAAATCGACCCATTCAATAATCGAGGGTCACTTTGAATTGTGGTAGATGAGATTCTCATATATTATTTCTACTATTAAATTTGTCGTACATGACTATTCCAACCTGAATTAAGCGGTGTATCAAATATACATTTACAAAATTTTGGGACGGGATCCTGACACCAAAATAAGGTAAAATGTTCAAAGATAAGTCCAAAGCGCCATCGTTGTACCTCAAAACAGCAACACATAACAGATATTCAAAATGTTCTCCGCTTGTTTCTACTCACGAATGCTCCCAGTAGGATCATTGACTGAAGGACTATTTCAAATACTCCCACATGATGTCGAATGGTTTCGCCTGTCCCAATGACACGTTGATAAAGAATCTCGACATTATTAATGCCTGCTACACAAACCAATTGTTTTAGGTGGCCCCACAGATAGGAACACAAAAGATTGAGGTCAGGGAAACGTGCAGGCCATGAAACCAGTCATCACCTAAAAATACGTTTTTCATGATAGATATCAGCCAATGTATCGCAAACAATGTGACTAAAATGTGCTGGAGCACATGCGTTTTCGTATTAGCGGAGTTATGTCCTCTCTGTTCGAAATAAAATCCCTGTAGACGTACTGGTGGAACATATGAACATATTCCATCCCACACCTTAAACGTAAACTGAAATTGGTGTTTCGTCTATATTGTACCATAGGAATACCGATGAAACACCCCAAGAAGTTGGTTGTGTGTATTCTATATTCCAGCTCTTTCAAATGTTGCCACTTCCGTAAATAAGACTGAAGAGACAAACAAGGGATCGGCAGTTTGCGCAATAAACCATCGGCAAAAGTTCTCCCGTGGTGAGTGATCAGAGGGCGAAAGACGTTGCAAATGATACGGATACAGGAGCCGCTCTTGAGGTGCCCTCCATGTGATACAATGAGATGTACAATATGTTAGGGCCACTTGACGTGTGCGGATACATGGATCGTCTCCAACAACCTGTAGAATGTGTTCATGGTCAGGCGTTTGAATGGAACACGGTCTTCCTCGACCCATAGTCTGTGGTGCCACGATTCATGTCTCAGCAATGCGACGATAAACAGCAGCAAAGGTTGGATGATTCGGCTGTCTTCAGTCTGGGAACGCAGCCTCGATGTAAAATCATATCTGGCTGCTCAGGTTATGAAAACGCTGCCATTGTTAAATAGAAAAATTCGCAGTTAAATCACTACTACACACGTTAAACGTTGAAGACAGACTAGCTACAAATGTACATGAATGGTAAATTCACCCCGATCTACATGTCTACACTGCATCATCTACCGTAAACTTTCTGTGAACTTAATAACTCAAAACAGAAGTATCTGTGGACATATGCCCTTGTTTTGGCGTGAATAACCCACCCCCAAATTTATAAATATTTTTTGATATATATATATATATATATATATATATATATAACATTAAATCCAAACGAGAAGTTTAATCTGTCGAATGTTTTATTGCTTTTTTTCTGTTGCTTTATATCAGGATAGAAAGTTTCATGTTTGTTCTTTTTTGTTCTGTTTTTGTCGAGTTTCTCGGTTATTGTTGTTTTTATTGTTTCAATTGGTGATACAATCACCAAATGAGCATGAGAATTCATAAAAAAATATTATTTTTTAATATTTTTTATTTTTAAATATTTAGTTATTTCTAAAATTTAGTTATTTTTAAATATTTAGAGTTAGTTGTTTTTAAAGATTAGTTATTTGTAAATATTTAGTTATTTTTAAAGTTTATTTTTAGTAATAATTAAATCTTAAAAATAGATTTAATTATATTTAAATATTTAGTAAATTTATTGAAACAAAGCAAATTCAGTTGAACATTGATGACAATTCCAGAAACTATAAACATTTTTTTTTGCTATCCTCTGCTAGCCGCAATGATGGAGAAAGCATTACCTCGAACCATCGCCAGTGAGACACGCTGCAAAAGCCACTGCGTTTCACGAGGCTCGTCCTTTATTTGAGATGCAATTGCGCCAATCCTCTTAAGGAACGCCATCGAACGAGGGCCAATAACCCCTGAAGTCTCCACTGCTACAGGAGTAAAAAAAAAAGTCTATCAGCAAGAGAAGAATATTTAACTAATTTTAAATGGGGGAGATTTTTCATGTCCCGTGTTACTGCCAATAATTAGATCAGAAGTTTTAAACGTTTTATAATATTTTATTATTATTAATGATAAATCTTTTGTGTTTATTAGGATCGTTAAGTGATATGTACCAATGAATAGTATTTTTAATGGCTTTTTCATCCATTTTGTCATTTGAGTACATCTGGATAGAATCAATCAACAATGTGTTTTTGTTTATACCAGTGAGATATTCATTTTCAAAATTTCGTTAAGGCAAATTTTATTTGTTTGCCAACGGCGTGTTTATGGAAGTTATTGTTGATAAATATTTCTTTAATGTTGGTCAAATTTATTTTTATGTCTCCAAGAAAGAGATTATTTTCACCTGGTAGATCATAACAACTATTTTGTATGTCTGAAGACATCCCCTTTTGTATTTGACGAGATACGAGTTTTTGCTTGTGGATTTTTATAAGGTGAAATAGTAACCTTATGACAGTTGGGGTCAACTAAAACGTCGAGAAAATGGCCGTTGTTATTAATATTCAGTTCATAAGTAAAGTGTAGCACGGGTTATTTTCGATGGTCTCTTTAAGTTTTGATTTTTATTTTGCCGAAACTTTTTGCTATTTGTAAATACTGAACGTATAATAACGAAAGGTCGAGGCGAAATTATTGAAGACTTTGTTTTCAACATGCGTTATGTTGAGCTATCAATACATCACCAGTCTATATACAGATGATACGATCGTAGTCTTAAAAATGTACTTGTGTCGTGTATGTTAAATTTTTACGTAGAATTTTTACGTTTCATTTTAGAAGATGAGAACGAAGTGCGATTTTATATGTCGTGTATTAAGATGTCTATAGTTTCTTTGACAGATCTCTTAGTGAATAGATTTTCAACCTTTAACGAGGCTAGGATGCCGTTGTTAGGTTTATTGAATTGTAATAAATAAAGGAATTTGTTCGTGGAGTTAATACTGTACGTACTCGATAAGTATAACAATATAGATGTAGGGTTTGGTGATAAACAAGGATTTGTGAAATTAAGAGACGTAGCGAAGCGTTAGGGTTCTATATTTTTCTTCTTTTTTATATACCGTGTCCTTTCAGGACGTAGCCAATCATAGCTCTCCACTTCCTCCTTCCTGTCAATTGTAGCTCTCAATAGGTTTTGTCTTTTTATTATTTCTCACAGACCCTATTCCGTCATCTTCTTTCTTAAACCTGTTAAGTATGTCACGCGCTGATTTCCCTTGTCCCTCTTCCCTGTCTATCCGCCCTGTGAGTATCAGATTTTCCAAGCCCTCCTTTCTCATTACATGTCCCAGAAATTTCAGCTCCCTCTTCCTGATGTTAAGTATAAGTTTCCTCTTTGTTTACATCCGATCAAAAACCTTATCACTGCTCACATGTTCGGTCCATGGTATCTTTAGCATCCTTTTGTAGAGCCACACCTCTGTTGCCTCGAGTCTCTTCTTCATCCTTGAGAAGACAGTCCAACATTCGCTGCCGTATAGGAGGACAGATATCACGTAGCAGTTCAGTACCCTTTTCTTTGTTTTCAACGAAATCCTTCTCTCTCGTACTCCTCTGCCTAATTTTTGGAATGTGTTCTTGGCCACCTGAATACATCTTCGGATCTCAGCGTCATATTTTCCGTCGTCTGAACACTTCACAGATATTTAAATTTCTGCACCTTGCCTGATTATAACGTCCCCGACCTGTAAATTGCATTTCGGGCTCATCTTTTTGTAGATGACCATACATTCTGTCTTCTTGTAGTTGATGCTTAGTCCCTTCTTCTCGTTCTCCTAATCTACCTTCTGCGGGAGGTCTTTTAGTTTCCTTTCCGTGTCTGCTATCGGCACTCTGTCATCTGCGTATCAATGTTATTAAGAATGTGACCGACAATGGTGAATCCCGGTAGGATTTCTAGTTCTCTCAGAGTTGCCTCGTTATCTAGGTTGAATAAGTCTGGTGAGAAGACACATCCTTGTCTTACACTCCTTTCTATGTTTCTGAATCTGCTTATGTCCTTTTTTATCCGTATACAGGCGGTTTGCTTGCCAGCATAGATTTTTGAATATCCTAATGTCTTTCCCGGTTGCTGAGCAGCTCTAACAGATCTTTGTGGTGTACTTTGTCGAATGTCTTTGCGTCGTCTATAAAACACAGATGCACGTCCTTCTGCGTCTGCCTCGATCTTTATGATGACAGTCTTAGCATTAATATTCCTTGTTCAGGTGTCATTAACGAACCCGCACTGTTCTTTTTCCTATCTCTGGCCTGATTCTGCTGTGCGCTCTATTCAGCAGAATACGGATGATGAGTTTTGTTATGTGGCTCATTAGGTTGATTGTTCAGTGGAGCTCACATTCATCTGCTTTCAGTTTTTTAGACAGTGCTATGAAAACAGATCTGCTTAGATCTTCCGTTATATCCCCACTGTTGTAGATTTCATTTATTATTTCTGTAATCTTGTCTATGCCAAAATCATCTAAGGCTGTCAGCATTTCTGTTACAATTCCGTCTGGTCCAGTTCTGAAGATTTTTTTCCTTTTCTGATATGAACATTCCATCCTTAGATTTTTGTAGCCTGTTGACGAGCATGTCTTCTGTCCTGTTATTTCCCTTATTTGTTTATGCATATCTCATTTGTCTGTGGTACTCAATTTCTCTATTTATGCACATTTTTCGTTTAGCCACTCATCTTTAGCCTGCCTGCATTTGGTTCTTATTTTCTGTATTCCGTTCCGTATTTTGGCAACAATTTCTGTCTCCTTTGCATCATGTCAAGAATTTCATTTGGGATCGATTCGTTTTTTCTTCTTCGTCCATTCTCATTTGGGATGATGTCGTTTGCTGATGTCACTAAAGTTTCTATTAATATGACCCACATTTCGAGTTTCCATTTCCATTTTGTCTCTCGTATCTTCTTTTCACACAGTCCATATACTTTTCTTTCAGCTTTCGGTCGCTCAGGAGTTTGTTGTATTGCACTCTGGGTGCTGCGTTAAGCTTCTTCAGTTTCTGCAGTTTTTTTTTTTTACTAATATGTCAATTTGTGTGGAGTTTATCAGTCAATTTTCCATGAACTAAATTTTTTTATAAATGATTCATTGTAATAAATATATATATATATATATATATATATATATATATATATATATATATATATAATAATAAAAAAAAGTTTTCGAGACCCTCATCATTTCTTTAAATAACACATTAAAATTAAATAGTTTTGTATTTTTTAAAGTAGAAGATTAGCACTTCAGTATCAAACATTGACATACGAAAGCATCATATTTTGTTTTCCTCGATAAAATCACAACCAGCCTTATTTCTTGGAGCATCTAAAAAGCTCATTTTCACTATTTGTGTATTCCCTTCGAACTCTCCTATCCAATTCCTCCGATACTAATTCAATGTAAGAAAAATCATAATTTCCAAAATTCTGTTCCTTCTTTTGATATAATTTTAAAATATCGTTGTCTTGTTTAAATGTGAATTTATTTCTAGTTATGTGTAAACCAAATGGTATAGCATGTCTTTACAAAATCGGAATAGTTTCTTTGATCTAAATCTCTCCCACGAAACACCCCAAACCATAACAGCCCCACCACCATGTACAGGAGCCATACATTCATTATTCAGTTACACTCTCCTTTTAATACCTAAATTTCAAATTTGGCAATTTGTCTTTGAGAGTAGCCTTCTTTGAATAAAATATCTGTTTTTTTCCCTCACCTAAATGCTTAGTTGCTTTCATTCTGCCATTTTGTGCCCATTATTTAAAAATTAAAATATAAATAAAAAGCAACTATGAAAACACTGCCGTAATAGCGCATCATGTTTTCTATAGACACATCTACATGTTTTGTTTAGTGCTGTGATAATAATTAGAACCTATATTAACATTAAACTTAAACTTGAAAATTTTTACAATCTCAAAATGTCTACTGAGGGGTTAATGGTGAAAACAAAATACAATGTTTTTCATACAAGGGATTCATAATTTAGCAAAATAATATTGTAAACATAGCAATTGGTATTTGAACTTTTTAGAAGTAAAAGAAGCTTTGAGAAAGACTGAAAAATAAAAGCAAATATACTGTAGTTAACTGAAATTTTATCTTTCCTTAACAAATACGAAAATACATCTTAAGATGTTTTTTTTAAGAAATGCGATATGGTCCCAAACAGTTTTCCTACACACACACACACACACACACACACACACACACACACACATATATATATATATATATATATATATATATATATAGTTTTAAGGTATGGTATTTTTATTGAGTTAAAGTGCTTGATATCAGAGGTAGAGCGCGTGTAAATATAGAGATAAAAGTGAACATTGAATTTTATACTCAGCAGCGAAAGCCTGTTTCCAGTTTAAATGCGTGGCCTGCCGATTGCGTTTAAACATGAAATATACACACACAAGTGTGTACACTGAGGTCAACATTGCGTGGCGACAGTTTATGTCGTGCTTGAACACAATTTTCTGGTTATGCGTGTTGTGTGATACTTACTCGTCAGTAGAGTATTATGGGTAGGGGTCAGGCTTCGAGTTAGTATTACGGATTCAAACTCTTACCCTGCTTAAACCCTGCTTAAGGCTTACGGCATTTCCTCTTTATTGTGTTATCCTAATAGTTATGTGGGCGGAAACGGTTATATTTTAAATTATTCTGAAGGTCATTGAGTAGATAATTTGGGGACAGATTGCGGTTATATTGTTCGCTATGTTTTTCGACACTTAATGTCGGCACACTCGATTTACTATTAATTTCATTAAAATCTGACCTAACCTTATTTTATATTATACTTGAAAAATCAAACAAATCGTCTCATTATATATAAATGTATTCGTACAATAAAGGAAATAAAAATTACAACATCCTGAAAGGCAATGTCGATATCTGATCAGCTATGATCTTTTGGATAATGAGTAATAGATTCTCTGATCAAATTTCCAAAGTCTTCCTTGTTCGGATAGTGTAACAGTCATACCGGTGCACTATTTGTGTTTTAACTTTCGACAATAACGAATTCTGGAAAAAAAAAAAAGTTTTAATGCGTGAAAATGAAATTCAGGTCATACAGCTGTCATTGAATATTAGCGTTAATTCTCTAAGATATGATATATCCATAAAAATATGTTTGTCGGCGTCTGTCTGTCGCAGTGTCTGGATAAGTTGTTGAACAAATAAATGCGTCATTATTAATGTGTTACCTGTTAATTTATATTATGTTTTTAATATTTATGATTGAATATGCCTTGAATCTAGTCATTTATACGTAGGTATATATCAAATTATGGTTAGACTGGCACAAGGACACAGAATTAGGGACATTCAGTGAAGATCGAACACAATTCTTATGGACGAGCCCCCGATATTACCAGCCATTATTATACGAGTGTTGCCAGTTTAGATATCGAGTCAGGTTGGTTTAATTTAGTTCATAAAATTATTAAATGAGAATCGAATGTAGTAAGTAAAGGCAGCAAATACTAAGCTTCAACGCGAACCGGAAGCTCTATGACGTCATATGTATGCTTTTGTAGGAATTTAAACATTGAAATGTTCAGAAAAAGTTTTGGAAATATAGAATCAAATAAACAATGTATCAAGAGTTTCAGTTAAATTAGAGGATAATAATAATATTTATTTGCTATGAAACAGTTTCATTATCAAAGTTATAACAATGGATTCAAGTAATTGATGCACTATTGATGTAGTCATGGAAGTAGGCTTCGTTTAGAATCAGAAAGTAATTTGTATTTACTCAACCCCCCACGAGGTCAGGTTATGATATAAGGTCAGTTTAATGTGGAGAGCCCGAATGCCCGGGCAAGGAACAAAAAATCCTTGAGTTCCCGCAAGCGCTGGTTGCACCAGCCCCGGTGCGTGCACCGATCCCTCCCTCGTACAATGAGAGTGCGCGACATCAGACAGATACTCTTCAGAGCCGGCAGCTCTCAGTATAATTTTCCTCAATTGCGATTCTGTCCTTTGACAGAGTCACTTCTGAGTGTATTCTGCCCAAAGACAGAGACACAACTGAGAGATGACAAATAATGTGTTACACACTACTCAAGAGAGAGTAATTTACACACTGAAAGTAATTTCTGAGTTCCAAATGACACCTCAACTCACAAGCTATTTATCCCAACTTCAGAAACCTGAACTTTGTGAGATAGGCAGAATACAATTTCAGTTTAAACAAATAAAAAAATTAAAATAATTTCTTGCGGCGGGAACCAAGTGAGATAAAATTGGAAATGTCGAACTTTATATCGATTTGACTGCCAACGACTGAATCCTGAGGAAAAGTCTTTGCTGCTTTAGTCGCCTAGATACATAGATAACTATACGTTTATTTCTGTTTCTTTCATTATATCAAGTGGTGAATTGTTGATAGTATTTTTTGACAGCAATAACCAGATGCACCTAAATAAATTCGCGAGTAAGTGGTTTTCTTTCAAAAGGATTTAGATAAAAGGCTTTCTGAAAATAACAAAGGACTCCAGACAAAAAGTAAGAAAAGTGTGAAAACATTGCCTTCCGAAGACAGACAATCAATCAATTTGGCCGATGTCAAAAGGTTTTAACAGGGATGGTAAGATTTTAATATACAAGATATTAAATATGAAATAATGTTGATGACCAGGAAAAAAGAAGACAAAATTATTTTCACAAAAAAAATAAAGCTTTCTGAAGATTTGATTTTTAGTTTATTTTTTGCATTTAACAAGTTCGAATCTTTGTTTTCCTTTAATCCGATCAATCGTGATTATAATGAATCTACTAAATTCATTTAAATCTTGCAGGCCACTGCCAATAGTGATAGTAGAGTTAACAGTAATTTTCTGTTAATCCCTAACCAGTTATGGTTGCGTTCTGCAAAATTACATATAGCTTATTTATCTGTCAATAGAAGCATTAACTTTTTCTCATTGGTTAAACTAGTACATTCTCTGAAAGCCTGGTTTATTAAAATAAAATTTGTTATTCATAATGTTCATCACTTAATAGTATTTCTTTACATAAAAGTCGTCCAGAATGTGTTTTTATTTTTATTTTAGCATTTTTAAGTTGTTTACGAAGTACAAAACTTTAAAAATAATGAATATTCTAATAAAATTCTTATTATTCCCGTGTTGTCTGTTCCTCATTTTGTTACAACAGCACATGACCAATTTATGGGAAATGGAAGATTTAACTGGGCTATCAAGTAAAGAAAGAATTTTCGTCTCAGAAATGAACATTAATGGCTTTACTTCGGTTACTTTACCAGGATAGATTTATAGATTTGAAAGGAATGCCCATATGAATTCAGAAATACGAGCCTGACATTCAAAGATCAAACGTCTTATGTGAAAGAACTTCGGATTTCTTCCAGTTATATAGCCAGGGTTTCAAATGTGGATTTTGAAGATAGAAAGACAAGAAATAAAACTTTGAAAAATTGTCACGCTTCTAATTCATCCATTTCGAAATTGTGCTCGATCAAGATTATTGCATGAAATATCAAATGAATCAATATTTAGTAAATATACATCAGTAAGTCTCCATAGTGTTTTTCTATACATACAATACACCCCAAAAATTTACACAAATAAGAAGAACTACAATAATTATAGAATTAGTTGGAAGTCACCAAATTGTATTTAATACAGGAACTTTTAGGAATATCATCTTAAATCATAGAGTACAGCATCAAAGAAGAATATTTGGTTGAATATTTTAAAAAGCTTTTTAGACTGTTGCACTTTTCATAGCAATCACCTCTAAACATTTATCTAAAGAAAAAAAACGGATAAAAAATGTTAACTCTATAATGATCTGAAGCAACCGAGGGGCAACAGAACTTATTTTTATTTCATTAAGGACTAATGGCTTCGAAAACAATAATTCTTGCCGAATTTTATTTTTGGGACAGAATTTATTATTGTTCCAGTAAATATGAATCTTGACAATACAACAGTCAATGGCTTTAGATCTGGAGATCATGGCAGCCACACTCTATCTGAAAGAACTTCGGGTTTCTGCGCGTTTTAAACTCTAATTTACATAAGTAAATCATAATAATCATTATTTTGGAAACATCCATTTACAATCCAACAATGAACTCATGTTAGATCGACGAGGTAGAGTTAACAGCTTCTGTTGAAAATATCTCAACTAGTCATATATGATTTGTCAAAATGTCATAATCTGCTACTCTAGAGTTCCATCAAATATACCATTTCTTTATTCACTACTTTGCGAGATTGAACAGGCGTGCTGAAGGAGGGATACAGTAGCTAAAATTTAAAAAAAGATTTTCATTAACAGGACCTGATTGTCAGAGAAACGCCCTAAAACTTAAGCGACATCGACAAGGTCGAAGTAATAATAAATTAAATAAACGACGGCGGTGAGATACCGGAAGACGTTAGTAGATCCATCTTCCTATCACTAACAAACTATATGTAAATGAATACGGGCCTCATCAATAGAGCTCAATAGAGCCGCATAATCAAACAAATAATTCGAATTCTGAGGAATAGAGCGTGAAGTATAATTACAATGGACATAGAATGAGAACAGAGTAGCTTTGTCAAGGAGAAGACTTGTCATATTCATGATAAGAATGACATTGGTGAGAGCGATACAAATGCAGAAGGCTATACATTTATATTCTGCTGATTACTCAAAAGCATTTGACAAATTACAATGCAAATATCGATTTGAACTGCTAGGAACCAAGATCAATTTGGAAAGGAAGATAAAATAATCCCGAACATATGCTGGGATCAAACCAGCTGCATACATATAGAATATTGAGAAAGTACACACAAAAATAATAATGAGCGTAAGACAAGGATGTACATTCTCATATAGATTTACCCTGAGGAGAATGTAAGAGAGATGGAAACTCTACTACAATGCATTATCTGTCGAAGCAAATGGTTCATTTCTTCAATTTTGATTTGCATAATGTCCTTTTTGTGAACACTTTCTACAAATTACATTTTTGGCTGGACAGTCGTTCTGAGAGTGTGAGAATGAATATTGCCACAGCGTATACATGTATTTGTGCTTCTTTTATGGTGTACTCTATCTTGAGGCTTCTTTTTATATTCCTTGAGTGTTACTCCTTTATCTCTGTTGCATTTGTGCCTAAAGAAATATTATGAGTTTGTTGCTTGGAAGTTTCATAGGCTCTGCCTATGTCTATACATTTGTCTAGGGTAAGGCTTTTATCCTTTAAAAACCTTTCCCTGGCACTATCATCTTTAAGCCCTATAACTATTTGATTTCGAATTAGACAGTCTTGCATTTCTCAAAACTTCCAGCGTTTTACTTACCGCCAAAGCGCACTGACATATGCCTCTATACTCTTTGAACCTTCTTTCTTTCAAATATGACATTTCCAAGCTTCGTACGTTTCATGATTTCTCCGACAAAAACAAAATTCTTCGAATTTCGTTATTACTACTTCTAAATTTTCTTTCTCCTTTCATTATCGAATTTCAACCTCGTCGTAAATGTCGCATGCGTCGTTTTTCTATTATTGAAAAAAGACAGATGCTTACATTGTCCTTTTCAGATTCTTTGTTGAGTCGACTGGCTTTTGAATAATTTCGAAAATTTTGAATAAATCTTTTCCAATTAGTTGCCAAATTCCCTGATAAAACCATTTTTGTAGTGATTGAGCATTTGCCGTAAATTGCTTTGCTTGCTCAGAATTTTGTGTAATGCACAAGTAGCCATTTGAACTAAAAATCCTTTTTTAACAAACAGAATAAATTTGTTTTTTTCTTTTTAGTTTACAAACTGTTCCGAGTTTAAATGCAATGAATTTGTTTTTAAATATAAAAACCAATCACTTTACTTAGAATTTCTTGTAATTTTAATTTTATTTTTAGGTCACCTGTATAATCCCACACTTTTTCTTTTATTTCGGACACAATGTGACGTAAATTCTTCCTGACACCATTTGTTGTAATTTAAGTGTATTCAATTACAGGAGGGGGGGAGAATGGAAGATGAATTATTTATCTATTTGTTTTGTCGCCCAAACTCGTTAAAGCCTAGAATTTAAAATCTCCTTTTCTCATTCATGTTCCATTTTTATAACGAAGGCAGATACTATAAGGAGGTAAATATGGATTAACACCTGTTACTTCAGATTGTTTAGGATTCGCCGAGATAGAAAAAAGGTAGGACACACGTAAACTGTGCTTTATTATTATAAATTTCAAGGCAGGCGTGTCGCTCTGTTTTCGAGAATTAGCGCAACACAGTCTTCTACCATGTTAGGTCTATCGTTAATAATCCTCTTTCTATTGGATCATTAGATTATTTGTACAATACAATTTGATTCATCTACAAGTTATAGAGAGTTGAAGGGTAATCAACATATTTTAGCGAGAATGGAGGCATATGATGCGCGTAGAATACCTCTAGATTAGTTGTGCTTTTTTAACTAAATATATAACCATTTAATACAATGCAAGATCAGCTTATATTGTAAGACATGACTATTTAACTACTCACTTATGATCTGGTATCAGAAAAGCTATTTCTTTTTTTAGCTTTCGACTGTGATTTTTGATTGAAGTAATCGTAAACCGATAAAATAATCCTTATATTCATGCAAATGCTAAACTCATCTCAAATGTCTATAAAAACACAAATCATGTCGTTATGGTTTTGATTTAATCTTAAAAAATAAAAATATGAACTGTATATACTCATTTAAAGATGGAGAATTTAGCAGCAGCACATGAAGCATATGTTAGTAAGCATGTGCGTTAGATAAGAGTCTTAATTAACGAATGCAATATTCATTAATGAAGTGTTAATAACAATTTTCACTTTCTACTAATGCATTTTTATTTACAGTCATTGGAATATGTTTTATCAAAGGACATAGAATGTTACACCGAAATCTGAAAGCGCGTCGGAATAGTAAAAGATGTCTTTCAAAAACTAAGCAAAGTACGAGAAACATGAAAATAACGTTAGAAACAAAGAAAACAGTGTTGGAATTTTATTTAATATCAGTCCTAATATATAGAAGCGAATACTAGAAAATCTCCTCGCAGTTGAAGAAGGGCTTGAGGCAAGAGAAATGTCGTATTAGAGAATAATGCTGAGAATACCCTGGACTGGACATGTGAGCAATAAGGAAGTTTTAAGGAAAATGAAAACAAAGACTGGGAAAGAGACAGTTAAAATATGATAAGCAAAGCAGGAAGAGAGGTCTTGGAGAATTTGACAGGATATATTGATTGTTGATGGATTTGCTTTTAATTTCAAGCTGAAATGTATTTTGGCTTGTATAAATAATTTTTTTTTTTTTTGCAAGGGAATATTGCGTTAATAATTTTTGGAAAAAAAAACGCAATGATGTTGCTTGATACATCTTTAGTTTTTAACCCACAGCTGGGGAAAGAGATGTATTGATACCTTTCCCAAGGGTATTTGGGTGTAAGGAAATGTAACAAACCTGACTGAATTTGAAATCACGACATATGGAATGCGAGAGAGAGAGAGAGACAGAGGAAAGCAGAGAATCACCAACCTAACATTATTGTTTAATGGAAGGCAGATAACAAGCCTGTTTAAAATTTTCACCAGCAACGTGAAAAGGTTCACGTATTTTTTTCTTGACGACTGGGAGTTATGATGAAAAGAAGAAATTCGTATTCAAGCTGAACAATAATAAATTAAAAGTTTTATATATATATATATATATATATATATATATATATATATATATATATATATAATAATTATAATTAAAACATTTTACATCGCTAAACAAAATCTTTCATATTTCAGTACTAAGATGATATTTCTTCAGGCGATGGTAGATAACTTGTGATAAAAATGATTTATTAGGGAAATTTAGAAACAAATCTTTACCTCTTTTCCTAAGTTAAAGAGGACATAAGGTCAGAATTAAAATATACTTATGGGTATGTCTAGTTTAAACAATGAACATCAGGTCTCCGATAAAATATAAAAATAAGGTCAGATGGTATTCTTAAATGTCAAGAAAACTGATGCTTAGAGATGTCATTCAATAATACTAGGGAACAATTTCAGCAACAAATTTATTATTGGTGTATCCAAGTGTGATTTACCGATTAGACATAAATTTATCAGAAACAGATTTTTGAAACTTTTTTATTTATTTTTTTTAATATACTCCGGAAGCTTCTTAAAGGGGCCAATACGTAAAATAAAATTAAAAATGTGGAAACAACTATATAGGTTGTTAATTGTACTGAATAGACGGTACGTGTATATATATATATATATATATATATATATATATATATATATATATATATATATATATATATATATATATATATATATATATATATATATATATATATATATATATATATATATATATATATATATATATAAAAAAAAACAGACCACTTAAGGTACCTTATAGTGGTCTGTTTTTCTTTTAAATATTAGCTCTGGATTTACATTGAGCTCTCAGGATTTCATCCTCCTTGGGATTACCCATATGGATTAACAAGTTCTTCATAACTTAATTATATATATATATATATATATATATATATATATATATATATATATATATATATATATATATATATATGACTATTGACTTTGATTATATCCTTAAAAATCGCAGATCATAGGATCAAATCTGAGAGAAAATATATCTATTTATGTGTGCGTGCGTCATTTCCATATATATTATTTATATATTATATATGTGCGGTACTTATTGGAATGCGCTCAATATGTAGTTGAATAACATTTAAAATGTTAAATTTTCAATAATATACGGCTGTCAATCAAACTCTTACCTAGGATGATAGACATGTATGAAAACATATCATTAACAGATAAAAGAAAATAGAAAAAAATAGGAGGTGAACTGATGCATGCATGATAATTCTCTGCTCAGGTTTCGCATATAAACTTCGATGCCGTCTTAGTTTACCGTATTTCGCGCAAATAGAAATATTAAAATATATTGCATATTATACGAGATTCACATTTTGATAAACTGGAACCCACAATCCCCTATTGCTAAAATATTCTTTGTATAATCACTCTTCAGTTTTATTCATATTAAGAAGACAGTTAAACTACATATTACTTGCAAAATCATTGAGTATTAAGTTAGAGAAAAAAAATTAATTATTTTCCTCTGAAAAATATGCAGTGATTATTTTTCACCTGTGGGACTTTTATCGTAGAAAATAAGTTAGATAACAAAAAATATATGACAAAATAAACTTTAAATGTGTACTTGAAACACCAATGAAATAATCACTAAATTTACAACAAAATAGGAAAGGTGAAGGCCGTGTCGCACAAACTCTTATCTTTATTTCGTAGTTTGAAGATTCAAGATACGAAGGTTGATTTTCATCTTAGGTCGGCTTTTTTCACTTGGGATATTAATGTAATATAATCATCATATCAGCACTCTCTCTATTGTGTGACAAACAAAATAAATATAGCGTGTAGAATGCAAAATGTCGTTTCTCTCCCTTGGGTCTGTGTAATGTTATTATTTACCATTAGTACATTTTGGTCAGGGAAACTCAAAAATAAACAATGCTACACTCGCTATGGAAGGAAATGATAAAAGAAGAAAGACATTGACATAAAGTTGTGAACTATACAGAGAATCCTTTGGGAGAATTTCACAAATCAGTTTCAAGAAATTTGATAGAGATTGAATCCTTCTCTGGGCAATTATTCTGAAAGAACTTACCAAACATAAATATTTATCATGAGAATTCTTGAGTTTACAAAATGGCGAGCAATACATTTTATTATTTTCTTACAACTTCCTCTTCCTTTCATTTCATACAACTCATTACGCATCAAAATTTCAATTTTCAATCTCTAACTTGAGTGTATCTAGAACTTTGTTTTCGATTAAACTAATATCTAAAAGAAACTCTCAACTGAAAGTCCGTTAGTAGTGCTGTGACTTTTTACTGACAAGCATTTTGTTAACAGGGTTAAGAATAAGATATAATTACATATTTACAATCAGAACTAATTGATAAAATTCCTTAAATGAATTTTGGTCAATAAATCCGTTAGTGTATGCGCCATCAAATGATATTGCGTGTACATTGTACTGAATGGGAAAATAATTGGAATCCCGCGAAGAGAGCTCGAAGAACTTGATTAATCTGACAAACACGAATGCACTTCAACGCTTCCATAATCCGAAGGAAATAGTAATTGGCGCGCTTTTCTCACTGCTATTTCCCAACCTTTAATACAAAATGGCAGCCTCTTGGCACAAAGGGTGTGAACTCTTGGGGAGGATTTCAGAGAGTAGATTATGCAGTTCACTTCAGGTGCATCTAGTCTAATGAGTTTAAATAAATAATGAAGAAGCAAACAGAAATTGGAGATTTGTGAAAGAGCTGAGATTGTACATATCACGAGGATGTTGGGGTCTACAATGATAACGCTGGTGAGAGAATCTGGAGATATTAAGAGATATGAAGAGATATGTTCAATCATCTGATCGCCGGCAATATTCCTCAAGTGGCGGGAATAAAAAAATAAACAAAAAACAAAATAATAATGATAAAAGGATCATTAAAATGCGTCATAAATGTTAAGAAAATTATAGAATAATCTGTTTGGATTTACCTCTGCGGCAAAATATGCGGTGCAAATACACACACACACACACACACACATACACACACACACACACACATATATATATATATATATATATATATATATATATATATACTAGAGAAACAGGCAGCAGTTGAAAGAAATTCGAAAAAGAAATATTATTATTAATATTATTATCATTATTGTATGCATGTATGTACGTATGTGTGGCAATTAGACAACATAGAAGCACACACACACACACGAATATGTATGAATATAGTTTCAAATGCACTATATTTATAAGGGAAGAGTGTTCAACACTCAAAAGTGGGAGAGTGGTTCATGCTAAACGCAACTGTCATGCCTGTCGATTACGTTTAGCATGGAAAAGACTGTCGTTTGGGTGTTGATTTCAATGTCCTGTTTTCTATTTATATATGATCTATCTTTGATATTTAGCACGTTATCCCATGAATATAATATACCTTAAAATTATATTTTATCATATATATATATATATATATATATATATATATAAATTCTTTTTTCGCCATGTCTGATTAACTAAATTACAAACAAAATCTGTTCATACTAACGAATACCCTTCTGTGTATTGATATTAAATGATGTGATAAATGCGTTATAACTGTTTAACTCACTTTTATTTCTCATTTATTAATAGTTATACAAAGCTGTGTGTTGTTATCCATATCCATATATTTTTTATGAATACTGCTGTAATGTTCTAAAATGCCTATAAAAGAACAGTTTCTCATGCTTTAATGAGCGCATGACCGTGACATTAAAACATTGAAGAAAAAACTTCCACAAATAAGTTTTCACTTTCTAATGAACGTTAAGCTGGACTGTCAACCGTTGCATTTTGAAAGTATAATGAAAAATTATAGTTGTGGATAACAACAGCTTTGCATAACTACTTGTGCCCTTGAACACACAGTTTTATACTACTTGCATTCCTGAAGATGATCTTGGAAGAAGACCGAAAGTACTTGGAAAATGGGAAATAGAATTGATTTAAACAGTTATAGAACATTTCTCACCATTTCTCATCATTTAGTATCAATAGACGGAAGGTTATTCGTGAGTATGAACGGATTTTGTTAAACGTTAGCAGACTGCAATTATTTAATCATATATATATATATATATATATGAAGAAATATAGTCTTAAGGTGTGCTATATTTTGGGGATAAAGGGCTCAATATCAGAGATAGAGCGTGTGTAAATATAAAAGTGAACATAAAATAAACACTTAGAGGCGACAGTCTGTTTCATGGGAGACGCAATCGTCAGGCCACGAATGTTGACTTCTATGTTCACTTACATATATATATATCTCTCTGTGTGTGTGTGTGTGTGTGTGTGTGTGTGTGTGTGTGTGTGTGTGTGTGTAGTCTAACCACTCGGCCCGGGTTCGAATCTCACTATGCTGGAGTGGAGACGATCCCAACGTGCGGTGCCTTTGGAAAGTGCCTGAAAAACATAACGCAGATTGACCCAAGCCTTGAGAGTGTAATTGTGTAGACGGAACATTTTGGGCCATCGAGAAGTCACAAGACATTGAGACCGTGGGTTGAGTGTTTATTCAGATTGTTGATCATTCTCTCCCAGAAATTGTAACTAAGTTCTGCTCAGCATCGTTGCAATATGAACCACATTCATTGGACCAGTGAGATGATCTTTTGAAAAAAATTTTCCTTATTTATATTCAACATTCGCTTCATGATTGTTTTCAAATAACAAATAAGTAAATTTTAGGTGTTTTTACATAAGACATTAAAGAAGTGCGTTTTGTACGCATGCAGTTTAAACATTCTCAACTATAACTAAAAGAGTTAAACGAGGATAGACAATGCAATAAAAGATATTTCTGCTGACAGTTTTACAAATCAAAGGAACTAAATCGGCCTGATTTTTTTTAGAATGGTGACCATTACATTCAAATTTCATCAATATATCCTGCATAAATTCGGTTTCATTTAGCGAAAAATAACTCGCCGGAGAAATACTTATAAACATTATTCTGTAATATATATATATATATATATATATATATATATATATGTATGAGTATGTGTGAGTGTATCTATGTGTGAATGTGTGTACGAGAGACATATTTCTATATCAGACTAATAGTGGGTGATCGAATGACAAAATGGTAATCCTGAAGTGAAGCAATGCATTCTGGGATGGAACTTTTCAAATAAACAATCGTTATTGCGATACTTTGCTTCAACCCCAGCCTCTAGACGACTTCAGAACTCATCAGTTGGTGAATGATGCCATAATCCTCACCTTCAGTTCATCTTTGGTGTTACAAAAAGTTTTGTTGGTCTCTCGATTAGCTGAGCCCCACACATAATAATCAAGGAAGCTGCAGTCTGGGAAGTTAGCTGGTCAGATGTCAGGGCTCATGTGGTCGCATAAATTGTCTGACAACCATAGCTGAGTTCTCCTTCTTGTTTGACATGGTGCAGAGTCCTTTTGCCAGATATAGGGTCTTCCAGCAGCCACCCTCTTTACCAAGGGTTGCACTATTTCCACAAGGCACTTAGTGTAGGCCTCCATATTGAATCTGAGATCCTGTGAGAAAATGAATAGAGGTATTACACTATCACCTGTAATCACATCTAACACCTTCGTAATCATCATTAGGCTCTTCCAATGCTTTCCGTATCCTCTGCACTGTCCACAGATTGACACCCAAACATTCTAGAATGTTCATACTGAAGCTTCCGGCGCGAATGCCAAACAGTACAGCATGCCATTTCCAAGTTTCTGGCAGAGTGAATTGCATTATGGTGCTCTTTTTGTCACAGACGGTGCCCAACTGACCCAACTATACTGTGCAGTCGACAAAATCAAAAACAAATAATGCGTATGTGCAAAATGAAAAATATAAAATGATGACAGTTTATCCACTGCACCCTGTATATCATGGAAAAGTATTTATATATACAAGTGGAACCATTACATATGGATGTACGAAAGGGTAATTTCCATCCATACAAATGTCATGTTGTTGAGAGAACTAAAGGAGTCGATACTATTTTTGCACTCTACTTTTCAAAACAGATTAACTAAAATATCCTGTGAACTAATCGTATATATACATCCTATCGAGTGATCAATCATTCTCCGTGATAGGCTGTTTACTTACGCTTTTAGAAATATATCAGTCGAATATGTTTTCAGCCAAAGAGAATAAAAAAATCAATCTCATTTAAACAAATTCATTCGTTGTTTATTCTGTGAGACTGAAAAAAACATT
The DNA here is from genome assembly GCA_903632075.3 of Acanthosepion pharaonis. Classification (NCBI taxonomy): domain Eukaryota; kingdom Metazoa; phylum Mollusca; class Cephalopoda; order Sepiida; family Sepiidae; genus Acanthosepion; species Acanthosepion pharaonis. Next base: position 420,224 of record CAHIKZ030001438.1, on the reverse strand, counting down.
GAAGAGTTACAAATAAGCATACGAGTCTGTCTCATCTGCAGGAATTTGATAATGAAGGCGTTACTTAATTAGCAAATTCTTAAACTTCGTAAAGTCAAGTTTTCTCGAAGAGGAGAATGAAATTAAACAGTCTTTTAAAATTCTCTTTTGACAACAAATGTTATTGTCAATACCCGGCTTCACTTAATAATCCTTAACCATTATCTATGTCTTTAATATTTTGGTACACATCATATTTCTTTTCTTTTGGGATTATAGTCTTTGTTGATCATAATCGTTTTTCTTTTATTTCGGAATATCATTTTGATTGCCTATTTTCTTCGTCCTTGTCTTTGTCTCCCGTCTAATGTTTATTAACCAACAAATCACGATGAGTTGCAAGCGAATAGAAAATTAGTACACCAATATTTCTATGAAACGAAATTCAAGTAAAACAAAATTGACAACAAAAATCAGAAAAGAAAACATTTCAATTTTATTTCCAAGAAGAAATAATTTCAACTTTTCCAACGAAATAGCAGTTGATACAAAATTTGTTTAGGTAAAGAATAAATCCAGTAATATGAGAACAATCTTAATTATGAAGTGTTTTACCAGCAATTTATCGTTACTGAAAGATAAATTGTTAATCATAAAATGTAAACTATATAAGGGAAATTTCATTTGATTTCTTCTTTTTTGCACCTACCCTAACTTTAATAGCAAATGTTTCTCTGTTTCTCAATGAAACAGAGAAACATTGCAGTCATTTTCTGAATTTGATTTCTGAAAAATTGAAAATTAGCTTTATATGTTGCTCGAAATGTTGACTATTATTCAAAACAACGGATGCTTCTCCCATGTTCTTTCTGTTTCATTTATAGAGATAGAACTGATACTCTCATATTAATCTGCTATATTTCTCTTTGAAATCTTGAAATTCTTGGTCAAATGTTGCGATTATTACAGACGATAAGTTGTATAAGGAGATTGAATAACGAATGAACACTGACTAAATATTGCGTTGGTCAAAAAGTTCTTTCATTTTATTAAGTACAGTAGTAATGTGAATTTTGAATGAAACTTTTACATGAAGAATGATTCCATCTGACATCCATTAAACATGGCACGTGGAACTAGAACAGTCTACCCCAGTGAGCGAAATAAAGGGTTCAGTTCGACATTATTCCAACAACCTGAAGAAGACCGTGTAAAATAGTGTACATAATACAGAATTATTCCTGTTATCAAGGTACCACAACGTTATATTTTTTTATTTTCCAAATACTTCAACGTTTTTCCTCATCTCCAAATATAATATTCATCGGAGAACATATCCTCTAAAGCGCAACGACGATAACAAGGAATTTTAGGACATTTGTCCAACGAAACAAACATATAATAATGATTATAATTATCATTATGATACTTTTGCTTCGTTGAACACGTGTCATTTCAAAATTTCTAAGATTTGAATCATTTCTTTTTTCTTTATTCAGATATTATGAAATATGTGAACAAATGTCTTAAAATATAACTAACATATAATTACCATAGTTAGTAACAACATTTTAATGAATTTGATACGGATTCTTGTTCAGTTAAAGGTACTTTTAATGAAATTGTAGCGGATGTTTGCTTCTCATCTAAATTTGCATGAATTGGTTGCTTTACTTCACTTTCATTCGATTTTGCTTCAAATTCTTACTTTCCTCTTCCATAGTAACATAGATGGCATCTTCTTTCTCTTCATCGTATTCATTTCTTCATCCTCGGCTTGAAATTATAAATAAACTGTGCACAGACTCACCAACTGTGAACAGTTGGTTTCCTGATTGGCGGAACAAAGCTTTCTTCCATTAGTTTTTCTTTATTCCATCTTAATTGATCTAATCCGAGAATATTCAGCTTTTAAGACACAGCCTCCTTTCAGCTCGAGAAGTTTATTTATTACATAGACAAGAATAATTAAGCAGAAATAAACGAAGTTGCTATTGAGATGGAGTGGATCAGTTGCGCGTGATTTCTGTTACATTTTCCAGTCTGTCTGGCTTTCGAAATTTCATCATGGATGATTGACACATCGAAACCCAATCAAATTAGTCGAGTTTATTCAGCTGCCTCGTGGAAGCGTGCTTCTACGTCTCGCAAACTTTGGATTACTAATCTAAAACTTCTTTTATTAGTACTGAGGATTTGATTTTATTTTTTGATTTAGTATTTGTTAATACAACAAACAAATATTTTATGCTCTCATGAAATCAATAAGAGAAGGAAGAGAGACGTCAGATCATTGAAGCTCTTTATACCTTGGTGTGTATTACGCCTGGATATTCAATGAAGAAAGAAAAGGAATGAAGAACTACAATGCAGATTGTGTCACAAGTAATTTCTACAAACTGACAGTAACAAAGAAATTAAAAACTAAAATACATATTGTTTATTTAATAGAACGTTATGATTTAATAATTTCGGGAAAAAAATCAAATGACAAGGTTTTGGAAATCTAATCTAAATTCATGCATTTATCAAACTATCCGAAGGCAGACTCAGTAAAATATCAACAACTGATTATTTTTTTATTTCATTTGTAAATAATTTTTATTTCATTATGAATATTATTTTCCTCGTTCTAAATAATCCAATGATTCAGACTTCAAACTCGCTACTGCTTTTCAGGGAAAGAATGTAAACAGAGTAATATCCACTCGTTTTTCTATTCTATGTAAAGGTCCATCAAAAGAGTTCTATAAAGTCCAGTATAAATCTGATTGGAAAATATGTGTAGAATAATAAAAGTGTGGAATTCTTTCCCAACTGACATCTTCAATCATTTTAGAGACAAACATTTTGGTATGAACATAAGAATTATCATGATGGAACAGAACGCTTTTCATTTCAGCGAACGATATTTCTTTTCCTTCAAAGCAATAAGATTAACTGACAGCAACACAGAGTCGAGCACGCCAATGTAATTACACCAGACATCAAACATTTTCTTGAATGGAAGTTCAATTTTGAGTTATGTTGTAACATGTTCACCTCCATTCAGGCAGGTCTGTGTTGCTATCTATATATATAGGCATAATGCTCATTTGTTCATTTTTACTGCCACAGTGATATGCGTTCGAGTGAAGAGACGTGTAGATATTCACTTTTGCTTTAAGATTGGTCCTTGCTGAATCATCTTACTAGCTGACAAACCTTTACAAAGTCGAATGGCTAAAATACCGTTTTTGAGCAAGGTCAGCCTTAACAACAGAATTTCTACCTATTTAATATAGGTAGAAATATATATGTATATATTTAAACTCAACGTGATAACTTGTCTGTTGGGGCTATCTTAAGGTGGAGTCATCTTTCACGTCAATTCCGTCAATTTGCTCCGTTTAAAGAAATTCTCTCTGCAAAATAACATGAATAATTTCGATTATTTTTCGACATGGTTGCTTTCCTAAACTCACCGAATAATATGTGGTTTTATGTGCAACGTAGAGACGCCAATCATGCATTAAATTAGCAATAATGGATTTGAATTTTTCAGTCACAACACAATCTACATCGTTTAAAATAGAATGAACACGTATAATCATCACTTAGTTTATGAATTCAGTTTTAGAGGCATTGACATAGAATGCTTCATCGTTAGAACCTTTTTAGACGGTGTACGAGAACTGTGGCATTAATAATTATTATTATATTATTAAGTTGCCTATATAGTCAATATTAGTCAACATTTTGGCAGGATATCGACTTAATTGTCATGGCGATAAAGATATTTGTCAAGGGAAGTTCTCCATATGTAGTCAAGGGTGATAACAAAGAGAAAAGGTGCGAGGGTGTCACGCTGAAGGACCCCTGCTTTGATGTCGAATAAGCTGATGCCTACGTCTAGGGATCTAACGAAATATTTAGTATTTTTGTGTAGCATCATTATGGCAGTTATTGCCTCGGACGGCGGGGGTGTCATATGCCAGAAGGATCTTTATTTTTATTCTATATATCAAATGGATGGCTTTAGGAAAATCTACAAATATCATGAGGCCTGTATAATCTTTGACCTGACGCCCTCAATAATCCACCGAATATTCAGGGTTTGTCCAACGGCTGATCTATCTTTTCGAAAGCCATTTTGATTTTATCGGACCACCTTCTTTATTTCAGGTTGTATTCCGTTGAGAAGAGAATTGAGTTGTAAATTTTGCTGCAATGGAGGTAAGTTTTCTTCCTCTCATTTTTGCCGCTACATATTCACCAGCTATGTTATGAAATATGATTATAACTTTATATATAAAGTTATAATCATATTTCAGTCTTCATCCGAGGTCCTTTCTACTCCGGTCAGCACTGCCGCCAGTCAACTCACGGTCATCTGCTGTCCGTTTTTAGTTCTTCATCTGCCCTCTGTCACGTTGTGTTCTTTGATCACAGAGCAGTGAAGATCGAATTTTCGTCCGTATTAAGTGCTGAATCGAGTTGTGTCGGAACCAAGCCACGAAAAAGGAGAAAGAATGCTTCCGCTGGTGAAAAATAGAAATATCATAACAAATAACGAAGAAGATCGTTGGGCTAATTTTCAGTTGGTTTATATAATCGTTGGTACAACAAAATTAACTCTTCCCGTTAAACTCTCTATCGTGAGACTAAAACTAGAAGCGGGTTAAAACAAAGAATTAGGTCGAAAATTCTGTCTGCAGCGTGGGGTTCAACAGCTCCTTGTCCGCCACTGTTACGTCTGGTCTGCGTCTCTCACTCCAGCTGCTAGTTTCAACTAATTGTTCGGTTTATATGTATCTCGCCCAACTACTACCTCAGCTCAAAACTCATTAACTATTCATCAATTAATTCTTTTCCCCAACCCCGGATAGATGACACCGACCCTACAACAAGGCTATTTCAAAACAATAATCCCTTTGACAATAAACTTTACTTCCATTATTTACATTATTCGGATTATTATCCTCATCTTCAATGCCACATTCACAACGTTTCGACCGTTGTACGCTCCGGCCATCTTCAGGTAATTGGAATTTCGAACTGAAACCTTTTATTTCGTCCACCGGGGTAGATGTTTCTAGTTCCACATTCCACGTAGAACTAGAACAATCTATATGACGAAGGCCACAGCATACAACGGTGGATATGGCATCGACGATGAGGATAACAGTCCGAATTATGTAAATATTGTAAGTAATCATAATACCTCATGTCAGAGATATAGTCAATAAACTTTATTTTAACATTCCTTTTACCCTAACAATAATTTTTTCCTTAACAAACATCAGTGTTTAAAAAATGTCTCTGTCCTTTGACGTAAAGGAATTTAATTCTGTTTTTCGACTTTCAAAATGACCGATTTAAAATCACATTGTTTACATTTTGGATTTCCTCAAATTAGCTTCCCGGTTGACAATGACCTTCAAATAAAAATCAACCAACTATTCAAAACAGTGATTTTTTCCTGATAACAACTGTTTTTGAAATTTATTTCAAACGGCAAAGATCCGTTGACAACATACGTTCTAAATAATTCACTGCACAATCTATAGTGTTCATATACCCGGCCTGGTAATTCTTTTTCGGCTTACATTTTACATTTCTCAAATGCTTACATCACCGGCCTGTATATCAAAAGGAAAAAGAGAAAAAACAACTCTTTTTTTTTTTTTTTTTTTTTTGTCTTCGCTTCATATTTCAGTTCATGTTTTCATCTTAACGATTTTAACGTTTTAACCCGTCCAATTTTCCAATTCTATATCGGGCTTCTACATGAACCGTTTTTAATCCGAATTTCATATTACCAGTTTCACAATAGTGTCACAAATGAATCAACATCTTATTATAGTTGTTCGTAAGGTGAAAACGAAGAGAAAATTTTGAATACCACGGATTTATTCGCACTAAATGTATTTAAAATCATCTGCTAACTGGAATTTTGTCCAGTCCCAACTTCTTACATCTGACTAGTACATTTTCCAGTAGAATGTAATAGATTGTCTTTTTTTTTTTTGGTTATTCATTAGAATAAGTTTTAAAACTATTAAATTAATTACAATGCAAAAATAAATTTAATAAATAACTTTAAACCAGAAACCTTTCAAAAACATGTCTGAGACAAAATAAGCTATAGTTAAATCAAATGCACTTAGCTGTATTTAATGAATAAAATGATTAGAAACGAATCTATGATTGTCTTATATTCCCTTGTTTGTAAATTTGAATATGTTGTACAATCTATGAAGAAAAGAATCTGGCTTTTTTTCTGGGCCAAACAGATGAACAGGTTATTAAGTTGTTAATGGTGTTTAGTCCTCTCATATCTTACGTATGTAATACTGCGTCTTGTGTGTGTATTTGCGGATGCTGATATGCACATGTGCTGTCCATAAATGAACGTATATGTGACCATTTGCCGTGGAATAATGATCAGTTCGGGGACCTAGCCAGACATGAATGAGTTTGTAGTGAGTTTGATGTTTACTTGATGATCCTTAGTTGTGACTTTGGGACACACTAAATTAAATTTAGTAATTGAAATATATTTACGCACTGAAGCATGAAGGAAAAGATTTAAAAAAAATTACCCTCATTGATAGTTTTGTCTTCACGCACTGAAATGACAGAGAAAGGAATTATAATATGACTAAAAGCTGAAAAAGGTGAGATTTTACCAATGAAATACTTTTTCTCTTGTGATTATGATATTCTGCAAGACTAGATTATGTGTTGGTTTTAGTTTCTTTTAATTTTACAATAAAAATAAAGAAACAGTTCTTTCTTCATTCTTTACTTTTAATTCCCCTTGACAAAGAATGGGATCTTCCCGGAACTTGGAGACGAACGATTTTGATTAAACTAAACTTGAGCAATTAAAATAGTGATAGTCGTCGCTGCATTCTCGCTAATGTTTCTCCAAATCGATAATTAACACTTCTTTGTGAAAAATATGATCTGATGGATCAGCCTTTTCATTCTTATGTTAATAATAGGTTTGTGTTAGTAGAGCATAGGCTTCAGTAAAGTTTATATGTTTCTATTGAATGGAAAGCATTAATGCCTTAATAACAAAGAATCCTCGGATATCAACGCATAACTTTTGATAAACGTAAACCGTATTTCAACCCTTCTTTCATATTTTACTTTCATTGCAAAAAAGAAAAATTCAAGTCAGTCTCTCATCGAGTGACTCAGAATTCTTTCCCTTGAAGATGTTTGTTCTCCATTTTAAAAATCATTCAATATGGTGAAAATTAAAGGTTAATATGGTTAAGAATGAAATAAAAACATTAGAATTTCTAATTTTTATTTCCAAATTTAAGTTTAAGTTTAAGCTTAAATTTAAATTCAAAATTTGATTAAAGTACAATTAAATATTTAAAAACAGTAATAATTCGTCCAGACAACGCCAAGAATTCGCAAGCGCCAGAGATATTACGCAAACTGTAAACAAAGATTCGTACCTGAAGCTTGCATTGCGCATGAAACTCGCGGCGTAGGGTACAATATATTTTTACTATATATATATATATATATATATATATATATATATATATATATATATATATATATATATATATTACATAGAATAGAAATCCAAATTTACTTCATTCGAATAGCTATTTATATCTTGTTCACATGTGAAGGAATACATTAAGAACGTAAAATGTAAATATCCCAAAAATAAAAAAAGAAAGTTTAAATTTTAAGTTATTCTATTATTCCTTCACATTTCTTAGTTAACAAGTATAATCCTATACGCTCTGACCAACTGAGGTACAAAGAACGAATTATTCAGGCAAGGACCGACTTGTACCTTTAAGCGAATCTTCTATCGTCATAGATCTTCCGAGTTTTTTTCATATATGCCCAGTAAACAAATATAACTTTTAGAATGGATTTTTTAAAAATTAATCTGATAGATTTTCAGCACTTTAAATGTTATCTAAGTGGATACTCGTATTTGAATAGAGGCTCCGTTTATTTAGTAAACTTTATATTTATTCTAGTGGCATGAATGTTCAAGAAACCTTATTAAAGAAAAACTGTTTCTTTAATAATCCACCTGTAATAAGATTTATAAAGATTTAATATTAATATATATTAATATCATATTATATATATATATATATATATATATATATCAGACGTTTGTATATGTGTATGAGAGCGTGCACTTAAGAGTTAATGGCCAGTTTGAATTACTTCGTGTCAAATTTAGGAGGTAGTCACTTTATTATTGAATCAAGTTTCCTTCTTTGCCTTTCCATGAGCCATAAAGATGATAAGAGTATTTAATCAGTTTTCTTTTTTCAAACAAAAATAAAAATGTAGTTATCATATTTTATATTGAAGTAAGGACACATATTTTCCGTTATTATTTCAGAAGAAATATGGCCTTTCTAAGGCTATTGAGCACGTTTCTGTGTAAGAGATATGCTTAAAGAAGTCATTACAATTTTGATTAATTATTTAGAAAACTCTTCAACAGCTGCTTAACTTATATGCAATTAATCATTATTGATTTAATCATTATTGATTTAATCATAATTGATTTAATCATTATTGATTTAATCATTATTGATTTAATCATTATTGATTTAATTCCAATTTTTGTACCAAACTACAGAAATTTTGTAATGAAATTTCAGAAACTAAAATTCATTTCTGTGTTTGATATTTTCTATTAATTTTTCCCATTTTCATAACTTAAATCGTATAAAAAGATCTAAAAATCAGATATCCACCTTTGGAAATATAATATTATTCCTGTTTCTACATCCAGAATGAAGAACAGTTATGTTGTTAACAAAGATGAATTTGCTGCGTTTGTCAAATTTGTTTCAGAAATGACGATGCGATCAGAAACAAAGCTACAATGCTTAAAGCCAGTCACTTAAAAATGTATTCCTCATATATCTGAACTGCTTTTACTACCATATATCTGGGTTTATATCAAGAATAAATCGAAGAAAATAATGAAGGCTTGGAAGATTCTTACCAAAGAGGATCAAAGTGTAACGGCATTTACTGATTCGTGAACAAGAAAAGAGATTTCAGAATAAAAGAACATCGATGAACATAATAAAAAAATATATAGAAAATAAGTGTCGGTCTACGGTAGGTATGTACAAAACACAGAAAAGGGGAGGGCTGCATGGATTCGAGGTAAGTTATAAGCGAGACGACAGATGAAATATAATATCGTATTTTTTTACGGTGTTTCGTTATCGAGATGCCCATAGCAACATAGTTGATCATGCATGTTTACAATCTTCTTGTGCTGCATTATGCCGAAGGTCTGCTTCATTCAGCGTTGCCATGATACACCGGACTGGCAAATATCCGACTTCGTTGGTTACGCTAATTTGGATACTCGGATTGGATCCCTTACTTGAGGCTATCAATAAAATTCACCCTTTTTTTATGTAAGCAACTAGTTTGGTCCAAATCCCTGGATTTACAAGTTCCAATGTGCTTCAAAAATCCCAATTAACCCAAAGAATATTCAACTATGTTTGAAATCCTCAGAAAAAATGGTTTTATTAGTTCATATATCTAATTGTTACTTATCCTCGCAGCATCTTTGGCCATCAAATAAAAGCGATGATCATTCTAAGCATAATTTCAAACAAGAGTCAAATTCGTGACAAATGGATTTCCCTTATCATATATTGATGACTCTATTTGTTTCATGAAAACAATTGTTTTATTCGTTTAGATTTCTTTAGTTTATAATGCTACACTGATGACTTGCCACAAAAGTGAAAAGATAAATGTAAAAGTTTTGTAACTCCAATATTTTTCAGGAGAAAATGTTCTAAATATAATATCCGTTAGTTTGTGATATGAATGTATGATGAAAACAAAATACTGTTTAGTCTGTAAAGAAACAACTCAATGTTTCTATATTTCTAGAAAATTTGATCTCATAGAATCTCTGTAGTAGTTTATGAATGTTTAAAAGTTTTATAGATTTTAAGTATTGTATACGCAGAATTAATATTAAATATTAATACCAAAATTGAACATTCATTTTTAATGCTCATAACAGCGCTGGTGTTAAAGTCTCTCGTACATTAATTAAAAATACAGAATTTGTATTCGGATAAAAGGCGAACATAGATCTTTTGCTAGGTTTCAATTTGAAAAAAATGTATAATTTCTATCAAAATTCAATATGATTTCAACCAAAATAATGATAACACTATCTGTTTTTATGTCGTCTTTGTAAAATGCTAGGATTGCTTTCGGATTAAGCAAACAACTAAAAATCACTGGAATAAAAATTATTCGTGGATAAAATTACTTTTTTCATTAAGATGTATCGTGAACTTTTATATTGTATTCCAAAACAAAACTGTAACTGCAAATCAAGACAAATTAAAAAGTGAAAGAATAATTTGAGATGAGAAAAGAATAAGGACAGTCACCTTTCATGAAAGACAAAAATATTGACTCATTTGTTAAAAGGCATAGTCGTTTTATCGAAATAACTCAATAAATCAGTCTTCGTTTAAATGATGGATGAGATTTTATTGGAATCAATAAAAATTCTATTTTATAAATACCCGATTTTTTTTTTTTTGCCGCAGTTAAGAAGACAAATTACGAGTGTGTCTTTTAAATACGAACATTCATCTTATCAAATATTTCCAAAAATTTCGATTAGCCCAAAACAATAAATATGAATTTTGGAATGTATTTTTCTTTCGCATAAGATAAGGATGAATCAGTACAGATAAGATCATATCCTAATTTATTGACGTTTTTTTTACATTTTTAACTCTACCACGGCTGGAAGTTTCATAACAAACATGGCTGAAATACTACATTTGGGTTTAATCAAACTCTTGTAAAGATAAAGCATGGTAGAAGTCATAAACTTTTTTGAGCTGTAAAAAGAGCATTGTTAACGAGGAATCGTAGATCAAAGTTCCATTTGTGTTAAGGATTTTGAAATTAAGTTCCGATAGACGTTCAAAGAATGGAACCACGTTGTGAATGCAACCATTTATTGTAACGGGAGAAATTTCAGTGTCATGTAACCCCCCCACCCCAAAAATGATTTGAACGTGAAACTCTTTTAGTTATATACACGACAAAACAAAGCAACCAACAAATGCTAACATATTTTTTAATCATTTAACCCCAAGCAAGACAATAAAGCCACTAAAACGCATGCGCTTTGCTGAAAGAGAAAGAAACTGAGATAACGTTTGTGAAGAAAGGGAAATAGAAGAACAGAAAACAAGGAAACAAGATTGATGTTGAATTTATTTTATTTTTAGATATGAGCACTTCCAAATAAATTCCCTTTGTTAATCAAATACCGTGTGTATGTCACTTCGATGATTTCGTAATGCACTAGGAACAAATAAAAGACGCTCGATTACGTTTGGGTAAGTGAGATTAGAGAAATAAATGTTTATGAAATAATTGGTGCGGGTGGATGGATCCCTTTTGCATAACATGTAACTATTAGCTGAATTTTGATCTGAAATCTTCACTGTATAATGTTCAAGCTATTTTACCTATACACATCACTGCATTAAAATTTACATTTTCATTGACAAAAAGATTATGTTGAAAATAAATATTTTTATTTAAAATAAATACTTTCTCTAATCATTAGAATCATTTATACATTTCCTACGATTTCATTCAGAGTTAAAATTAACAATATGATTGATACGGGGGAATATGTAAAAATGAATTATTTTGCATCAATACAGACAAATAAATTATTATTTCCGCAATATATCGAGGTATGTTTCGATTTACCTTATTAAATCATTATTTTCATTAAACTAGCTCTTTAGGTAATGTTTAAGAGAAAACTGTATTGAATATAATATACAGCAAATATATTTATTTGATTTTTTCTTCTCTGTAAATGAATCTAGACGTTCATATAGCACAGATGAATAAGATATACAAGAACGTCATCTGACATTAATTTTAAAAGATTGAGACAGAAGTAACATGTTAGCGGAAAGATTATTTATAAAATATTTAGAGAGATTCGTAACTAGAGAAATTGATGCTATCGATTTTAGCACGTAAATTCGCATTTCAGTCCTAGAAAATATTTTATGATAGAAAGTGAAATAACTAGAAAGTTGTCAGCGAGGTTTTCCTATCGGCGCCAGTGATCAAGGTTCGATTCTAAATAAAAAGAATATTGTTGATGCTTATCTTAAGATATATGACTTTCATGAAATAACCTCACCATAAGAAATTTATCTCACTATAGGATGTTGTGCATGAATATGTTTTTTGTTATGCACGATGGCATTCATCAAAATATTAGGGGGTTGAGGTTCGTTTCCCACATCATAGCAGCAGAACTTAGCCTCGTGTTCACGGAGATAAAATCATACTTGACAGGAACATACACAACAGGAAAAGTATCGTAAATTGTATGCTAATTTCATACAGTTTATTTATATTTTTCGTGGTTATTGGTGTCTGTATTTTTTAGATTACAATTGTTTTAAAGTACACGTGATAGAAGATAGAAATAACTTCGTGTTATTACACGCCATATCACAGAGAGAAGCCGGACACGTGTTGCCTGTACCAAGGCGCGTGGTGAAGAGATTGAATTTAACGTCATTTGGCGGGATGCCCGTATTTCCGACAGGAACAGATTTTGTTTCATGCTGGGAGGATTTTTATTATCTTTTTTCATTTTTTATTTAATTTATTTTAAACAAGGTTTAAAAATTATTGTTTTATTTTATTTTATTTATAATTTTATTATTATTTTATATTTTATTTTTATTTATAATAATAGTAATAATAATAATAATATCCCTATAATGTACAGGGAAACGGATACATTCACTCAGGAAAATATAGCTGAAATTTCTGGATTACATATTGAGGAAAGACGACCTGGAGAACTTAAGTCACTGAAAATACAGGAAGCAATAGGTGCAGCGGAAAGCAGAGAATAACATTTCAAGAAGCAAAAATTCTTAATGCAACAAAATATAGCAGAAGCTGGGAAGATCAATAATATTTCCGACAGGACATAGCATATGAAAGAACACGATTCAGGCAAAACTAAATCAACTGATGAGATCGATTTATTCTCGAAAATGTATTATCCCCAAAAGCATTTATGAATATTTATTAAACAATTAATCTTCATGTATGCAAAAACTGTTAACTTTTATTTCCTGTTTTCATGAAAAAAATCAAAGTTCAGAAAAATGTTTAATTCCCTTCTGTTTTGAATTTAGTCCAAGTATCTAAGTCTATAAAAATGGTGATATTTACACTTTTGGTATAACAATTAAAACTCTCCGTCGATCTATCTATTATATCTGTCGAATTTTCAAACGTCTGTTAACTAGAAATCTACTCAACTTCCTCCTTTATAAGATTTAGGGTGGGACAATAACTATTTCGCTCACTGCATGTCACTATTTAAATTTCCGTTTTTATCTGCCTTGTTTGTTTAACTGCTTGACGATCGACGAATGAAACTAGGATTGTCGGGCCAGGAACTGCCATGTCAACATTGAATGGCTATTTTGAAAGGGTCAGCCGACAACGACGATGATGATGACGATGATGATGACGATTATGATGCTGCTGCTGCTGCTGCTGCTGATGATGATGATGATGATGATGATGATGATGATGATGATGATGCAGTCATATTCCGGCTTGAAAATGGTGATTAGTTTCAAAAGGGTTATTGTTGATATTTGGCATAACGAAAAACGTGGTTATGAAAAGGTCATCATTGAAGAATTTCTTTTGTAAAATGACAAATGAATCTATGTGCTTTTGCAAGCGTGAAACCTTCTACAATTATTGACCGAAAATTCCACTTATCTTAAGCGCTGTTGATAACTTGTCTTACTGTCGCTTAAACCATAAAACCGACAGTCTTCATGCTGTTTTTATACCTATGTCCACACTCTTAATATCTACAAACGCTCTATATCCAATACTAAGTATCACTTACTCATTCATATTGTAAATTTTAACAATATATTTATACCGTGTTCTTGCAACCTAGTCAAGTAGTCCTACCCTGGCTTTCTTCTGTACTTATCTATCCTAAATGAAGATAGATAAATACAGAATGAAGGAATACAGGTAAAAAAATGCCGAAAAAATTTTTGCCGTTAATAAAAAAAACCCAGGTGACATGCATTTAACGGGTGTCAGAATTCGTTGAAAAATAAACCCCTGCCCTCCTTAAACTTAACCTCTTTTTCGAACGTAACTCATAATTGATACAACAAAAGTTAATAAAAATGAACACGATACCGCCCCTGTATGAAAGATTGGATTTCTTTGAATCCTTGGAAACAGTAAATTATAAATTTATATGTGTGTTTAAATCTCAGTAAACTTAAAAATAAGTTATTCCAATATTAGCTTGCAGGTGAAACGGAACTAATGCTTTTAATTTAATTATATAATTAAATTTAAAGATTTTAACTTCCATTTTTGAAACATTTTTATTACTGTGTAGCGAAAAAAAACATATTTTAAATCAGTTAATTTATAATATGTATGCTCTGTAAATTTACATTGAGCACTGTTTTGTAAAAATAAAAATAAAAATAACATATATATATATCTTATATATCTTACTGTTCATTCTTTTTATATATATACATATACATATGTGTGTGTGTGCGCGCGCGCATGTGTGTGTCTGTATGTATTTCAGTAAGCTCTTGTGTGCGTGGAGATAGATAGATAGATAGATAGATAGATAGATAGATATGCACACATACGTAGGCCTATATTAAAAGGCTTACTAGCAATTCTCCTCGAGGCGTATTTTACATTATTTGATTGCGCTTAACTTTGTAATTTCTTTTGTTAGCTTTCTGCTACAAGAAGATGGTTAGTAAACCATTTTTAAGACTACTTGAGTAGTATTGAGTCAAATTGTTATCGTCAAGAGTCAGACACAAATCTATCGTCAATAAACTTATACAGACGCGTGTGACGCAAAGTAGAGGTTAACAAGATATTTTTGCATATCATACACGCTTGCAGATTGTAGCTTTTTTACAAGACTGTGATAAACGCAAATATTAGAGGTGATAGTATATGCAAGAGAATTTATGATGATATTATGCATAGATATTCATGCATATACTTCCTTAACATATTGTTCTTAGGCACCATCCTTGTTCATATACAATGTGAAAAACTTCCTACGGGCCAAACCCTGGAGGTTCAGTTTACATAAGTCATCGAATTCGGAGCAAATATGCAAGCTATTTTTTCTGTCACGTAATGGGATTTCAGCTTGATTTTCAGTTGAAAGGCCGCTTTTAATTAATAAAAAGGAAACACTTATTTTTCAGTTAGGAAAAATAATAATCCTAGTATAGTATAATCCTAATATTAGTTTGGCTTAACAATCTCTATCTATAAAAGGCAGGATGTGTGTGTGTGTGTGTGTGTGTGTGTGTGTGTGTGTGTGTGTGTGTGTGTGGCGATGCACGGCCGCCATTTTCGACGGATTTGCACCAAAATTTACATGCACATGCTCCAAGTTAGCGCAAAGGCCAAGACCGACGTTGCATTTCCCAACTCCCATCGATAGTGGAAATAATAATCGATAGCTGTATTCGTCACAAGTGGGGAAAAATTTAAATCTGCATGGCACCTTACTCCAATTAGCTCATTCGCTTGCTTAAACTCAACGTTGATTCTGATTCCGCAGAACTGGGTTGGGTGTGAAAAAGTATTTGTTGTTAACATTCTTTTTTCATTCGGTGTTTCCAGTTAGGAGTCCTTTTTTTTAAAGCTGATCGTTTTGTGTTCATTTTGTTTAGTTCTTTTTTCGTAACAGATTTAATGTTTAGTATAGAGTTTAGAAAAAATTCGCAGTGTGAGATAGGCAAGAAGTAAGGCATGTAGCAACATCAGCACGGCAATGGGCACTCCTTTAAAGTGATAGCGATTGCTGTATGAGTCGTACGATTTTTGAATCAAGCACAGGCAACGTCGGGCCATGCTGCTAATGTTTTATAAAAGCTATTTTATATCTGACATAGCATTCATTTTTTGTAATGAAGAAGGCGAAAATTTTCGGTTGTGTGTGCTTTATACATTCAAGTCTTAAAATTAAGATTATAAACATCTAAAAAGTAATCAAAAATGGGATTCTATTATTAATTTTAAATTAATAATAAAGTGTATTGTATGAGAAGGCGTGAAATCCATAAGATTCAGGGAGACGTAATGGTATTAGTTTAACTAATAGTTAATTAGCATAAAGTGATCTATAACTATAGCTCACGGGAAACTTTGAGTATACGTAGAATATTTATGACTACTAAGTTTAATCGTCATAACACATGTAGAATATTTTTCTTCAACTGTTTCTTTCATTTAATATTTCCTCTGTTTTGGTTAGTAGGAATACATTATCGATATGTCGAATATAAATTGTAGTTTTGGCAGATTATATTTTCTACGTAAGTCAAGTACAAATTGATTAGATTAGGACCGAGAGCTTGTAATGATCATAAAAAGATAATTGTGCCGTGCGGATATAAGTTTACTGAGAATTATTAGTTTTAATACTATTAGGTGGAGCAAAGGACATTTATACACTTGTTGATATATCAGTAGTTGATTTCACATGGTAAAAGATTTTCGAGTGTTGTTATTTTTTTCATTTACATGTTTATACCAGATTATCTTGTAGTTATCACTGAAAGTTGAGTGAGAACAAGTTTACTTAAATCTGCAGTCCTCTTTTCAGTACTTTCATTGACCCTAGTTATGCCATGGTCTGTCCAGTCTGTACGAACTGTGAGTAAGGAATTCACCCAAAATCCCAATTGCCTTATTTTGGAGAGTACACTGACTATTATGAGATCTACTAAATTTACCAAATTATATCTCTTGTTCAAATCTTTCATGTTTATTGAATAGTCCACAGCTGCCATGGCCACGATCACGATCAAACAGGTTCTTTAATTGTCTATACACAATTATCAGATCTGGTCGTTAAAATCTCAAAGGATTTGGTGATTTGTTAGCTAAAACCTTTTCTAGCTTAGGATAATTTCATTTATTTGCATGATCGAACCGAAAGGACTTTAGTTCTGAGGTGCATATTTTTGTATTCTTTTCTTTTACATTTTCCTACATTCAATATTTATTTGATTTCACGTGTCACCATTTTCACTGCGGGATTGACTTTTCTGTTTTATGGGCTTTGGAAAATATTGACTTGAATTAGCTTGCGCCGATACATTTGCCATACACTTCAGTAATGTATGTTTCCATTTCTCCATTCAAGTGGCCTCCTCGTATTATTATTTATATTCAACCACTACAATACTTCCGTTTGTCTGTAATTTATCTGCCCAATCTATTATTTACACACGTTTCATTCTTATATGCGTTCTTCGCCCCCAGAGGTGCACATGCTGTTTAGTCACTTTTTCTGCTTCTTCTTATTATTATTGTTTGTAGTAGTAGTAGCAGCAGCAGTTTGAATTCTTCGATCTTTTATGTGATACTTGTTGTTGATCATATAAATGTAAGTACCTTCAATACTTATTAATATGCGTCAATATGTATGTGCACGTAGTGATGTGTGCTTGTCATTATGTGAACTTTACAAATATTTACACATTCGTGAGACCTCCGCTCAGAAATGAATATATAATTAATTCTAATTTCAATTATCAATGGTACCTGGGATTCTTCGGTTATTTAATATAGAGGAGGAATTTAAATTAAAACAAAATTGAACTCTTATATATTTTATTTATGATTTTTAACAAAACAAAATATATGAGATATAATCAGAAGACGATACGCTTTTAATTATGTAATGTTAAATAGAACAAGACTTGATTTAATTTATAGTAGTTAGGGCGTCTAAAGAAAATAAGTATAAAATGAAGTATTACAAGAATTGCTGCACTATTTCCAAAATATTTAAAATTTTGTCTGTGGAGAATGTTCTCTCTGTCTATGAAGGACATTTCGAGCACTTCATATAAACCTTCGTAGAAATAAATTTAGATTTATATCATAAAATGTCTTCTATATGATAGAATTGTCTAATAAACTTTAAGATAAGAGTTGCTATAAAGAAAGCATTCAACCCTTTTAGGCGTCTGTCTGTCTGTTTAATAGCCGGAACATCGCCACTTGTGCGTTATGTGATTTATTTTTCTTCTCTGTCCCAGCATTTACTCAAATTAGAACAAGAGCCTATAAATTGTTGTGCTCACTATTTATGATTTGAACAGTTTAACGCCGAGATTTCATCGTTTCTTGCCATTATAATTACGTTTTCTTGGGGACACGACACCAAACATATATGTTTGTTTTTACACGCGAATTAATTTGAATAACCGCTAATTACTTGCTTTAACCACTAACTTGCTACGAAATAATTTTTAAATTACTTCACCTAATCCACTTTTGTAAGTCTTGTTAATCAGAATTCACGTTTGCAAAGGTGAGCCATAGTGAACGTTTCTACATTTACCGCCATTTTCCTGAATCCATTATATATTCCTTACCATTTTTTCCTATAAATCTGAATGTGTCACAGAACTTAAGACTAACAACCTCGTTTTCTAGCTTGACATTCAAGAAAATAAAATTTATTCAGAACTTGAATATTTACAAACCTGGCCATTCACTAATTTGTCATCAATTGTTGGACTTCTACCAGGAAATGATGTTTAGCCGACCATTATTCCTTGTATAATTAATAAAGATTTAGGCTAGTCCTAAGTTTAACAAATAACTATAGAGGGTTCATGTTATTTTCACAATTTTGTCTAACTTGCATCGGATTAAACTGAGAGATCATAATAATCACTATCATGTGTTAGTAATTTCAGATAGGTATTTCAAAATCACCTCTACTTGACGATAAAACGCTGAGGTTACAAAAATATTTACAAATGATAACTTTTAATGGACGTTCTTTTTACATTATTAATTTTATCAAACTTGCAATTGACACTGAATATTAAAAAGAATTTTTTTTCTTTATTGTTTCTTTTTCTTCATGTATTATTGTCCCTGTTCTAATTAGTTTTAAATATATTCAGTAATTTCCACTAATGAATTTATGGTCGTAAATATCTCATTCTAGCAAACAGTATAAGAGTATATAATTAAAAGGCAAACTGGATATCCACAGTCATAAAATATTTGACTTTTTTTTACATGTTACCATTTATATAAAGATACAAGTAATCGGATATTGAAAACTCAAAACATCCGCGGCTCATATATAAAGACTATATGATGATTTTACAGTGTCAGATTTTAATATCCAAATATATTTTTACAATAACGTTGCTAAGATTTTCGGAATTTGTTATATTTTCAGTAAGCAAGAAGTTGTATGAGTTTCAAGATATTATCACCGAGCATATTAAAATATTGATGATAAGTTCTTTAAAATTAACAAACTTTTTAAGCAAAGAAACTAAACCGGAAAATCGAAAGGATATGTGCCATAACAACGGACAACGGTGTCCAATATTAGAGAACGAAAGTTTAAAAATCAAACACCTCCAATTTTTTAAATTTGATCGTGATAACATTGCAATAAATATTAATCAAAATTGTTTCAAATTTGCATAGGAAAAGTCAAATAGAAAGTAGGTTATAAAATAAAATCCTTCGTAAATTACTGAACAAAGACTAACTTTTATATATTTTACTAAACAAATATTTTCATCAAAATATGGCAACATTTCACCGTAAACAAATATTCTTGATTCTTCTAAATGATTGTTTATTGCAAAAAAAATACAGGCAGCCGGTTTTTATCATAAAACATTGAAGGGATGAAGATTTCTGATAAAGATATGTGAGTGTCATTTGTAAGCCTTCTGCTTATGCTGCTCCTTTAAATTCAATATAACATCAGGGTGGCTGTGAAAAGAACATTTATCTGCAGAAACGTTTTTCCAAAGCAGCTGTCATTTTGCGTCAGGTAACCGAAGATTCTGGTATGTAAGGGTCTCGTCATGTTGTCAAATACCTTGTCAGTAAAAAGAATAACAATGCGAGTGTCGGCTTTGCAAACGAGGACTTTGCTCGCCCTGATGGAAATTGGACAAAGAAGCTTCGTTTCCGATGAATATAAGTTGTCTCTAAAAAGAAATAATAATATGCCAAGGGTCCTGTCATTTTGAAAAATTCATTCGCAATGGTTATTGATGTGATGGGATTATTCTGTCGCTGGTGATCGTCCATTCATCCAGTTACGGTGGAAAATTGAATGCTGTAATATATAAGAATATTTTTGAAGACTATCTTCTTACTATTCTAAGAGTGTTTCCTTTTCTTTTACCCATTTATATGCAAGGCAAAATCACACTTCAAAAACAGTAAAACAATTATTTGACATACCCCACCCAATTCAAGTTCTGATCCCAATTGAAAATATTTCGAAAAAAATAAGTAATTTTACGGCAAAGTAGCCAACGACATTGATTGATTTGTGCTCGAAGCGGAAATAGAAAACGGAAAAACACAATAAAGGTTCCAATTTAGGGAATAGTTGACGTCGTATATATACAGAATTAATTAAAAGACATGGCCTATAGACGTATCCTATTAATATTCTGTATCAATATTAAGTTGATAATATTGTAAATGTAATTTATGTGTATTTTTCAAATTTCTAATTTTGGACGTTACCATTTTCTTAATTCAAATGGTTTTTTCTGCATCTTTTTCAATACTTTCGCCTTTATTAGGTAAATTTAGTAGCCTGTAGAACAAATTTGTAATGATATTTGCTGTAATGTAATGTATTGTGAAATCTGTAAAATTGTACGGTATTGATTTGTAAATTCCCTTCTTAAATATTATAAGCTCATGTAGAACACACAATAACAATATTTTATTAATTTAGATGTTAATATTGGTAAATGACATTACATAAATTTCATCAGTCTAAAGAGTCTCTTGTTAAAGAGTATCGTGCGCATATATTAACACTATGCCCAAATTTAATGCCTACAAAAGTAGTCTAAAACACTCTTTCATCTCCTTCCCTCTATTATTTAAATGACTCACCCCCTACTCCAGCTATTAAGTTTATTCAATGTAGTTCTACATTAACCATTAAAATTACTGCTGGGGATTCACTTTTCATTCAATGTACCTGTTCAGATTTTGCAGTTAACGTTTGATCTCTCTCGCGTATTTAACGAATCCTCTTCTTATTTTGCATCTTCTTCGCTGTTCACAACATTGAGTTTTCAAATAGTTTCCTATTTGCCAATCCATTTTAGTTGTTTATTGTCACATTTTGCATGTTTGTTTTTTTTTATTTAGTGTCCTTAACTTGCCAATGATAAAACTTTTTTTCTTGTTCTCTATTTTCTACTCAAGTCTTCAAACACTTTTGTTCGTAACACTCAATATATTTTTAACCTCTCAGGATAGATTCTCTCATGGTCAATGTTAAAATTTCATCGATAAATTGTCGTCTAAATGACGCAAAAATGAAAATAACACTGATTTCTCATTTTAACAGATATATTTACCAAACTTATACAAAAATATCTTGAGATACTAAAGAGTAAATGTATTAAATAATATCTCCAGATGACTTCGGAATCTCCTGCAACTCTTTTGGGGGTGGGTCTCCTTGTTTATGTTGATGAATGCTGCCATAATCCTTGACTTCACTTCATGTTGATGTTACAAAGAGCTTAACTGCATCCCACACAATACCCAAGGGGGTTGTAGCCTTGGGAAATAGGTGGCCATATATAAGGAATGATGAGGTCGCAGAAATTGTCTGACAGTCAAAACTATGTTCTCCTACTTATTTGGTATGGTTCAGACACCTGTTGCCAGACATAGGATCTCCCAGAAGTCACCCTCTTGACACAGGACAGCCAAAATTAGGGAGTTATTTTCTTATCACAACGGTCAGAATAGGTTTTCCGAGCTACCATACCTTCATAATCACCATTGGACTCATCCAACTCATTCCGAATTCTTTGCACCGTCCTCAGATTGACAGCAAACGCTCTGAAACGTTCGTATTGGAGTTTTCAACGCGAATGCAAAGCAATACAGTTTAATGCTTTCAAATTTCTGCTGGAATGAACTGCGTCGTGGCGCTTTTATTCTAAAGAGACGGAGCCCAAATGGTTCTACTATACTGGGCAGTCGACAAAATCAAAAACAAACAAGGCCCATGCACAAAATTAAAATTATAAAATGGGGTCACTTTAGCCCTCTCTCTCTCTCTCTCTAATATATATATATATATATATATATATATATATATATATATATATATATATATATATAGAGAGAGAGAGAGAGAGAGAGAATTTTAGGGTATAATATATTTATAGGTTGTAACTGCTCAATATCCCGGATAGAGCGCATGTAGATATATGACGTGATTATTGATGTCAACCTTGAGTGGCGACAGTCTGCTTCACGAATAAATAATTACGACAGGAATCAACTTTACATATACCCCCATAACCACAACTAAGTACGTTAGTAGTAATAATAAGTAATGATTAATTAATGAATAAATCCGAAATACTGAATTTAAGCATGCTACTAGATTGGTATCTAGGTCCCACCCTTTTAGTGATGAATTAGTTAAATATATCTGCCACAGTTTTTTTCTTGCACTTCACGGTTGCGGAACTTCCTGTCGTTTACTTGCATCCAAGAAAACTACAGTCTTCAAAAATTTCAATGAACCGTAAATCGCCATCTTCTTTCTTTTTGAATCCCAATCATATTTTATCCTTTCCTCTTTACCCTATCTTTTCTTTCACTTTCACTCACTGTAAGCCCCTGAGTAATAGTGACATTCCCGTCTTGCTTGAGGTGAAATGATTTTTAAACGTCAATATTAAATCTATCTAATTTTATTTCATATATTTGCATTCGTATCTCTCTTAGTGAAGTTATAGAGACGGCAAAATATGAAAAATCAGAAAACAATTGGTAACACTGAAAGTTATTTTGAAAAAAGTTCAATTCTCACAAGAAATCACGGCATCTCATTCATTCTGAGACATGAACCTGAAAAAAAGGGATGAACTATGAGATTAATGTTCTCATGTCAAATCTTAAATAGAAAGCCTTCTTCACAATAAAAATCCCCTTACAAATATTCACGAGGTTATATTCACCTAGGGTTATCTGTAAATGATCTTGTGTAAATGATCTTGTGTTCTTAGTATGTCTTCCCAAATAAAGAAGTTCATTGAGTCTGCTATGTCTATTATCAATGACGACACGCATTAAAGGACCAGGAATGAATTACATTACTGTGTCGAAGCATATAGACTGACACAAATATTTCATATTCTCCGGCTATAATTTAGAATATGCAACGATATTAAAATATGACACACACTCTATTGTAATGAGTGAAAATCGGTGAAAGAAATTAATTCTGTTTTAAACACCTTTGTATAAAAGATTGTGTGCCTGAAATGCTCACAGGTTTTTATATTGAAATCAAATCAACATTCATTTTAATCTATAAATATAAGGATTCTTATAGGCATATCCGCTACGAAAAATATACATAAATATATATATATATATATAAATATATATATATATATATATATATATATATATATATATATGCGTGTGTTTGTGTGTGTAATAAGAAACAATATATGCAGGATGATCTGTTTGTCCGTCTTTGGATGCATGCAATACACACGAATAAGAACACGTATTCATTATGGCATATAAATATATATTCAAATATGTATGCAGATATATATTATATACATATATTTGGGTATATATACATACATATATATATATATATATATATATATATATATATGTGTGTGTGTGTGTGTGTGTGTGTGTGTGTGTGTGCGTAAAGATAGATAGTTTGATATATATATATAGAGAGAGAGAGAGTAAGAGATAGAAAGATAAATAGATAGATAGATATTATGTAGACCAAATGCCAATTATACCTTTCTTAAAAAACAAAACTACATTTATTCAGTTATTCATACAAATCCTTTATATATATATATATATATATATATATATATATATATATAATAGACAGACAGAGAGAAAAGAGTCACAGAGACAGAGGGGAGGGGAGAGCTGCCACAAACTAGTTATATATATATATATATATATATATATATATATAACTAGTTATATATATATATATATATATATATATATATATATATATATACATATTTAGTTATATATATATATATATATATATATTTATATATATAAACAATATATATATTAATTCATTTTAGAAATATTCTATGAAGGAAGACATAAGAATGTCATTATTTAATCATTTCCAGTTGCGTTCTGCTAAATAAAATTGTGCACTTGAAAAGACTGAAATATTTTCACACATGCAGGCGAAATGATCTGTTTTAACTGGTGAAAAAGAAAGTAAGATTCCTGCTGTAGATTGAAGCCTAATTTATGTTTTGCGCCGCAAATTACCTTAAGTAATTTCATCTCCATTCTTTCACCTGTCATCT
Source organism: Acanthosepion pharaonis (assembly GCA_903632075.3). Taxonomy (NCBI): domain Eukaryota; kingdom Metazoa; phylum Mollusca; class Cephalopoda; order Sepiida; family Sepiidae; genus Acanthosepion; species Acanthosepion pharaonis. The sequence continues at coordinate 395,721 of CAHIKZ030001438.1, read as the reverse complement.
TTTATTCTTTATACTTCAACCCACACTTGTCTACCCATTTGTTTCAATGGCGGCCAGCCTATATCTGTTGTTTTATTCTCGTGCTTTATTTACAACGTCCTTATCGATGTACTTCCTTGTTTCAAAATGGCTGTAGCATCTTTTCTTTTCAGAAAATTAGAAGACATTGTAGGCATGCTCTGAGGTCTGTATATGAATACGTGTAAGCATAATTCGGTGTTTAAATCTCTGCCCACACTACTTACATATACTCTTTCAAGGATATTCTACACTTTAACCCTATAAATATAGCATAATATAAATCAATATTTAAACATATATATTCATGAATATATATATATGTGTGTGTGTGTGCGTGTAAATGTGTATGTTTGTGTATCTGTGTGTATGTAACAAGCTGAAATTCGTGCCAGCAGACCGATCAAAAACTGTAAGATTTCATGTTACTCGTCTGTGGATGTCGAGTATCGTGGTTCTCAGATGGTAAGATGTTTTTTTTTTCAATGCATTTCAAGTTGTTACTGATACGTTTCTGTCTTGGTCTCATTTTCCATTTTCGCTTTCTGTATTCTATATCGACACTGGGCACTGTAGATTTTTGTCTATTTCGTTTTCTTGCCTTTTTGGCATACTTCGAATTGGTACGGTTGGTTTCGGTTTTAGCACTACCCTTCACCTATTACTTTCTTCTGATATATATATATATATATATATATATATATATATATATATATATATATATATATATATATATATATATATATACATTTATTTATATTCGTAAAAACAATACCTAGAGTTTTACCAGCTCATTCAGTCGAATGAAGATAGCTCAGTGGTATAGCTGACTGACACCAAATCAGTTGGGTTTCAATCCTGGCTTGAGGCATTCGGATGTCTAGTCGCACTGAGAAGCTGTGATACAGCGTAACAGTACTGTCTGCGAATGACATGTATATATACATATATATATATATATGTATAAAAAAAATAGATGGTGATTTTCTAAGCGTAGACTATGTGTGGCACAAGGATGAATGTATGGGGTATCCACTTAGTATCGAGCTCACTACTCACTCGTAATTGAACCCTCGATACAAGTTTGTTAACCATTACAAAACATTGGGATATCCCATCTATTAATATGAAAATTGTCTAGTCATTGTTGATCATATCAATGAATGTCTATTGCTCAGTAATGATATTTCTATTACTCTGAGCCTAATGCTCGTAAAAAAAAAATTTAAGTTTTATATTCCTGAAGTCCTTACGATGAAATCAAGAATCCCTATCTTTTTTCATTTTGGTGTTTAAAATAGATTTGAAATCTGACAGATTCATTTAAGACGGCGAAAATATTTACTTGTATAACACATCCTTCAAGACTACAATGCATGCGACAAAACATATCCAAAAGTTGAAAATACTAAAATTACCTGATTCCAATATGGGCGAAAATTGCAATAGTTTAGTGAAGAATTTAAAAAAAAAATAGCTATCATCTTTCATCAACCTTGCAATAAGGAATATAAAAATGTTGTCTAAATACACACAGATAGATAGATAGATAGATAGATAGATAGATAGATAGATAGATAGATAGATAGATAGATATGTCATAGGGTAACTAGCAAAATAAACTGGCCTTTCTACGTTTGTTTGACAACCAATCTCCGTGAAGAAAGATTCTGGAATCCTCTGAGAGGTCTGTTTAGATATTTCCTGGCGCAATGCACCATGTCACTTATTAGTTATTCTCAAATAAAATGTGTAGCTGGTCCAACACAAGCCCAATATGTGTGAGTAATCTGGCGTTTCAGTTAAGAAAATCGACTGTTAGACCCTCATACGTCGAAATCTGACAGGAGAGTCAACCAAATATACCAGAAATACGCAATAGAACACATCAATTCTGCTTCTAAATTCATAAGAAAAACGAGATATTTAAAATGAATCAGGAAATGATGGAACTGTCGAAGAAGTTACACAAATAAAATCAAAGAACAATAAAAAAAATTTAGGAACATTCACAAAGTAGGAACTAAATATTGTCTTAAAGAATACAATAAGAGATTCGAGAAAAGTTTGGAAAATAATAACCCAGAGAAGTGGATTGAATAACATGAAAATAACTGAAAAAACAGGTTTTTGTGAATCTTAAAACAATATAAATCATGTTGAATATTAATAAGTATAAAACCTCTCCAGATATTAAATATAAAACTTGTGGCCCCTTATTAAAAAGAACACAAAAAATATTTAAGCTAAGAAGATATCTGCAAACCAATAAAATCTGTTGCAAATAATATTAAATTCATATTGCTGTTACAAAACCTGACACCTCAAAAGAGATTCTTTTCAATATTGTTTTAATATCGATAAATATAAAAAGACACACGAATAATCGCTGTTATATGTTGTTTAATGTCACTTTTATTATGAAAACTTTCTTCATCAGAAAATGAGTCATTGATGTTTTATTTCCACTTATATTCTTTGTCGCCCGAGATAAAAGAGAGATCTTAATTCTGCTTTCTTGAATTATCTTCGCGTTTTATTTAATCATATGTAGAAACAGATAAGAAAATGTTACTTGTCACCTGCCTTTTTTTCTTACCAATAATTATTTAAAATTGTACATCGAAACAGTAACCTTTTATCTGACTCGTCTCATCGCTGAGCATCGACAACGATACATTCCGTGTATTTTTGTCGCTGTCTGCCCAAGAGCTTAAATTATGTAATGCCTCTCTGAGTTCAAGAGCATTTCGAAAAATACAAGAAAAACCAACAAACGTCTGCTATCCTATAAGTAGCTTCGTCTACAGACTTAAATCTATCTGAGAAAACTAGGCCGACAGAATGTATCTGGTATGTAAATGTTGGTTGAACTTTATATGAGATAAAAAGATTTAACTTTAGTCCTTGTCTTAAATTGGCTAAATTTACTCACAATATCAAGAATCTTCTCAAAGTCGCAATGTTGTATTTTTTAAAAATCTTTAAAAAAACACCAGAACCTTTCTTTCAAGAATGCCTCAAAGAACAAAACATATATAGATAAAAAAAAACATTTAAATAAATTTGTAGGAAAGAGTTTAAAAAGTGGAGGAACTTCCAAAGAGCAGATTAAATGTGTTGGTATAATTTACTCAACAAAGAACAAATCTTATTAATTACAGGGTGAATTGTAACATATTACGTAAAGCTATCATATGGATGCGTGGCCGAGTTCGAAACTTACCACGGTTGATTTGTCAGGAAGGAGAATTCCTGATGTTATCGGTCTGGAGGAGAAACGATCCCAGCGTGCGGCCTCTTTGAAAAGTGCCTGAAAACCATACCACGGGCATATGAGTGAAATTGGTTAGACAAAACTCTTGAGGGCCGTCGACAGCTTTGCTATCACGAAGTCACACGTCATCATAACCGAGATTTGAGTTTATTGGCCTTTTGTTCAAATTGTTGATAACGCGAGATAACACGCTCTCTCCCAGAAACTGTAACTAAGGTCTGCTCAGAATACTTGCAGTATAAACCACAGGTGGTGAACAAACAGATATGTGCCTGAGAGAGGTTCTGCAATAGGGATTGGCTACCCCCCTCTAGTAAACGGGTATCCTCGAATACGAGTGGCTAGCTATCAGTACGTAAAGCTATAAATACACAATGATTAAAATATTGATAGTCATTAACCTTTATATGTTTATGTTTCTATTGAGGAAGAGAAAATACTAGGAAATTCATTTCCAACAGTTCTTTACAACAATAATTTGATTTAACATAAAGCATTGCTATTAGGAACTGTCGCCAAAAGCATTGTAACTAGGGGCTTTCACACAAAGCCTTGCTTTTAGGAATGTCAACGAAGCAATCGTTGATATGAATTGTCACACAAGCCATTGCTGTTAGGTTCTGTCACAAAAGCCATTGCTGACAATATTCAATTAATATTAGTATGGTTTTTCATACAATAATGAGAAAAATAAAAGCAAAAGAGAGACTGGTTCGTTTGAGCTCAAAATCGTCATTTAAAAGTAAGTTGACATATCGAAGCTAAAAGAATCGATGGAATTTTGTTAGAAACCTTAGCAGATTGTGTGAAAACAAACTTTAAACAAGCAAGCAAATTACTTTTGATGCAAAATAAAGATTTAGAAACACTGGTAGCTCATAAAAAAACAGAAAGGAAATATATTTTTATATTCCATTCTAGAAAGGGAAAAAATCGGAAATATATTTGATATAGAAGTAATTGGACAAAAAGATTGAAATAAAAAAATTAATGAAATATTTGTGGCTATCGCTACTTTTTAACCTTTCGAAAAGAATTTGATTTAAAGGCTTCAGTTCAACCACAAGATTTTTTTCTGGGCTAATAAATTGGTATTTGCTTATATTCCCCTTTTCTGCTTATTTTTCAGCCAACATTATGAAAGGAAACACGATACGAAAACTTCATGCAATTCTATGTAAGCAAGTTGTTGTTGTTTTTTTTTTAATAAATCAATGAACGTGATGCGAAAAGCAAATTTGCCATATAATCATTGCAGTCTTTTCATATTTCTGGTGGTGCAATGGAAATGGTTCTATAATATATTTTGCCAGATTGGGTTGGACCGTATTAACGGAGGGGAAACGCTTCTCTGCTTTGAGTAACATTATTATGCTTGTATTTCCCTGAATGCTTGGACACAGTTTTGTATCAACGTTGAGAAATCGGCACCTATGTCCTCATCTATGATGGACAGGTTTAATTTATTACGACATTGTTTCACAAGCAACAAATGGTGCATGAAGAGATTTTTTTAAACCGATACTAAAATAGAAAAAGGGTTACTAGCCTTGAAAATCAGCATTCAGTAACCTTTCCTTTTGCCTTCAATCAGCATGGTTTAATCCAACCCCCGGGAGAGTAATTCACTGCGCCTTCTTGCTCTCAAGTTTTGTAGTGACATGTAGTGGAACGATAATACTAAATCAATTACTAAGTCAGCTACTAAAAACGTTGTTTCACCGTGTCGTACCAGACAATTTTCTCGCCAGAACCCATCTTGCACATTTATAAGTATACCATTCGTTCTGGATTAAATATTTGTACCATAAAATGTTATTGGTCCTCATCTACCATTCAAGCTTCAGTCATTTTATCCCAGCCGTAACATAGCTTCCTTTTGTTTTTTTCTATAAATATTAGTTGCAATAGTTATGATGAGCTTTCCATTTTTGATACATCGGCTTCAGGAATTTAAAAGTAGTACTAGTGAATTCTTCTGTTTGTTAAGTCTTTTTTTTACTCTCTCTCTCTCTCTCTCTCTCTCTCTCTCTCTCTTTGATCTCTCATTTTCTCTCCCTCTCCGTAACTTCTGGCGTCTTAGTGGTTTAATCGCCTTGCTTTGGGGTAAAATGAATAAAATAAATGTTAACTCAAACACCCATTAGGGACACCTCTTGTGTCAGTACTGTATTATTTTATTTATTTCATTTTAGAATCTTCTTTCTCTAATATTCATTCGGTCACCATCTGAACGATATAATTTCAATTTTTACTAAGACACCAAAACATTTCAATTGGAAATGAATGGCTTTCCGCTGAATAGGGAGGGAAATCAAACGATGACTTTGGGATTAGAACACGAATCTCCAATAGAATTAATTTCTTAATCAAAGTGGAATAAGTAAAAATCTAATTTTTCCCCCGAAATTATCTACGAAGTTTAATTTTTCAAATCATAACCCTTTTAACCGATAAATTTAAACTTTCACTTCTTTTTTTTTTTTCTCTCATTAGAATCAGATAGAATTCAAATTCCTACACTTGCACATAAAATCCAAAATGAATAACCTCAATGTGCAATCAGTTTTGAATATCCTGTTATATACACGAACTTTATATGGGGATGAGTAAGTGCATTTGCAAATGTCAAAATGAGTTGTCGTCTTTGTCCATGTTTATTAATGGTTTTGAACGCACGTAAATATTTTCTCTTCGCCCATATCTTTGCACATCACCCTCGAGCTGCTAAATCACTCACACTTGTACATACATATATTGGGCGTGACCAGGCAGCAAATATTCACTTAAATTTTCTTAGACAACTGATGTAATATATATATATATATATATATATATATATATATATATATATATATATATCCAAAAAAGCGCAAAACTTATTTAAAACACAAACCCACTGTGTGTTTAGGCAGCATATCTTCATTCAATCATGTTTGGTTGAATACTCTAGACATATGTCTATTTTTATTTTAGCCCTCTCATATTCGAGGATCAATTTCTTAGTGTTGTTACAAAACTGATTAAGAAAAAACCATAGGTTTGGTTATTTCTTTTATTTCTCCTAAATCCTTTCAATCTCATCCAAGATCACCTTCAGAGGTAAATTGCTAAGAGAAAAATTAATGCCATTGATGGCTGTTCTTCTTTTGTTCAATTCTAGGTTCAATTTAAAAAGTTATGCAAGGAAGGTAACTTAATTTATATTTTTATTATTAATCTTTTTAAATACTCAACCTGTAAATTGATCATCTCAAAACAGTGCTGTTATAGACATTTTAAAACATTGTTGCTGTACTCATAATTAGTTTTATTTATTGTTGGTTTCAGTTTTTTTATCTGAACACTTCAAGAATTTGAAGTTTTTATTTTTTATTTTCATGATGGAATAGACTTGTATTGTCAACTAATATTTGTTTAAAGATGAATGTGAAGAAGAATGTTCTTTTAAATGTTGTGCAATAGAACTAGAATCCGACATGTGTAAAGTAAGCCCTCTTGATAATGTTGCTGTCGTGTAACCAACATATAGATTTACATTTTTGTGAGAGATACAATCTCTCAAAGGACATTTAAATTGATATATACTCTTGGACCATTTGCAAAACATTAGTTGACGTTGAAAAGGTATTGCTGATGTTTAAGTTGATTGTATTTCGCATAGTATATAATTTTATTTTTACTCTTATCCGTAGGACTTATATTAGGACTTATGTGATTTTTATGAATTTTTGGATCTTATTTGTAGTTAGAGTGTAATTGATTTCGATATAGTAGGTTGATATGGTTAGGATTATTTGAGGAAGTATTATATTCTTTTTGGTTTATGTTAAAATTACTAATAGCTCGTCTAATTTGTTCATCAACAATGTAACTGGGATGGTCATTATTAATGAGATTTTAATGATTTTTAATTCCGTGTAGAAATAGTTAACTTTTGCATGGTTTATAAAAATGTTGTATGATCGCTGTTTTGTAATAGTCAGGATATTCACTTTTATAGTTGAGAGGGTTTATGCTAGTTTGTTTTATATACGGGGAGGTAATAAATGTATTATTATTGATTTCTCCGAATATATCAAGAAAAGAAATTCTGTTGTTATTCTTAAGTTTACATGCGAAATTAAGAACGGAGATTTCAGAGTTTTTTTATAGTTCATGTATTTCATCTATGTTTTTAACTATGATATGAATAATTTCTATATATCATAAGTAGATGGAAGGTTTTTTAGTGGTATTAAATATTAAATATCTTATTTAAATATTAAATATCTTATTTTCAAGGTTAGCCATGTAGAAATTATTAAATATTGGCCCCAGAGCTGAACCCATTAAAACTCCATCATGTTGCACATATTATTTTGATTGTCATTGAAGGAAAAATAAATAGTACTAGGCAAGAGTAGTTTCCGCAGTATGTTAGGTTTAATTTTTAATAGAGGGAAGAGATGGAGTGTTGTAAATATTCTTTTTAATTATATCAGTCTCTTTTCTAACTCCGAGATTGGTACATACATTTTCAACATCATGTGAGGCTAATCAGTTTTGTAACAACACTAAGAAATTGATACAGAATTTGAGAGGATTGAAATAAAAATAGACACAACATATATATATATGTGTGTGTGTGTTATTTTAAAACTTATATAAAAATGTCTTGAAATACTAAAGAGTAAATTTATACAATAACATCGCGCTATTGGCTTCAATCGCGGCCTCCAGACGACTTCATAATCTCCTACAGCTCTTCTGGGCGGAATACTTGTTTAAGTTGGTCAATGCTGCCATAATCTTTGCCTTCAGTTCAACTTTGCTGTTACAAGGAGTTTTGTTGGTCCCTTGCTCAAATGTGGCCCACACATAACCATCAAGTGGGTTGCAGACTGGGGAGTTAGGTGGTCAGATGTAAGGATTGATGCGGTCCCAGAAATTGTCCGACAGCCATGATTGGGTTCTCCTGCTTGTGTGGCACTTGATGTAGGCCTCCGTGTTGAGTCTGAGGCTGTCACCAACAAATTCGGGAGTTATTTCTTATCAGAATGATCAGAGTGAATTTTCGGAGCTGTCCTACCTTCGTAATCACCATCAGACTCTTCCAACACTTTTCGAATTCATTGTGCTCAGATTAACACCCACACTCTCTGAAATGGTCTTATTGGTGCTTTCGGTCCGAATGCCAAGCAATACAGTTTACCATTTTCAAATTTCGGGCGCAGTCAATTGCGTCGTTTTGCTCTTTTTCTCACAGACGGTGCCCAACAGACCTTACTATACTGTGCAGTCGGCAAAATCAGAAATAAACAACGCTCATGGGCGAAATTAAAACTATAAAATGGTAACAATTTATCCCTGCGTCATTCACAGATAGATAGAGAGATAGATAGATAGATAGATAGATAGATAGATAGATAGATAGATAGATAGATAGATAGATAGATAGATGTGTATGTAGTTGTGTATGTACGAAGACATGTGCACGTAAATATATTCAGTTCTTATATCAATATTATCAATAGTATTTACCTACTTAAGAGCTCCACAGACCTGAATACATAACGTTTTAAGCAATCTTTCTCTCTCTCTCTCCCTCTCTCTCTGTTCCCCTCCCTCCCTGTGTGTTTGTGTGTGTGTGCAAAATAATTCAACATAGGAATATTCATCGTCGTCCAGAACGTGATTTAAAACACTGGTTATACGCTTAAGTGAAATCATATATAAAAAGTTATAGTTTTCCAAGAACCCTTCTAAGAGGTTTCTCATTCAAACAGTCATGGACTTTGATCTTTACAATAAGAGACGGCAGAGAATGAGAGAATTTTTTAAATATCAAAAGCAATGCATTCGTTTTTATTATATTTTGGGGAGCATTTTATGTCTACTTCCTGTTTGCCACTTTTTTAGTTGAAGAATACTTTGGGAATTTTGTGTGTTTATATTCTGTTTCTGGTGTGTATCAACAAGAATGGAAGTGCCTACGTGTGGTGGTATATTTTTGCCTTTCTGACACTTCATGTCTTGCAATGTAGATTTTTTGTTTATAATTAGAGTAAGACACTATAAATAGAAATGATGAAGTTGTGGGTTTGCTTTAATGTTTTCTTTCAAATCTCTTACGAAATTGGTAGTTTTTCCACTGGGAAATAAAATATTTTCAGCATCCCATAGTGTTTTCATATTTGCTGTTTAAAAAAAAAGATTTTTGTTTTATATATTGGGCCCGTGGCTGAGTGGTTGCAACGTTCGTTTTCTGACTATGAGACCCGAGTTCGAATCTCACCATGGTCGATTTGTCAGTAAGGAGACAGGCTAATGTGATCGGAATGGATCGAGGTCGATCCCAGCATGCGACGAAACCATATCATGTGTTGGACCAAGCCTTATGAGTGAAATTGGGTAGACGGAACTCTTGAGGGCTGTCGATAGGTGTGCTAGAATAATGCCACAAGTCATGGAGGGCTTCAGCATGCTGGACTTGTTCAAATTGTTGATAACGCTAAATAACACGCTCTTTCTCAGAAACTGTAACTAAGGTCTGCTCAGCATAGTAGCAGTATAAGCCGGGGGGGCTCTGTGGGTCTTGAGCAAACACAAATGTGCCCGTGAGTGTGTCTGCAATAGGGATTGGCTAGTCGCGCTAGTAGACGTATATCCTCGAATACGAGTGGCCAGCTATATATATATATATATATATATATATATATATATGTGTGTGTGTGTGTGTGTGTGTGTGTGTGTGTGTGTGTGTGTGTGCTGTCCACAGCGTTTTCATAAAACATAACAATGGTGAAAACAATAGTCCTGATAAAACATTTTCAGTAAACGAAGGGAAATATTTTATTGCTTATTAGACAAGGATAAACTAATTTTCATTTGAACTTTTTAATTTTCCTTTCTAGACTTCAGATGAGCAGAAAATATTTACTCTGAACAAAATATAGAAAATAAAATATTGAAAGTTATGATATGTTAATGCCTCCTTAACCCTAGTCCTAACCCTAACCCTAACTCTAACTCTAACCCTAACCCTAACCCTAACCCTATCCGTAGCCCTAACTCTAACTCTAACCCTAGCTTTAACCCTAACCCTAACTCTAACTCTAACCTTAGCCTTAACCCTATCCCTAATCCTACCTCCTGTTAGTAAACTGAGATGATGTCTCAAGATAACTAAACTGACTGCAAGTTATATTCAATATAATATCTACAAATTTTAGGTTGTTTAATAGACTTGGTTACTTGGTGAGTTTTTGTGAACACAAACAGAAAGATGGAATAAGTATCTAGAATCATCTTTCAGAATAATTTTTATTCATTTGGAAATGGGAATATTGTTTAATCGTGTCATCCTTCTTGTTTTGTCAGTCATTCTTTCAATGTTGACATCTCAGATACAGCTCCGGGAAAATTGTCTTGCACCAATGGTAGATAATCTTAATATCAAAACGAATTAAAGGCGCGAGAACACACACACAAACATACATACATATATACATACATATATACATACCGCCATTCATGCATACATACAGAGATATAGACAGGCAGAGACACTGATTTTTTTTTACAGAAATACACATACAAATTAAATCGATGTTTTACGCCTTCCTGTGGAACAATGGTTAGCAAGGTAATCATGAAAAGTATTACGACCAAGGGGAGTTCGCATTTTGAGTGAGTAACCATTATGTCCTAAAGCCTGATTCAATGACGCTTAGTAACTGGCGATTGAAAGGATTTTTTTCTCGAAAGTCGCGTTTGAAAATAATAGATAGATAGATAGATAGATAGATAGATAGATAGATAGAAACTGGGCCAGTGTGGGATAAAAAAGAAAAATGTGTGCATACTTTTTTCATGATCAACGTGTAAAAATAGTACATTTAATCTGTTTTAACAAGCCTGACTGCCCCTCCCTCATGTGCCAACTGAAAACCGTCAGTCAGCTCCTTGATGCTTTTACGTTGGAATCTCAATCAATATACGCGAACGCATGCAACAAAACGGAATTTCCGTTGGTCAATCCTTCATTGGAACTTGAACCAAACATCTGACAACAAATGACACAAGAGCTTTATTTGCTTTTCCCATAGAACAGATTTATTAATGAAAATTGATTTAGCTCTCGAATTTCACTTTGGATTTGTCATTAATACTATCACTAAAAATAATGTTAATACTAACACCAAAACGAATTCGCTTTTTGAACTTATCTTTTATTATATATTTGCTTGTGATGTATTCCTTATTTATTTCTTTGTGTGCTATTTTTTAACAACAACGCGCATATCAACAATGCAATAATAAAAAAAAGAGAATGAGAAAGATGATGTCCACCACTGAATCATCTTTCCTCAACTTGTTAAGCTATGGAGATTTTATGGAAAAGAAATAAGATCTCCAGAGAAACCCAATAAATTCTTCACGACTTATGAATATAAAGAAACACATATATTTTTTATATTAATATTTTTTAACTAGTGTTTGTTTTATATTTTTTATTACGGGACAAAGATTGTCTAAAGGATGTTGCTGCAAAATAAAATCAAGATTTCTGAAATGGAAGGTTTCAGTTTTAATTAAAAATATAAAAAGAAAACTGCTCATCAGTCAAAATGAAATGAAATTTAATAATTTAATGTTTTATTTCTAATACAATTTTTAAATTCTGAAATCAAGGAAAGCTCCAAAATTATTAACGGATTTTAATTTTAACTGAAATACGTTAATATCATTTGCAATTATTATTTATTTTGTTTCATTTATATATATATATATATATATATGTATGTATTGGTTATTATTATTTTTTCAACTTTTGCAATATTTACCGGGTTTTTCTGTATTAGTATTTATTTATTTTTTGTACAAATAACCTGAAGATCGTTTTTCTCATTTTTACTTTCTGTTTTTGCTTACTTAAAGATATATTTATGAACTTTACATTTTCTATTCACGTTAATTTTTGTCAATTAATATTTTAGGTGTTTATTGTATGTAAAATAATGACTCCATAATCTCTGAGTATTTTAGGCTGAAAACCCGAAATATATTTTCAGTTTTTCGTTTCATATATTTAAGAAAACCGTTAATTTTTTGGAGATTCTTAAACACGTAATGTATATAAATATTTATAGACATACATTATCTTCCAAAGATTGTCACAGTTGGGGCTGATGGTGAGAACAAGCTGCCACTGTCTTCAAAATGCTTTCGTGGTATGCGTTTGAAGTAACCTCTGACAAATAACTCCATCTCCAAGCTAGAGAATGGGCGCATCATAACCCGGAGATTTCCGGTAGATGGACTCGACAGGAAAGCAGGGTGAAGGAAAACCCTGATTTTAAACCTCCCCTGCCTTCGATCAAATCCAAAATACAAAGTCGGTATAGAAGTAAATTCAGACAAAAAACCCGAAATGGAACCCATAACACTGTTAACATTGACAACTTTGCAGCATCTCCTGCAGCCAAGCTGTCTCCAAATGTAGTGCCCTGTATTCTTTTGGGTCTTGCCGGTATGGCTGAGCAGGTTTGTAGTCTGGCAGCACACGGCCTCCATATACCATCATCTGTCTAGGAGAAGGAAAACTCTGAATTAAAACCCCGGTTACCTTGAAGAGGTTGTCTCTTAAATATCGGAGAGAATGGACGGGGTAACCTCACTATCTTTGCTTCAAAATGAACCGGCAAGCCATTGTACAATTCTATCATGAAAGTCACCATGAACCACAACTGTGGGATGGAAGGGAGTGGTGACCACAGCGGCGGCGCGAAATGCGCTAACTGAATAAATGATTGAATGATTATAATGAAGCTTCCAAGTCAATTCCCGTAAAAGTCATGACAGAATGGATCATCTGATATATTCCCAAATTGTGTTTGATATTTTCATATCCAGTTCAGAAAATTTAAGATTTTTTCTTTTATTGATCTTACTAAATGTTTCTTTCATTTGTAAAAACTTTGTAAATTATTTATTCATGCGTGTCTTTATCAAATCAATGCATTTTGCTTTGCCTTTTGTCTTCCTATTTGCACATTTCATTCGGATATGGCAGTTACGAAGAAGTTCAGAAAAGATTCGACTCACTCCCAAAATATGAGCAAGGACTAAAGTACTTAGAAAGTTTTTAGAAGGTCTTTTTTTCAATTTACTGTTAGTTCACACAATACAAGGCCCAAGGATCACTAATACTAGAGCGTTTTACTGAACGAGATTTTTGTAAGGATAAAAGGTGGGTCCATTACGAGAACGTCTAGGATAGATGACAGTTCTCTAGACGAAGAGACCAAGTTGTTAGAGAAACATCCTCTCGGCTGTTTGTCCCATAAAGTAATTGTTCTGGGAAAGAAACTCTCTGAGGGTCACTTACTCCCATACCCGGTGGGATGTTATCTTCATAGTCAAACCAAGAAAACATTAATATCTCATTCAATTTATCACAATTACATTAGTCTGGAATAATCTTATTATAATAGTGAAATAAAAAAAATACTTCAGTTTATTGACAATAAGCAGTGAGTTAAATATGCTAACAACTACTTATGGGATCTTCTAAATGTAAGAAAGTAAAGACTCAAATAAATGCTGCTTACTTTTTGATATTCACTTTTTACTCTCTCTTGATTTGGCGATAGATCCTAATGAACAAAAAATTTTGGCAATAAATTATTGCGACAAACTTTCTTTTTGGATGTAAATATTTCCTTATCTATAGAAGAAATTACATATTTCGCTCACAATTTTATGTCTCACATTTTTAGAGCTGCATATAAATTGTTTGAACAAAGTTTACTGTAACTCCCTCACTACGCCTAACTCAATGTACCTGTGTTTGAATAGAGCTGCTTCGAAAACTGTATGATATTTTTCTCATGAACAACATTTGCTTGTGTAACATAATGTTCGTTTATTTTTTAATCTCTATATGAAAGGATTTAACACACATTATTACATGTCCATTACCGACGATTCCATAAGCTTTTTGTTTATCACCTTCTCTCTAATAATATCCGTTATATTTGCTGACGCTTAAAAGAATACGTATTTTCCCATTTTGTTTCAGCATTGTTAATTCGTGTTTGTTTTGGCAGGAATTTCTGTCTCGAAAATTTTCAGTTTCTACTGATCCTCGGCTTTTTATGACATTCAAGACGCTGTTCTATTTGATTTCCTTCTAGTCTCTAAATATTCATTCGATCTTTCTTAGCCAAATACAAGCGTAGGAAAAGCGAATGTCTGTTCTTCTGTCATAGAAATATTATTCGCTTTTATTTTATCGCCGTTGTCAACAAACAGTCTGAAGAATGAAAACAATGAAATTAAGATAGAAGAAATACTAGTAAAAAAATAATTATCTGATAATACAATTCAAAATAATATTACTACTAATATTACTATAGTTCGTAAAAAGAACATCGAAGTGGATGGTGCTGGACTTTCGGTAAAAAGCTGATTAGGCTATGAGCACTTAATAACAGTTCAAGCGGAAACACAGAATTTGCTTTTTGACAAGTTTCACGTGGAAAACACAATCCGAATTTGTATGTCACTCCGAGTTTCTTTCCAATTATTGTAGATTGGCGATCAAAGAATTTGCGATAATAAGAAAATGAAATTAAGTTGAAACAAACCCGAGTAAAAAATGATTAATGATTACGATTTATGTTTATTTCTAATATATATATATGTGTGTGTGTGTGTTTTTGCGTATGTCTGTGTGTGTGTGTGTGTGTGTATGATTAAATGAATAGAATGTAGAAAAAAAAGAAAAAACTAAATCGTTATACATTTAGCTTATTTTCCTATTATATTATTATATATATATATATATATATATATATATATATATATATATATATATATATATATATTCCTTAAAGGGAAGAGGTTTTTATAAAATTAAGCCAGGATATTAGTCTTATGATATTAAATTGAGCTTATATAAAGAATGAGGTGTTAATTTTAAATTTTAAAAAATTATATATATAAGGATAGGTTTCTTACTTAAAAATACTCTTCCAAAGATAAATTATACTTAAAATATGATATATTTAAAAGATTAAAAATGAGTCATATTTAGATAATTTATATTAAATTTAAGTAAGAATATATTTTTTAAATTATATTAAAGAATAAAAATTTGAAAATAAAAATATATAAGATGCATTTTTAAATTTAAAGATAAGTTAAATGAAATTATATTAAGAAAAATCAAACCATAGAAAGTTATATTTGAAAAACGTAAAAGAACATTTTTTTAAAAAATAGATAAGTGTAAGAGATAAAAGGAAAAATAGTTTTTAAAACAGGGGTTAATTATAAGATCTAATTAAAAGGGTGAAAAACTTGAAATATAAAAATTAGAAAAGTTATACATTCGACATTTCAAGAGTTAGAGAATTATAAAATAATAAAGAAAATCTATATTATATAAGTTTAAATTTGCTTTTATGTCGATATTTTAAAAGTAATTCATTCCTTTGATTTAATAGTTTGCTTTGATTATTGTATTTTATTATTCAAATTTTTCTTCTAAACACATGTTACACATATCTCTAAGACTATTAGGAGTTTGAGCGAAACCTATAATTTTCCAATCTATCTGTGCTATCAGACCTTTCTCCTTTATTTCCGAATATATATATATATATATATATATATATATATATATATATCTTTGATAATTATATTCACCCTGTCTAAAGCCTAAGGGAAACTCGCGGCAGAGTGTTACAGAGTAAGAGGAGGAGTCAGGTACTTGGCATAGCGATACAGCAAACCGACCATTTTTTCCCAGCATCTTTAGCGATGGATCGTATGTACGAGTTCCACTTAAGGTATTGGCTTAGTATATTTTCTAATTGGCACCCAAAAGGCGCGGCCTACCTGAAGGAACATCAACTTGTGAAATTTCTGGGTTTGACCGGCGATGATCGTTTTCGCCGCATTGAATATGACCATCCAGTTTTGACGCACTGAGTTGCTCAAGCTCGGTCAGAGGAGAGATCAGCTGCCAAGCTCTGGGTCAACTTGGATTTTGGAGATACATCCATATACTGCTGTATTATAACCATATATATTCACAAATGATCGGATAATACTCTTAGGCAGATCATTTATATAAAGTAGGAAGAAGATTGAACCTAGAAAGGAACCATGGCGGACGACTGTGTTGATCGCTTGTTCCTTGGAGAGACTGGCCATTAACAACTACCTTTAGGGATCTACCCTTTAGAAAGAACTTTATAACCGAGAAAACTCTTCGAGGGATTCCATAGGTAGAGAACTTGTGTAGTAACTCTTTATACTACACCTTGTCAAAGAGCTTTTGAAATATCTAATGTGATCGTACATAAGATGAATTTGTTGTAAAGTGACTCACTAATTCTGTTAGTAACTACATTTAGGATATTAGCAGTAGACCTTGCCGATAAAAAAAAAACCCTTGATGTTTGTTGCTCAACAGGTTCCTATTGAGGTGATCAGTTATAGCTTCGGAGAGTTTGCTAATGACACAAAGGAGTTTGAAGAGTCTTTAATGTGTGTCTTCATTAAAAAAGGGGATAAACTTGACAGCTTTCAAAGACTTATCTTTCAAGCACCGATTGAATAATTTCGTTAAGATTGGGTATAACTCCGGATCAATATTCTTAAGGGCAACCCCTGGAATTTCGTCTGGATCTGCGATATTTTAGGGTCAAGACTTTTGATCAGCCTTTAGACTAACCAGACTGCAGGGAAAATATTACTGCGATCTTGCTCAGTGAGATGGGAGAAGTTAAAAAGAAGATTGCCTTTGTCTCCTAGCGTTCAGTTCGAGATAAATATCAAAGAGCTTTGCCTTATCTGATGGGATGACCTGGACCCATTTATAATGTGACTGGCGTTTTTATCTCTATTTAGAATTTGGCTAAAAAAACTTCTAGAACTCACACGATTCAGTTTGTTTGATTTCAACTTTGGCCTGGGCTTCATGAACTTACATTCTATTCATTGCAGTCATTAATACAATATATATTTAAAACTATTCTATTTTAGTTTTAATTTTTAATGATATCGTAATTACTTTTTCTTCCTAAATTATAAACTTAACTTTATCATAAAAGCTTATACAGGATATATAGAGACTTTGAGTCATTGTCTCTCTGTTTGGTCGATTTATCGATTTCTGATTTTTATTTGTCTACTCTCAGAAAGTGTCTCTGTATCACACTATGGATACTGAGTATTCAGTAGTCTTTATCAAATTTCTATTGTTTACTTTGCTTTCTTGTACATTCTTGTCCTTCTAACGGTCTCTTTTGTAATTTTTTTTCATTTCCTCCTGATTTATGGGGTTGCATTCGTGAGCACCAACGTATTGGGAGAAATCCTGTTTGCCTAATACGCAACTCAAAACTGCCCGTTGCCATGGTCTTCTTTTATACCAAATGCTATTCGGATATAATCACTGATTTTAATTGTTTTAATCCTCGATCCCATTTTTTCTATTTTCTCTCTGAAAAAAAATTACTGTACATTTATATATATATATATATATATATATATATATATATATATATATATATATATATATATATATATATATATATATATCTTAACATCTACCGTTGTTTTAACTTTTAATAAATTGTGATTTAGAGAATGCTTACAATTTTATTCATGCGTTTCTTAAATGATTCTCTTTTCCCGAACTTCATCACTTCAGGATTTTATAAGATTTGATTTTATTTCTCTTCAAAATTTGTTCATATGCGTTACTTGAATATATTCAGATCTTTAAGTGTTTCAAATTGAGTTACTTTTTACTATATTATTTACAAGAATCACATATTTGTTCTGAAATAATCTAGATATAATGACTAAATATTTCCTATTTGAATGCGACGCCACCTCCTCCATCTATCTCTCTTGCAATATCTATCTCTATCTATCTATCTATCCGTCTGTATATATATATATATATATATATATATATATATATATATATATATATATATATATATATACTATATATATATATATATATATATATATATATATATATATAGATAGTATATATATATATCTTTACTAATGTTCACCTACTACAAGCCCCAATAGTCATTGAAGGTAGAGCTTTACCGAATAAGTTTAGTGTATGAGGGCTCAGCGCAAGACGTAAGAAACGCATTTTGTGATAATATATATGGTAAAGATAATGATTAACCCTAGAATTAAAGATGTTAATATTGTAGTGATGGGGAAAATTTCTGCAAGGTTCTCCTTTATTTTAGGAACATTTAAGGGAGGCAGTTGTTGTTTTCCAAAGGGTTCTAATGAAAAGCCTCAACCATCTAGCCTTTTCTACATTATTATTATTATTATTATTATTATTATTATTATTATTATTATTGATATTTAAATTCATTAAATAAATGCATGACTCTGAAAAGAATGATTAAAACGTATATACATACATACACATGTCTATGTGTGCATTTGCGAGTTGTAAGTAAATCCTGGTTCAATTGGTTGCCGGTTAATTTAATCGTAAATCAAAGGTAATTATCTTTCGACGTTTATTTTAGCCAACAACTCAACGTTTTCAATCAGCAGGTACTCCGTTAAAATCTCCAGCCGCAGTTGGACTAATGCCATGTTGACCAAATATCATTGCAACTGATACAAAATAGGGGAGGGGGTTTTATGTCAATGTTGGAAGACTTGTGTGGTTGGCATGGAAACCAGGCGTTTGTCTTCGTTTCAGGAATATTTTCTACTCTTTTTTATCAGCATAGCTGTTTGTTTCTTTTAATCTAAAAGCAACCATTTACTGCTGCATCGCAAATGCAATTTCTTTCTCTAGCTTTAAAATCTGATTCTTATTGATCGCTAAATGAAATTCCGTCGGAAACATTTCGGATGAATTAAGCGCCAAATATCTACAAAAGAAATTTGGTATTGCCTCACTGATTGTTTGCTTTTCGAAAATTCATCAGAGAATGCTGTAAATGTCGCAAGTTCAAATCTACAAGTTAAAAATTATGAGGAAATATCTGGGATTAGAATCAGATTAAACATCTCTAATGGTGTTAAAAAGGAATGTGGAACACTGTTATTTCCCTGAGAAAAGTTAAATTTCCCCAGAGACTCTAAATAAAATTCTGTAAAATTAGGGTTTGCACTTGAAAAGATTGGTTTTGGACCCTAATTAAAGAATAGTTGTAATCTCCAGTAATCTTAGAATTTTTTTGTTTTCTCAAATACTGATATTTTTTTCTTTTGATTTGACCAGCTGAATTATCGGTAATTACTTCAGGTGGAATGCTAACTCATACATATTATTTTGCATTAACAACTATGACATTCCAGAAACTGTAGATTTTATCAAGATATTCGGCGATGAGACAAAGTGCATTTTTCCCTCCGGGGCATAGATGTGAACAAGCAACCCGAGGTGAAAGTCATTATATGTTCGTCGATACCGTTTCAATGTTACGCCACATCTCGCCCTTTTACAAAGTGGCATGCAGTGAAGATTAATACTGTGAAAAATACAGCTATGAATGCTAATGGTCGAGAACACCTTTCATAGATAGATAGATAGATAGATAGATAGATAGATAGATAGATAGATTGATTAATTGATTGATGATAAATGCATTCTTTACACATATAGATCATTATGCATTTTTATGCAATTATCAGATATAGATCATGAGGTTACAGATTAAAATTCTTCCGTAACAATTTATTATATGTTTAGATTTATTAAAAAATCACAGAATGAAACAAAAATCAAACATATATGTAAATGTGATTACGTTTAAATTTTGATCGATTTAAAAATGCTATACCATCTCAGTTTGCACACCCACATCACCAATATCATTCATTTATAATCGTATTTGTGATTATTCATATATTTTTTAATGTAAATTTTTCTTCTCTTACAGTCTGCCCATTGATTTACGAAGAAATTCGACTGAAGCGTTATATTTTTTGAATGAGACACACTTTCGGCGACATATAACTAAAAAAAATCTAATTTGGCTTTTAGCTTTCATTATTTCATTTACTTTTCTCGGAGACTTTTCGCGCGTTCTTTTCTTAGTTTCAACAAAATTATGCAGCGTTCTCCTCCTTCCCCCTTTCATTGCTTAACTGGATTCTTTCATTTTTAATATATTTCTATTTGCAAGAGAATATCTTTACATTTCCAGTATTAGAATTTTTTTTCTAATAAAAAATCACTTTTAAGCTTCTTCTTCTTCTTCTTCTTCTTCTTCTTCTTATTATTATTATTATTATTATTATTATTATTAGAATAATTTTACTTAATAAAAAAGTGTATTTTATCAATAGGGCTATTTTTACTTAACTAAAAAGGTTTGAACCAGTGTATATGCACAAACATGATAGTTAAAGAATAATGATATTCTGGAAATTGTGCAAATAGTATCTAATAAAATAAAAGTGGTAATAACACAGACAAGATTTCCTAAAAGAAAATAGGTTACATTGGGTCCTTGCCATACCGAGTGGCCTAACCCTCCTAGTGGAAAAACTGAATCTAATATATCAGCATGTGCATATGTCTGTGCCAAATGACCCTGGGGTAATAGAAATTACAACAGTTGTAAAAATAGCAGGCTTTTGGGCGGAGGAACTAATTTTGATCGTCTTGTGCATATAATAAGCGGCACACTTGAATTGCAAGTGGATAAGGTCGAGATATGAAAAAGATTACAAATTGAACGGAAGTTAACAGATTAGCTTAACCGGATATAGTCATCTTAAACAATCGGTCATATAACGGATGTTCCTTTTCAACAAAGAGATAAAATTGGAAAAATGAAAACTCCAGAGATGAAAGAAAATCTTAACCATTAAAGCAACGATTATGCTCATAATTATATATGAGTTTAGAATAGAGTCCCAAACAAACAAGCAATGAGTTTGGAATAACTCAAAATTACACGAAGAATAAAATAATACCATAATAACACGACAGTATTACGAAATAAACACGGAATTCTGAGAACAGTACTAAACTACTAAAGGCGACTTGTTGTCACTCTATCTTCACTAACATTCACCAGCGACTGACTTCATAAAGCCTTAATCCGTACACATTATAACATTATATCCTATTGCATCTGTCTATATTTCTTAGATGAGGTATTATGTACACTATTTACATTATTCGGACTATTGTCCTCATCTTTATTGCTATATTTATTACAACGTTTTACAACACACAGTCTTTAGTCCTGTTCTCCTCTGTGTACGCTATCCCGTGCTATGGCAGAAACAGGCCGCCCCCTTAAGGTAAGAGTTCAAGAACACAAGAAATCTGTAACACGAGGGGAAGTGGAAAAATCAGGTGTGGCTGACCACATATGGAGAGAAAAGGGAGATCACCGCCCTCTGTGGGATCAGGTTGAGATCGTAGACAAAGAACACCATTGGAAAATTCGTAAACTTAAGGAATCAGCACATATGCTAGGCTACAAAAATCTCCTGAGCCGACCAAGCATAGAAATGAATACAATATGGTAATCAGTAATAAAGTGTGCCAGAGAAGAGTGATAATAACAACAAAAAAATGTAATATGAGCTCTGGTAAAATCATGAAATGATAACAGCAAAATTGCAATATGAGAACTAGTAAAAAACGGTTGCTGAAGACATTAGGTTTATAATACCCAGGAATTCATACACAGATGTCCTCAAGGACACATGGTACAGTGGATAAAGGCATTAGATCCAGTAACAGGACCCCAAAGAGTGTGAGTTCAAATTGGAGAACTTGGAGAGGGGAATTAACAGGAGATAACTGATAACTGACATCCATTAAACATGGCACGTGGAACTAGAACAGTCTACCCCAGTGAGCAAAATAAAGGGTTCATTTCGACATTCCAACCACCTGAAGAAGGCCGGAGCGTACAACGGCCGAAACATTGTAATAAATATGGCGACGAAGATGAGGACATCTACTTCATGTTTTACTCCAGAGAGCCAAGCTAGACAACACACACACACACACACACCCCCCTGACATTAATCAATCGGACAAAGAAAACTAGAAATAAACGACTCGGGCATTCACATACTGCAATGTTTTATTTTCATTTATTTCAGTCAAAATTGTGGAGGTGCGGTTTGTGTAATGGAAATCGGCTCGGAATGTAAAATCGGAGAACTGAGTTCGAATACTAGCTGCATTCGTTACGTTCACGTATGCGTAACTACCCTTAAGAAACATTCTCCATCCAACTATGGGTAAATACTAAGATATTTATCTAGAAAAATCATTGTTTTCTCCCAAAATTGTTAATTCAATATTCATTCGTAAAAAAAGGATTATTCTTACATGCCTAAAATATGTTTTGGCTATATGTATTGTATTTCTTTCTTTTTTTTTCTGTTTTTTTTTGTATTACGGTTTTATCAACGCACAGAATTACAATCAATCAGTCGAAATAAAAAGATTGTTCTAGACATTGTCCTTTATTTAATCATGTAGTTATTTTAGCCCCTCCTGATTATTGTCTTCTCATTCTGCTCATTATTCTGTTCCTAATTCTCCCAAACCCAAACTGCCATAATGGGTGTGATTCCGATTTTTAAAAAAAGTGTTGTTCAATTGCATTCCTCCACAGCCATCATTATTTACTTTACAACAAAGATTTTCACCTATATATATATATATATATATATATATATATATATATATATATATATATATATATATATATGATGTAGATGAAAATATATATATATATATATATCTGTATGATAATATATAGTTTTAATGCATGCTATATTTATGGTTTAAATGCTCGATATCATGGATAGACCGTATGAAAATATAAAAGTGGACATTAAAGTCAGCAGCCTGTTTCATGTTTATACGCAATATTCAGGCTATGACGATTGCGTTTAAGCATGAAAACGCTCGGTGTTCGCTTCAATGTGCACTATATATATATATATATATATATATATATATATAGAGAGAGAGAGAGAGAGACAGACAGACAGACAGACAGACACAGAGAGAGACAGAGACACAGAGAGAGACAGAGTGTGCGTGTGTCTACTTTCTTTATAAGTCTATCTATACATGACTGGGTGCGGGAAAATCGTTCCCACCCATTTCACAAAATCGGACCAAACATCTGAATATAATATATTACCAGTAACTACATTAATATATTTGTAGACTTAGGATGATAAAGCATAATATTCTGCACAACGTGTATTTAACTTACTATTTAATTTCCTCTTTTGTTATCGTGAAGAAGAAGAAGAAGAAGAAGAAGAAGAAGAAGAACAACAACAACAACAACAACAACAACATATTTGAATATTTACAGATTTATTCTATAGTGAATGGCTTCGGATTGTGGGACAGTTGCTCCCTAATCTGCAACATATTCTTCACAACTCTTGCAATTTTAAATCGGCCTTGGTTTGATTTTGTTGTATAGCCATTTCCTTCCTGGTCTCAACCTAATGTCACAAATAGCATCATGATATTTTTGCATTGGAGTTATATTGCTCTGGGCTGCTCCAAATATTCTCGCAAAATTTCTGCGCGATGTCAATAGATGGTGGCTTTTTGACATGTCTAACTGCTTTTCCAATTTCCCTGTAAAATTTCTTAAGATGCGTTTGGAATATTTTATTTGGTGATAGAACTTACAATATTTTTCGTATCGTCTTTTTCTTTGTGCCTTTAACTACAATTCCTTGATTTATCATCTCCTTGATTGGTGGAATTTCATTCAGTGATTTAATTTTATATCTCAGTTCTTTCCTAGAAATTCTGCCCTAATGTCTTTTGACTCATCTTCAGTGACATAATCTGGATAACTGCAGATTATGTCACAGGTAGAGTCTTCGGTTTTATTTCCTGAGAGATTATTATTTCTGTTCATCCTCTGGATTAAAAGAGACAACAAAAGAAAAATGTTAAAATCTAAACATATAAACTTATTCCTTACTTGTCTCCTGATCCCTCGGTGCAATAATTAAGGATATTACCGTTTTTATGTACCCTAGTTGTATTAGTCAGATTAATATTATCTTGATTTTTCGAAGATGAAGTATTATCAATCAAGTACCTTTACTACATTTTTCATTTTAATTCGAATTGGCTTTGCGTGTCTCTGCATCAAGCTATTCAGAGATGGTTACTTCTATTGGACTTTGAACAGGGTCTACATGTGACATAGACATGGCATCATTAAATATGTTCCTCGAAATGATGTTTAGCAACCATGGTCCTGGTTCCTCTGAGGACTGGGTCTGTTATGTCGTCTCGTCTCCTAGGCAATATACCGACGTCGCATTATTTTTGTCTCGTTTTGAAAATCGAATCAGCCATCTTTTCACCAAGAAAATGTTTTTTGTAGTATTAAATAACACAACTGATATAGTCTGTATTTTTTAATCCGAATCATCCCAAGCAAGGCAATAATGCCACTAAAACGCAAGGGTTTACAGGTTGTGGAAGAATTAAGAACAGAAACATTTATGATGAGCAGAAAGAGTGTAATCAGGTGGACAGTAGATAATCATTGACACTGCATTTAAATTTTTGCAGATTAATGTTGGCTAGAAAGCATGGAACCGGAATGAGTAAAGCAAACGAAAAGTTCGAGAGAAGAAACTGTTAACATAGAATTTATGGTTACATATATCTAGCTCAACTGTAAATTGATGAGATCTTGACATCAGTCTGGTGTTGCACTTAAATTCAAAAACTATAGCTACCATAGGGAAGAGTCCATTCGAACAATTACCATGAAATTATTTATAGAAAAGACATATAGAGGCAACCTCACGGAGGTGGGAAAGTAACTGGATCTAAGCCGCCAGATCAGGACCAATAATATTGCAGCTTCTTTTTATCCTATCAAGGATCCCAAGGTAAATAGAAGGGGGACTGGACCATATGTACCATTCTAAGCATTCTTTTCGCTATTTTACTGTCAGTAGGAATATTTTGCCGACTAATCGTTCATGCCGTAAAAGATGAAGTGAGAGAGTCATACCTATCTTTACATTTGCAACCAATGTGTTCCTCCGATGCGAACATTCTCACTGAAACATTTCATAGGGAGAAACTCCTTTTTTTATAAGAAAATCTCGTCATCTCGCTAATTGATGATTCATCAATTCACGGCCTAATGAAAAGACACCGTTATATCATGCTTCTTTCTTCTTTTTTGTGGGACTGGGTCTATAAAACATATCATATTTCAGAAATATATTTCCAACAATCTGTGCAGCTGTTTTGCTTTTAGTCAGAACTTTTTTTCTTCCTAATCCTACAAATTCGTTTCTGTTTTACTCACACAATGTTGAATAAAGATGTTTCATAGCTTAGGTGTCCCTCCTTTCTATAATGTTTTGTATTTTGTCAATTTATAACAAATTAAATTAAGTGTTCACATTTTTATTAACTTCGATATAAGATTTTATTTTTTTTACTCTTGTCTATTTTTTCTCTATTCCCTCTTTCTCTCTCTCCCCCCTCTTTCTCTCTCTCCCCCCTCTTTCTCCCCTCCTTCTATCTTTCTGTTTTAGTTATTTCATCATTACATTCCTTTTCTCTTCTGTATTTGATTATTTCAGTAATACAAATGTCTAATATTATTTCTTCAAATTATTTTTCTTTGCTTCTCATTTCATCAAATACATTTCTCACCAAAGTGGCAGGACACGTAACAGAGGTTACTATTAACTTAATAAAATCTTACTTATTTCTGCTTTGACAGGAAGTCACCTTATAACAATTGTATATTGTAGGCTATAAAAGGGTAGCTACCAGATAAGTCAATCATTCACAA
Organism: Acanthosepion pharaonis; assembly: GCA_903632075.3. NCBI lineage: Eukaryota > Metazoa > Mollusca > Cephalopoda > Sepiida > Sepiidae > Acanthosepion > Acanthosepion pharaonis. The sequence continues at coordinate 369,576 of CAHIKZ030001438.1, read as the reverse complement.
GGTGTCTTACGTCTGACGCTGGTCGGAGTTTATTTAAAGAACCCTATTAAGTTCCAGAGATTTAAGCAACATTTCATAGGATAGACAGCAAGTTTCTGCTGCATAGAATTAAGGTAGTCGATGATTAATGTATTTCACTGCTTTACTTCTCTTGAAATTCCTTGAAGGCCTTTAAATTCACGTAGATTTCATCCCCATTTTACAGAAATTTAAACTGTTTGTAAAACATATATATTATCTATAATTGTTCCTATCATTCATAATTTGGGGGTAACATGAGGATAATCTTCTATTCTCTCTCTCTATATATATATAAATATTTATTTACATATCTAAATATATATATATATATCGAAATGTTTATTTACATATCTAAATATTTATTTACATATCTAAATATCTAAATATATATATATATATATATATATATATATATATATATATATATATAAAATATAGTTTTATGGTATGCGGAATTTATATGTAAAACAGTCCAATATCCGGGATAGAGCGTGTGTAAGTATAAAATGAACATTAATTAATACTTGAACGGAATCTCCAATTGCACACACACACATATATATATATATATATATATATATATATATAGAGAGAGAGAGAGAGAGAGAGAGAGAGAGAGAGAGCGAGAGATAGATAGATAGATAGATAGATAGATAGATAGATAGATAGATAGATATTATAATTTAATGTATTTTCTGAAATTACGTTGCTATAGGAACGCGATACTTGCTCACTTTGAGTGGAAGCAGGCATTCATCGGGCTACCATAACGACTAAACTACTTTTTACTCACTCAATATTGAAGCCAGTTTGCTAATAATTACACTATAATGACCGAGTTTATTGTTGCGGACAGAGAAACAGGCAGAAGAAAATCCAAGACTCTCCACTATTATGTATTTGTCCAAATATCTGCCTGTGTGTTGCGTGCATGATTTTGTTCGCATATTTTGCATCCTCCACGGCTGAGTACGCAATAAAGTCATAAATTCATTCGTGCAACTGGTATCAGGTAACATAAGACTGCTCGATTCATGTTACATAGCCAAGGGCGAGGCCCAGTCAAATAACTCCCTTCAGTTTAAAAATGACATCATGAGCAAAACATGACATTCTCATGATATTCAAGAATAATTAAACTCATCATTCATGAAGCATAATTCCAAATAATATCAGAAATGATTTGATATGTTGAAAAGAAAATTATTATGATATATATAAAGCCATATGATATGACTATGAATATGGATATTAATAATAATAATAAGATTGAAATATAAGATCTACCAAAAAATATATAAAATTATGCAACAGTAATATCAGTAAAATAGCATAATAAAAACAAAGAAATGAAGAAAAATATAAAAGGACATGAAAACTAATTTAAAAACATACGAATGTTGTATCTTATTTAGTGAAATAATAAAAGGATATCAAAGGAAACATTAAGAATATAATAAAATGATATGTTGTCGCCCAAATGGATTTTCCTCAAAGAGAAATATTCATAAGCTAACATTTTTCGGATATTACTGGCAAATATTTTTCCTTTTGTTTCAAAATTTGATTCAACTCATTTGTTATCAGTTAGATGTAAAATCAATAATTATAAATACAAACCTAAAATATTCTCAGTTAGACAATGTTCGTTTAATATCGATTCATATAATTGCTGAAACAACTTTGCCTGTTTCCAGTCATAAATACTGGGATGCCTCAAGCCTTTGTGGAATTAGGATTATCATTAAATTTATTGTTTTCTCCAATGATAAAGGATTTAAAATATTCTGTCCCAATTAAAAGTGATTTCTCTATCAGAAATATTTTCTACACATACTTTTATTATTTCATATAAGTTCACCCGTTCTCTTTATTTCGTCCGGATAATTCTTTAAATAGCAAAATTAATTGTTTAGTTATATTTCAAGTAGACAAAATGGGGTTCGCCTTGTTAAGTGTTGCCTTTATAGTCAAACAGTAAGCGCATGACGGTGAAAATCAATGCCTGTACAGAAGAGAATCATACGCTAATCATTGCACAAATAAAACCAGAATTTCCTTGGCTGGAGTTTAATATCTTTTCTCACACTCCCGCCCCCTGCGGGAACTCCTTTCCGATTTCTTGCTTCCCTGATAACTACAATCTTCAAAAATTTAAATGTAGCAACAATCCCCATTTTCGTCTTCTTGAACCCCTTTTTCTCCTTTCTTCAACCCTCCCCATTCTCAGTTTTCACATTCTCTTTCACTTTCATTCCACTCCAACAACTTGTATCCTAGCGGCATTATCGCCTTGCTTGGGGTGAAACGATTAAATAAAGTCTGCCTAGTGTAGCGGTTATCAACACGGAAATTACGATTAAAGTATCGAATTAAAATCCCACCTGCGACTGTTGCGTTCGCTTTTGCCCAAATAGTCATGGAAATATATAAATCTTCTCTTCTCAGCAACGCCCACTCCAGCCAGGGATTAAGATCAGAGTAGAGTTTTTAGCCTTGTTTAAAAACTATTCTAGAATAATTACAACTCTGAATTTAAAAAAAAAATGTTTTTCGTAGGGCTAAAAACTCCATGCTACAAAGAAATAAACAGTAGCAATGGCTAGTGTGGTGAGACTGTAGCGTTATACTCTACGAGGGATTCAACAGAGTTTATATGCATATACATGGGTGACTGAATGACAAACTTATGAAATACTCCTACGTTAAACGTTTACAACTTTGAAAGTACTTCTTCAGACTAATAATGTTTTTATAGATCGTAGTTATTATACGTAGTGGGGTACGAAATACAATAAATATCAATTACAATTCTACAACGAGAAACACTGAAAATACAGGTTTTTGTTTTTGCTTTAAATGTATTTTTAACGGACTCTCCATTCGAACCCATTAAACCTATTACCCCATTTGTTTTTATTTGCATCGCTATTGTTTTTGCATATCCTACCTTTTAATAACAGTAATTAGAATTACATATCATATCTTCCATCCATAAACATACATCAATATTATGATGGCTGCCTATCGTAACACGCTGGTCAGCAAATCCTTCTTTGAAACCAATTCACCGTTAGTGTCGTGACTCATACGCTTAAGAATTGAACAATATTTGACTCTTACATTTGTGCAAAGATTGACAAGTTACTTTTACAGACAAATTTGCTATCGTCATGAGTTTAGCCTCGCTGGGTGACCCTTTTCTGCAGGCTTAATTTTGACTCATGTAAATTTAACAAATGTTTATGATGGACAATTATCAAAGTAATATGTTTAGTAATCTTCCTCAGATAACTTTTTTAAAAGCAATTCACCCCAAGGCAAAATGTTACAGAGGATTGAGAATAAGAGTAAAACTGTAACGAAATATTGTATTATGTATTGCTGGTTTTAACAACCTAACACCGTTGACTGCAAAAGTAATAAAGAGGTGTGCACACTTAAATGCCACTTCTGAGATTTCCCTAATATCGTTCAAAAGATTTCTTTTGCATCAGACTGAAAATATAGGCCTGCATAGATTTATGTGTTAATCAGTTTCTGCGACAAAATGCGTATAAGTATGAAATCGATACATTTATTTAGTTTATGGGCTTTATAATCTTATCTAATCCTACCTTCATAATTCAAGGCACTTCAGAGAAGCACTAATCAAAACAAAAACAAAAGAAAGTATTTTCAAGCAAAAACTTATCTGGTAAAATATACATCGACATAACTCGATTTAATATCGCAATAGACATTATAGACGAGCATATCTTCATATTTTGACATGGCTGCTAGATTAATTCAAATAGCAATAAGCTTCGAGGAGTGACAGTTTCGTCTAAATCATTCGAGCAAACATGTTCTTAATTACGTTACAATTTCTCATCAAAGAATCTGATATAATTCAGTATCTATTGTTTAGGACCGTTCTTTACTAAACGTACGCAGTGTGATGTTCAAATGAAACGAGCTAATAAACTCTTCGACATTTTCTAGAACTACTCCTTTTCTTCCGGCAGATCCTTCAATTGAATCACATTTTCAGTTCATAAGCGTCAACTTCATCAACATATGTAAACAAAAGGCAGAAGTATTAACTTTCCGTTCTTATATAAAAACTTGCAAACTTTCATCAATATTTCCATGACTATAATTATCTCCTCCTTTTCTGCATAGAATAAGCACATATATTCTTTCTATTTTTCTACCTATGAGTTATGTTGTTTTTCTAGTTATTAAAGGAACAAGGGTTTGTAGCGTTTTAAGGGAATGTCAAAGATAATATTTAAATATCTGTACCTATAGTTATTCAAAGCCATATCTGCCATTTTGTTCCGCCATTTTGTGACAGCTTCATGATTCCATCCTCTTAAAACTTGGCATCTTTCTGGGTAATGAATTACTTACTCTAAGTTGGGTTTTTTTTTCAGGCTTTCTTGAGAAACGAAATTTTTCCCATTAAGAGAATTTTTAGGGATCGAAATGTGGTAATCCTAAGGTCACCCGAGGAGCAGTAAGTTAACTCATCAACGCTTTACCAATTTCTACCAGGTCTGCAAATAGACAAGATGTCTAGTATTTTCTTCATTGAATATATTTCTTTTCTGTCATTCTCAAACGCCAATTACAAATGCGTCCTATTAATTATTTTCCGTTCAATCATCAAACCAACAAACATCAGTTCATTTATTCAAGTGTTTTTAAATGCCTTACAACTGTCAAATGAGAAATGGGGAGCATTTCTGCGATATCCCGTATCGTGTGAACTGTATTTCTTCAGGATTTAAATTTTCCTGCTAAAACGTTCTCAACTTTCCAGATCTAAATTTCTCCTTTTGAAAATAGCGAACCACTTGAAAAGACACCTTTGGTACCATCTCCGTAAATGGTAGATATCTGTTTTATTGTTTGTACTTCATTTTCATTTACGTTTCTTTTTCCTTCCTGGAAATAAAAGACCATCAAATGAAGGTACATCTCGTGTCATCCATCTTCTGTTTTAACTTTTAAAAAAGTTGAAATTCTCAATCCTCAAACGAATTTATGGAAAAAAGATTTGAAACGTTACCTCTCAAAATATCTCTATATGTCATAAATTTCAGTCACGTCTGAAACAAAATCAGGTTTTTCTAACGCCACCTATTGGATAACGCTAAAATCTTTTCTTTCTACCCGATATAAACCTGTCTGAAAATGATAAATTTAACCTCATTTTGTATCGTTATTTTCGTTCTTAGAAAACTGAATATTGATTGAAAGTCCTTGGCTTTTGCTGACTCTGCTGTTCTTCGTCGATTTTTTGGTAAATCTGGGAAAAGAAAATGATCGATATTATAGCATTATTCCCGCTGAAAATGAGGATGGAGTCAACAGGTTAATTAACAGAGAAAAGCGTAAAACATAAAATAGAAAAATACATGAGACGACGTATAAATGACTACCATAAAAAAGATAATACGACAACGTACTAAATGCCGACGCAAGAGAGCAGAATAAATAGCTACAAAAGGAAATGTATACAAATAGCAGTATAATACATGATTTATTTCATGTGTACAGCTCTTATTGAATAAAGGTAGACACAAAGCTGTGTAATAAGGCACTTACGTTTAGAAATGTAAGAGAAGTTGTGTAAATAGCCACCGTCTAAACACCCTCAATATCGAGTTAATTTAATCAAAGCACATACAAATATTATTTAATGGATATTATTAGAAGGGCATCAAGAGCAGCTGCATTACGGACTAAAGTTTGTTCAAATGACGTGTATGAAAATATACCAAATTAATAGATTGAAGTAATCTAAGGGTTTGTAAATGTAAGCAATATTATGTCGCTATTAAAACGTGTATATTATTATTATTAGTAGTAGTAGTAGTATTAGTATTATTATTATTCCTTTAAAATAACGATAGTGAAGATAATCATATGAATAATACATTAGCCAGTGTTATTTTTATCCAAATATTTTGGACGTTTTTGTCTTTAGCCTAAGTCAGGGTTTTTTCTGGTCTCAGGCAATTCATGTGCCACAAATTTAGCTTATTTTTATTTATTTTTATTTTGTTGTTGTTGTTTTTAAGCATTTCCTCCCAAGCAAAGCTAGGGTGCCACTAGCACGCAAGGAGTTACAGAGAATGAGAATGAGGGTAAAGAGCGGGGGGTTGAGGAAATGATATAGAGAAGGAGGGGGATCAGGATAAGGGCATCAGAATATGTCGATTGACATTACATTTGAATATTTAAAATTTATAGCTATCAGGGAAGCAAGTAGGAGGAAGGGTATTACACTGTCGGGAAGTGCGAGAGAAAAAGCTGTTCGGGTAGAAGAGGCCGTTACATTTAGCTGTTTCGACAGTGAAAAGGTGGGAACGAGATGCCAACCTAGTAGTATGCTTTCACGTGTAAATATATTTGGATGTGCGCCGTGTTGCAATGAATAAAGGCTTAGAATGAGAAATCGAAACGCCGAGCCGGTTTTATTATATTCACCTTTGGGAAGGTATAGATCCATCCCTTCTCCTCATAGCACAGGACTTTAGCCTTGATTGGCAATCGGTTAACCATAGAAAAAAAATATAGCCTACTGCGGGATATCTACATAGTCATTCATAAACTGAAAATGTCATGATTCTTTAAGTGTGTATCACTTATGGCATTTGATTTTTGTCTAAATATATTTACATAGCATGTAAAATCAATGCACGTCTAAAAAGTTGGATGTTAATTACTTAGGCGTCCAATTTTAAAATGTAATATTTAAATAAAATTCCTCCATCCGATAATTCCAATTACAACAGTTGTTCTTCTCAGGTAAGATTGAAACTCAAGACAAGACTTCGTGTCTCTATTTTTCCAATAGTAAAGTAGTTATTTTTGTGTCTTCTCCTCCAGGCTATCTTTCAGTGTCCTAAATCTTTCTTGTTTTTAGTTTTTACATTATAAATTCTTAATCGATGCTTTAGTTTTGATGAAAACAATAGAAACACCATCTGAGAGAAAATATTCAAGTCAAAAGAAACTTTTTATCGTATCACAAATCACAATTACCTAAATATTTATTAATTCGTTTTAACCCTCTAATATTAATGATATTCTATATCACATCTTAATCGACATTATTTACCTGGTATGTTGTTTCAGATTATATCATTCGAGCATTTTGTCTACTTTTCACTTAATGTAACATGATTGCTTCTCTGTGAAAAGAGACCGTGTGACTCTTCTTGCACATCTATATTACCCTAGTACTATATAACTCTAATAAGTTCAGTCACTGCTGAGTGCTCCATATGTTTGGCCAGGTAAACAATTTATTAACTGTCTTCTTCTGAATGGTCAGCAAGTTAAACTCAAAGGTTATTTATGCTGCGGTGAAGTCGATCCGAAATGGGAAAATGTCTGACCATGAACAAATTTCAGTTAACCTTAGTAAATATAAAACTGAATATTTTAATCTAGCAATACCAGTCTTTCAGAATATTATTACAGCAGGAATTTTGTTACAGAGTACCCAAAACTTGGGGATTTGTGTCATATTTATCTTAGTAAGAAAAATCAGGATTTTATTTAAATTTCACAAGCTTCCTTTATGATAATGCTAAGCGAATTGATAGATGAGATAAATAGATATTTAAAAGTGACTCCAAGCCGATCCCTTTAAAAATGGATTTCAATCGCTATTTTTCAAGGCAGACACGACTTGAAAGATTGATATTGCATAATCTGTTAGACTTCCTTCTTTATCATTCAACCTGAGGTTGAGCCAAGTGTAGAAATTATCAAAAAAAAATTGCTAATTATAATCTATCGGTTCATTTTAATAAATTCATGTTTTTTTCATTGTTGTTTTCTTCTGAATTTCCTTAATTGTATATGTTTACAATTTACAAGTGATTTTCTTCAGAAAAAATCTTCTTTTAATTTAAAATTTTCATTTTTATGTTTCAATTTTGTTTCTATCTTCTACCAATAATGAAATAATTCTCCTTTTCTACAAGACTAATTTGCTTTACTTGTCTCGTTCTTTTTACGATTTTTTTTTACATATATTTTATAATCACGTGGCATTTTCTTTTGATGTTTCCAAATAATAATAATAATTATTATTATTATTATAATGTTTCATAATTATTTAATTAGTCACCATTCTCTTTTTTTTAAGTATCGCATGACGAGAGATGATTATTTAGTATCATTTATAATTTTGATGGAAACTGTAATTAAAAGAAATCACAGCTACATTTGTTTGGTAATTTCACTTGATTTTTTTTTAATTGCTAAATAAAATCTCTTTGTAATTAGGAAATGTCTGCCACCAAATTAGCTTGCACAGGTCGTCCTACAAAATTTCTCGCTGATTTTTAAAACAGTCTACTCACGTTCTGAATGCAATGGATGCTAAACTTTTCAAAACTTTTTTCATAACTCCTTTTACTTCGTTTTTGAAAAAGCACGCATATAACAAAGTTTATTTTTCTTTTACGCTGGCCTTAAATATCTTGTCAGGTGAACAATTTTGCCTGATCTAATTTTTTTACCTGGCCAAGTCAGCTGGTCTCAAATACTGCCTTTTGGTGTCGGTGACAAACAGACAACCTCCACAAAGTGACTTTTTAGTATTACGCTTGCTTGATAGAGAATACAACCACAAGTGACAGGTACTCAATGAGGGCTGATAGGGCATCAAGAGTTAATTTATTTTTCTAAGGACATTTCAAACCCTATAGTCGCATTCAAAGGCATTTTAGGACGAGAATTAAGTGAATGACTGCATCTGTGTGGTGTGCTGAGGATGCACCATTACACTTGCTTTGTATTTTGAGAAAGCATAGGCTAATGGTCATTGAAATAATTGATTATTACTAAGGAATAGTGATTTCGATTCTCACTGGGCGCTTGCGACGCTGCTATAAACTTAGTAAATAACAACACTTAATTCGGTAATGTGTAGCAAACAAGAAATACAACGTTCCTAAAATCCTAGGCTGAATATAATAAAATATGGTTCAATGATGTTGATAATATTAACGTTCCCGATAATGACCAGAGATTTTTGAACATATTCCAGTGGAAGCGACTTTTGGCAATTTCCTCGCAAATGTAATATGTAAATCAGAAAAATTTAGAAAAAATCCGGTGATTAAAAAAAATTGAATTTTCCTGGATCAATATATATATATATATATATATATATATATATATATATATATATTATTAAACGTTTCACCCCAAGCAATGCGAGAAGCCACTACAACGCAAGGGGTTACAGAGAGTTGTAGCTAGAGCAAATAGGGAGTGATAGAAGAAAGGATGAAGACAAGTATAGGGGATAGATCAAGGCATCTGGAGACGTCGATTGACATTACATTTGAGTAGTTGGAGATTATAGCTATCAGGTAAACAAGAAAATGGGAGGGAGTTCCACAGGCGAGAAGTGCGAAACATGAATCTATTGGAGTAGAAGAAACGACTACATTTAACAGTTTCGACAGTGAAAGGGTGGGAGCGAGATGCCAGCCTAGTTGAAAGGTTAAATTCATTCTGGGAACCAGCGAAAGTAGCTCATCAGAGCAGTTACCGTGAAAGTATTTGTAAAAAAGACAGAGGGAGGCGACGGCACCTGTGAGAAAGCAACTGCAGACAAGATGCCAAATCAGGACCAATTACATTGCATATCCGTCTCTTGATCTTATCAAGAACCCCAAGGTAAAATTTCTTGGCGCGGCACAGGCAGCCAACTTTCCTTGCGGTGGACGAAGCTATTGACTCATATTGTTTTCGTGTGTTCGCGCGTGTGTGTGTGTGTGTGTGTGCTGGAGCACCTCTTCATATGCATTCATGAATATTTACTGTTTGTTTTTTGTTTTTTTTTCTCGGGTTTATTACAAGAGTGTTGGGGAGATCTTGAACGCGCGCATGTATTCATTTCCATATGTGAGAGAAGTTAGATTATCTCAAATATAATCAATAAACATCTATTTGATATCTTCAGACGTGCGTGATTTAGTCTAAATTGGTTTGTGCATAAACAATCTCACTGATCTTTAATGTTTTTTCTTTAGTATTTTATTCAGGATAAGAAAATAATTTAATCTGGGAGTTACCAAAATGCTAATATTTCTTCATGTTTCAAGACTATACCATTAAATGATTTTACAATCCCTCCTTTCAAATGTCGAACAGGTGAACATCATTACGATAAGCCAAACGATAATAGGTCACGTTCAGTTAAGAGTAAAATTAATGCGCCTTAACTCGCAATATTTTGATGAAATCATTATCTAAATTCAATCCGAGTATAGAAATACTTTCGTATTATATGTGCTGCTACTGAATGTCAGTTCAAATTTAATCCAAGAAAATTATATTTTTTTTAATTGCATCAATTTAAGTTTTCCTCTTCTTGTTATGTTAGGCAAATATAAAATCAATATTTCATTACATAAAGCACATTACAAAAGTCAAAAATATTTTAATAAAAATGTATTTGCAATTTTTTAAGAGTAAAATTACTGGTAAATCCATGTTTTAGGTTGTTAACCAAGTGCTTATTGTATGCCAAGATCCCAACTTGGAAACTTTAACAGAAATTATCACAGAACTAAAAAGTCTTCAATAGGATGTCAGTTCCATAAAAAAATGCATTTACAAAACTATTTGATTTGAATCTGACAAAATATCAGAGAATCAACTTTCTATTCAATTTGATGATTGATATAGTTGATCATTTTCAAACAGAAGCCGGGACCAATGTTCAAACCGATAAAAAATTATTTATTTTGAATGTTTCATTTTCAAGCCAGCCAAAACGTCCCCATTAGGAGTAGAGATTTCTTCTTTCTACCAATGTATTTAGACAATTTTAATATTACAAAAACATGACAAACAATAGAACCGTTAAAATCTAAGATCGAGAAATGCAATGATATACCAAAGGTTACGACATGGCAATGTAGAAGTTAATGATAGGCGATACCCTCGTGGGTTTCTGCCTTTGAAATGATTGATATTAATCGTATACTGACATCTATTGAATGAAAGTCATCAACGCGTAGGCAGTTCGCAACACGACGATGTGAATTATCCAGGCTCAAACAACTTCAGAAATTGTGGGAAGGTTTGACATCCACCGACCTACAATATCAGTTGTATACCCGGTATTACATGATAGAAAGCATTTCCGTCCACCTGTGAACACAGTACCGTAACCGACGACGTCCTATGAATGATCGGGACAAATGCTTACAACGCCGTGAGTTGTTACGGGCCGAGAAGAACGTCGCTGTACTGGTCAACCTCCCCATTCACCTGATCTTGCTCAGTGTGACTTTTTTCTTTTCCCCAAACTCAACGTAATCACAAGGCAAGGTTCTTTTGCTGCCCTGACTCTGTCTTTTCATGCAAGCCTTTACGTTGCACTTTTTTGAAGATTAATGGAGACCATTAACAGGGCTGAATAACTGCATCAGCTTTGAGGGACAAGCAAGAAAATTGAACGAGAATTTCTGACGGATGCAGCATTTATGCATATCAAAAACTTGGCATATCTCATGAGAAGGATGGAAAAGTGGGGGATTAGACTTTAGAGGGATTACTTTGTTCTTTTTCAGAAATCTTTTCACAGAAAACATGTTTATTTATTTTCTGTTTTTTAGTATGTTGTTGTTTGGATTTTGAAACATTACTCTGTTTGAAAAGTAACGACAATCCACAGGAGTTCTGTTATTGTTCAGACAGACCTCGGATATATGCGTGCGTGTCTGCATAAAAATGATTTTATATACACCTTCTTCAAAACAAAAACAAGCCGTAAACTCAGTGATATGTGTATACGTGTAAATTTCGCTACTTTTTTTATTCTTACCTATATGGCTTGTTTTCCACTGACAAGCGAGGAATGCCACTGAAAAACAAGAGAATTAACTTAGTGTCTATTGCCAGTTTGTTTTTTTTTTAAAATGAAGACTTTCATTCCACACACCCAATCCGTCATCTGTCAAAAGTTTTAAAATGAAGACTTTCATCCATATATGCCAAAAGTATGTTAGTAAGTTCATTTCTTCCGACTCGTTCTGATAAAATTTTGTATTTATCGGCAATTTTTGTTTAAAGACGTCAAAAATTGACGCAGAACTTTTTCAACTTATTTTGGGATCAAAAGATGTAATTATTTCCATCAGAAATTTGCCAACTTGAAAGATGATTCTGTAGTTGTATCAGGTAATAGAGTGAAATGAAAAGATATAGAAAAACATATGACCATTTCCACAGGGGAAACTGATGTTTTGCAATTACATTCTCCATTATTGAACTGCTTAGAATTGTCCCCAAGACATGTTAGAAAAAATTGAAAGTTCCATCAACGTTAGAAATATCTAAAAGAGACAGTGATTATGTTTCGAGGAAATTTGTTATTTCTTGCTACCCATAGACAACTACTAAATACAGTTCGTAGGGAAGATCATGGAAAATGCTTGAAGGGTTGGTTTGTTTTGCTTTGTTTATTTTTTTTTTTTGTTTATTTTTTGTTTGTTTTTTTCAATATATGTATGTTAACACTGTAGATACCATGTAGCGTATAGAGTCACAGCCTCACAACGTTGGGTGTTACTGCCGTGGTTTCAGTAGCAGGTTGTTTTTTCATGGGTGGAATTACTATCCTCACCTCCATCCGGTTTTATATTCAGAAAGTGTTTTCTCATACACTGTTTACCATCTAAAGCTAGAAATACGAGTCAGCCCATCAGTTAAGCCCTGATCTAAAACAGTCACAAACGTCTTTGCGTGAATCACACATCCCGGGCCAATAAACGCTACATCGGTTTATAGAGCTACATTATATATCTTGTGACAGTTGGATTAAATTATACTGATTCTTCAAAAGTTCATTAATTTGGTTAGCACTGTATTGATAAATAACAACTGAAGTAAAGTTATTTTGTAAGTTAATCTCAATCTAGAAAAAACCTACACCATGGAAGTATACTATAAAGTTTGAATACATTACACAAGTTTTTAGCCATTGTAATTTGATAGATTTCATTAGAATATTTTTAAAACTTCATCAGAAATTATGAGAAATTGTGGGACAGTTTATAAATAGGAAGATTGTACTGCTTCGAAAGGGAAAGATTCAAATCTAGCTATTTGTTGGCCTATAAAATCATCGTCTGTTGTCTGGAGAAAATCGCTGACTGCTGTCGCTAGGGGAATTATACAGCTACCTGAACCAACAGAGCAGGCGCGAATGTTAATATGATACAATCAATCTTCTTATCTGAAATATCTGCCGGCGAAAAACAGTCTAAACCTGATTGGTTGCCAGTACTAACTCCATCACTTTGCCGGAAGTTATATTTTCTCTATTTTTTGACTACGTGTGTCAGTGTGTATGTACATGTCTTTGTAATGAAGTATATGTGTATACGTGTATGTTTGAGGAACTAATAGACACACACACGCACATGCATATATCTATCACTCTCTCTACATATATATATATATGTGTGTGTGTGTGTGTGTGTGTGTGTAAAATAATATACATTGTATGTATACACATTATATATATATATATATATATATATATGTGTGTGTGAGAGTGTGTGATTATAATTATGAATTTTTGCAAGAGAAAGTTGTATTTCTGTATATAAACTAAACTGCAACATAATTTTATATACATATTGCACAGATATGTAATTATGCATATATGCATATACATATATGCATATACATATATGCATATACATATCTGATATACTACGCTACGCATCTATGTTCTCACCTTTATTTATATGAGAGGAAAAGATGATTTAATGTGAGAAAATATGCAATAATAACTTCCTCTGTTGAATGCATATAAATATTATATAGAGGTAGCTATGAACATATATTTACGCTTATATGACAACTGCATGCATTAAGGTTCTTCATTTCATAGAATAGCATTTATTGATGGGTTATGTACTCTAATATTTAAACCTCTCTCTATCACATTTTTCCTTCTTTCTCGCCATATATATATATATATATATATATATATATATATATATATATATATATATATATATATATATATATGCACGTAGACACATATGCTACTGCTTTCCGTGACTTCAAGTTTCATGTGAACATTTAGATGTTGATGCTATTGTTTCATAACTCTCGGACAGTGAGGAAGATACTCACTGCCTTATTAAAGAATAAAGAACGGAGTACTTTCGTCATCACACATACTGCCTAATGATTGTGAGAAAGCTGCATCAACAACTAAGCGAGCACATCATACCCTTGACTTTTTTAAACTTGGGGGGTGCAGAAAAATTGCCCAAATCGTGCAGCAGCATAATTGTCCATCCCATAAAATTTTTAATATCTAAAAAATCGACTAAAATACGGGAGATTTTTTCCAGGATTTTAAATATGACGTTTATCCATCTTGATGCCATTTGTCCTAAGAATCATTGAAAAACCATTTGAGTTATTCAGCTAGAGAGATAACACGTTAAAATCATTTTGTTTCAACCCTACTATCTTTCGAAATGAGGAATTGTAAGAGGACAAGA
>CAHIKZ030001438.1:180000-352500 GCA_903632075.3 Acanthosepion pharaonis | reverse complement strand
CTCAGCTGATTTCCGCCTTCTGACAAATAAACGGCCATTTCTAATACTCACTTACAAATGAAACCGAATTATCACGTACTCTACGAATGTCTCCATATTTTCTTCATGTTCTTTCAATTTTAAACGACCTTAAATAAAGTAACGTTTCATTTAAGGTTGATTTAGAATGGTGAATGTTGTCAGTGACGTTTTTCACTAGGCACTGTGTTCACATCTTTATCAAGGAGGAATAAAATGTTATCCATGAAACACTCGATAAAATGTTATTAATACACAAAGAACTGTTGAAATTCCTTTATTGTCGGTAAAGGATTTTTCTTAAAGATTAAAAAAGTTAATATAATTGAAAACACATCTTTTTCTTTTTATAATCATGGCACGTTCATGACAATCAGGCTTTTTAAACATTATAGAAATCATACTGGTGAGTTGTTAATTTCATTATATAGTTTCTTCCTTTTCAAAAGTCGAGAAAAAGTGAATAATGCGCGTATGGAGGAAGGCTTTCTTCTTATTTTTACCAACCAAAACTTTTGGATATGCAAAAGTTTCAAAACACTGTCAGAAAGATATATTAAAGTCGAGCTGCAGACAAATCGGCATGTGTAAAATTGAAATAAATGGATTAAATAGGTGCAAGAACAGCAGTTGCCGGGAAATTGTTGGCGCACCTGGAGATAACACACACTCAGACACACACACACACACACATATATATATATATATATATATATATATATATATATATATACATACATATATACATACAAAGACACACATATATACAAGGTACACACACACATATAAAGACATATATATATGCATATATACATACACATACATATATTTACACACACACACATATATATATACACACACACATATATGCATACATATACACACAGAGACATATATCTACAGAGACACACACGCATCTACATATATATATATATATATATATATATATATATATATATATATATATATATATATATATATAGAGAGAGAGAGAGAGAGATACATATGTATTCATATATACATACAAGCGCACATGCACACTATATACAGACATAAATACACATTTATTCATATATATATATATATATATATATATATATATATATATATATATATATATATAAATATAAGAAAAACTAAACTATTAAACCTTCTTGATCATTAAATAATTTGTGTATTTTGTAGTGACGCCAATATGTTCTGTTTCTAGACAAAGAATTGAGAGTCTTTATTCTTATATTTTTTCCCTTTCTTCTTTTATATTCAGAAATATTCAGAAATTTTGTCTTGTCGGCTTGCTCAAGTCATATTCGAATGATCATTTTCGACATTGGCAATTTTTCAAAAATAAATTGGAACAAATTTTACTGATTCAAAATATCATGGATTTGTCGCATTGCAAGATTTCACGGGTTTTAATCAATAACGACATTTATCGCTCTCCCAATTTCTCTCAGTCTTTCTACAGACACGTGTGTGTGTGTGTGAGAGAGAGAGAGAGAGAGAGAGAGAGATAGATACAGAGAGAAAACCTTTTTTTCCCAAAAATATGATGCCTGGTCATTTGATCAAAATTTAGTAATTGGATTGATTCTTCAATTTTCCAGAACCCAGTCGCATATAGATATGTAAAGGCATGCACATACATACACACGCACAGAAACACACACACACATACATATATATCTCTATATATATATCGTGGTGTTAACAGATGTATATATAATAATCATATTTTAAGGCGGTTTGTGAAAGCAAATAATTTTAGGAGTAATATGGTACTATGTTTTCCATTTCCGTTCAGATGTTGCCACAAGTGGGGTGCGCTAACCAAACCCACTTTCCAAAATTGCTACATATGAACATCTTTTCTTAGCCGTCAAAGAATTCCAATTTGAAAGTTATGTTAACTTTGATCTTATTCTTAGTTGGATCAGAGCCGAAATAATTTTACATGCTCTCATGCAAAAACTAATTCTGTTTTATGGATCCAAACCACTTCTTGCTTTATATATACATATACATACATACATATATATATATATATATATATATATATATATATATAAATATATATATATATATATATATAAAATAAAACTTAATATTACGAGACATAATAAAAATGGGCGAAGCAACCGTTTACTTCGCCCGTTTTAATGTCTCGTATTAAGTTTATACTTTTATTTCGATCATTAAATTTTGTACCTACAAAATATCTTTAAACATATATATATATATATATATATATATATATATATATATATATATATATATATCCATGGGGGTAATTAAAAGATTTTAGATGTCTGTGAAAGTGCGCATGCCCTTTGTATAAAATATCATTCTATTAAACATACATAAATAAGTTTAAGAAAGATTATTCATCAAAGCAAATTTGAACATTTTTATCCTTGCTATGTCTTGTATTCTTTAATAAACAAAAAAGAATATTCAAATAGAATTCATATTCCACTACTTCTCATAAAATCCATGTTAGTTTCTAACCGAAAATAAATAAACTTGTATTCATATTTTATACAGAGTCTGTGATAACTCTCATATACTGTCAAACAAATTACATTATTTCTCAGGTTTAAATGTTAAACAATTGGTAGAAATTTAGATTTATCTCTGAATAGAATTCCGTGACATATTATATGGCCCGCGATAGGCTTTCAAATTTCAACGAATTCTTTTCAGATCTCTATTTTTTTGTAGTATTGTGGATAAGATTAAACGCGTTTGAAGTAGTGATTCAGCATCAAAACGGATGAGATCATGTATTCCTGTTTAGTAAAAAAGAATAATTCTGTATTTACAAAGCTTTCGTTTCATATTCTTCTGTGTAAAGAAATCGTTTAGCAATTCATTAAAGGATTTTTTCTCGAATTGGTAACGTGTTTCCAGTTCTACGTTTCATGATATTTTTTTCTGATACCTTTTCACGTAGCAAATGTATGATCCATATAAGTATTATACATTCTAGGATTTCGATCTTTTAACAAGAAAAAATGACTAACTAAATAAAGGTGAGAAAGGAGACGTCAGAAGAAAAACACTGACAAAAAAGGACCAAGAAAAATAACAAAAAAGTGATATAGAAAGAAAGGATTTACAGAAAGTAAATTGTAAATAAAAGCATTTTGCTGACGAGAATATCTGTAAGAATTATATTCCTTCATATTTAATGTAGAGAAAGAAAATAATAATGAAAATTCCCTATAGAGGGAAAGCAGAGCGATTTTAAGCAGAGATGTAATTCCCCTTCATTTCAGTTTCTATTTAAGACGAACTTCTGAAATGATGCTATTTATTTATGCACGAAACGATGGTGACAAAATCAATGATGATACAGTATTAGCCTAAAGGTAAATAAAGTTATCATCAAAGCGCTTCATTTCTATATTTGCATAATGCTAATCAATGAACTACACACACAAATATAAATATATATATATATATATATATATATATATATATATATATATATATATATATATATATATATATATATCAATGAGCTACATATCTAATTTACTTTCTGGGACATTTGGTTTTCGCCAATAATATCTTTTTTTAACTTATCATCCTCATGATATGACGATCTTTCGACAATAATTTATCTCGGCAAGCACAAAAATCGAACACGATGTTTTAGATATTTCGATATTTCTCTTAATCTTGACAAAGTAATACATAAGAGTCTGCCATCTAAAAATCTACTATTCGACTCAATACAGAAAATTTTTTCAACTCGTACGATATATAATAAAAGGTAAATTTACAACAAATTTCATTTCTAATTGATTCTATGCCATTATTATTTAATATTTAACATCATTTGTTGTTTCTCATGTGCACAAAGCATTTGGTAAGTTTACTTAATTTATATCTTTCTTCGTTTCAGAATAAAAAAAATCCGAAAGGCAATGATTTAAACTGTCTTGAACCTTCTGATCAATAGGATTATCGTTCAATTAGTCTTTTATCATTTTTCACGAAGTACTAATCAATTCAGACCTTCTTAAGCATCTCACTTCACACTGCTTTTCTTTCAGATAAGAATTATGGCTTTGGCAGCTCTAGGTTATCTATGGATGTGTTAATAGTTATTACTGAATTGGGTCCTATCAGGATTTAGATAATGAAGACGAAGCTCGGGTTGTAGCTTTAGTTATCTCGGAGACGTTTGAGGCTGACCTTCTCAAAAATCACAAGGGCTATGGTGTCTCTGGTTGGATATTTGGTAATCCAAAGATTCTTTTAACAAATCGGATAATGAAAGGCCACGTTTCAAATTAACGCTCTATCCTCGAACCTACGTATTTTTCTCTTCAATGACCTTCCTGGTGTCATCAATTTCAAAGTTGGTATTTGTGCCGATGACACAACTATTTACTCCTGTCTTAATATGTCCGATAAGTTCGACAAATAAAACTGGCAGCTGCTTTCCAAAATGACTTCCAGTCAGTTGTTAACTGAAACAAGAAATGGCTTGAAAATTAAAAATGGAGAGATTATATTGAATCAATTGCTAGGACTGTTGCTAATATGGTTCGCTCACTGTGTCGCGTCAAGCAATTTTTTCATCAGAATACTTACTGAACATTTATAAATCTATCATTCGGATTGCATATTGTTGTCATATCTGAACTGATGTTCCGTTTATATATTGGAGTCTCGACTTCAGTCACTTTCCACAGTCGTGACGCGGCTTCCTTCTGTCTTTTCTATTAATAATTTAATTTGCATTTGTCTAATAAGCATTCCTCCTTTGTACCATGATCCCACGAATTTAAGCATACTACTAGATTGGCAACTAGGCTTCATCGTTTTACTGTTGAAATGGATAGATGTTAACGTTAATTCTATTCTAATAGTTTCTTTTCTCGCACTACTCACTCGTGGAACAATCTGTCACCTTCAATCTTTAGAAATTTCATTGCAACGTCAATCACCATTTTCTCTCTTTTATTGTTGTTTCTCCTCATTAAAGTTTGCTCCTCCCTTTCCACTTCTAGTAATCACTTGCGTCTTAGTGGCATTATTGCCTTGCATGGGGTGAAATGGTCAAATAAAATAACAAAATATTCTAACTAGCTGATATTCAGTCATCTCTGAATGTCTGACAGTATTCAACACAAGATTCTAAATCATCATTTATTCAAAATTTATTTGACAATTGTATAAATATTATGACTGAGGAAGAGTTTATCATGAATCTTTTATTGAATTATTTCTCGTTTCTTTCCAGTAAGTAGAAAGTCACAGCCTTGATATTCTGCTTTTGCTCAAGGATTGCGATGATTTTAAATATTTACATCTAACATACGGTTAGAACTTATATATATTTGATATCATTTTATCTTATATAATTATGAATGAACGGGTAATGTAGGGACAAATTTTACAAATTATTTTTCTACGCTTATCATTACAATAGAAAATATGACTTAACAACGCGTTACCGCCACTTGTTTGGAAATTAAAATTTCTATTTCACTTTCATTATATTTTGTTCTTATTTACCCAGAAGTGTGTTAGAAATCTGCCAGGATGTTCTGAAAATTTTAATTAGCAAAATGTCCGTCAAGTTTATCATCCGTTTTCTATTAATTATCGACATACAAACATTTTTTGCTTCCGCCTCAATCTTTCTTTATATTTACTGTTGTTGTTGTTGTTGTTCTTAATTTAAACGCTATGCCTTTCTCTTGGATATTTCCCAACTTTTGTCGACCTAAATAACTTCTAACACTATACTCTTTGTCTTAGTTCTGTCACCCATATATTACTTGCTGCTTCTTCCTGTTTCTCTTACTTTAAGTGTGTCCTGTGAGTGTTAAATTCTTCAAGTCCTCTTTCCTCGTTATGTGCTTCAAAAATTCCACCTGATACTTTCCGATTATAAGTATCAGTTTTATTGCAGTTTCTGTTTTCCTTAAAACTTCCTCATTTTTCACATGTTCTGTCCATGGTATTCTCTACATTCGTCGGTGAAACTGAATCTTTGTCCCTTCAAGTTTCTTTTACAATGAAGATTTATGGATATTTTCCCACATCACTTAATATTCTGATTAGTTTCTGGAAGACATCTTTCACTATTCCACACTGCATCTTTAGATGATGCCTAGGTCATATTTTCCGTTGTCTCTTTCTAAATAATTCAGAACGTTGCATTTCCATGCCTACACCTACACGCCATTACGTAGCTCACACCTTATGTATTTTCTTTTGATGAAAAAAACATGCATTATTCAAATATCTTTTACGTTTCAGTCAAGCTTTTTCCTATATTTCATATTCTTTGAAATGCATTTATGTTGTCATTGAGACATAGTTAATTGCATTTCTGCAGTATATTTCTCACTCTACACTATATTCATACTCCTAACCAGAAGTACGTCTTCATCATCAACAAGGTGATCCTGGACGTTTCAATGCCAACGATGAGCTGTAATTTATAGTTGTGTGTCACTTATTTCATGAGACAGTGTGATTACAAGTCAAGAATTTCTTTCGAAAAATGGAAAATTAGTTATAACAATTGGTCAGAACTTCAGGCACATACCTAACTAGTAACCAGCACAGTAAGTAGGTATTCATACATTTCTCTTCTTTTTATTGTCTTAAATACTTTTAATTCATAATCTCTTTATTTTCTTGTGCACTTCATGACAGTCTCTATACACTCAAACACAGTTTCATCACATTTTAACTAAATTCACCAATCATAAAGGTTAGGGTCGTTAACATAAATTAAAACAATGGAATATTCACAACCATTTCTGGGATTATTTAACTGTTTAGAATAATCCAATTAGGCAGTGTTATTATTTTATACGGATTTATATTTAATTTCGACCCCTTGATAATACTCAGTAACTCGAACAATAAATTCAACGGCCCGAAATATTACGGGTGTGATAATACTCGTATTTTGAACAATATTATTTGATTTTTTAACGAAACTTTATAAATTTATTATTCATTTTAAATGAAGCTTACTATAAACTTTGAATGCGAATCTGATTAATCAAATTAATATTTGTCAATGCGCCTTCGAAATATCCTAATAATATTGCACCCAATACGACTAGATAAACAAAGTATAAAGTGATGAGGCAATAAATTCTATATGTAGAGATTAGAATGACCGCCAGCAATGCATCTTCTTAGTTTAATTGGTAATTTAGGATCGAGAATAAAGGGGGGGGGCGAAAGCGGGGAAAGTAGATGTGGTTTTTCGACAAGTAATTATCCTATATTTCCCATCCAAGCTGTTATTTGGGAATTAGACTAAAATGTAAATGAAATCAAAATGTAAGAAATGTAAGCAAAAAAATTTATCGATGTTTCTAACATTCTACTTTTTTGTTTATAAAAATTCTAACCATTATTCTAATGAAGCCAGCCGTGGTGATATAGAAAAATATATCATGTTTGTCAATTTTTCCGTTTCATGAAAATTACTCTGATGTAATGAATATGCATACACCTGGGTTCCCCCTCAAAGTAATATGATTGGCTGGTGTCAGCCATAGATACAAACTGATGTGGAGGTACACGAGGAAGCCTATTGCCTACGCCTATTGTCTACCATTACGACGAGGACCAGTCTATTACGGTTACCTGCTAGATTGTCCTACTCGGTTACAATAGCCAACAACCAATCTGCTTCTTCGAACAAATATATCCCTTTCCGGGGAGATATAATTCATAGCTGGAGTGAGAAGACGGATTAATGCCTTTCCCAAGAATATTTGCACTTAAGTGAATATAATGAACATGACTGGAATTGGAACTAGGTTTTCCAATTCCGACTCGTTATCCATTACATCGCCTGCATATCCAAGCTTAAAGCACCTGGTATTCCTATGCGGTTATCCATCTACCTCGTTCAAGTGCTTGTGTTGCAACGCTTCAGCTCTAACATCAACCACATGTATCAATACACGGAACAGTCTTGATAAGAAGGCGGCTCCTATTCAAATAGTATTAGGCAATTGAAGTAATGCAACTGGGGAGAAACAGATTTTAACATAGAATTATAAATTAGTTACCTATTCTCTCGCCTAACCTCATTATTTGCATTATTTTCACATTTCCTTTTACGCCAAACAGTTTTGCCCTTGAATTGAGTGACGATAATTTCAATGAAGTTGTAATATCTTCTTGGAATTTAACACCTCATGGTTCCTTCATTTTTAGGTTTAACTTAATGTCGGTCACATATCACATTCATTATGTTTTATAGAGAATAGCATTAATTAAAATGCATTAACATAATCTATGCGAATAAATATCTCGTATTTGATTGAAAGAATTTACTTTGTTCTGGTAGATTTGTATATAACTGTCGATGTGTTACAAATATCAATTTATTAAAATTATTAACGCGAAAGTCAAATCAAATATTAAGCTTCTTGTCAAATGATTTCCATTAGCATGAACACTGACAGAGAAATTTTACAGATTAAATGGCTAGATGCAACCGTAAGTTCTATGTTAATAATTTCTTTTCTCGCACTTCTCGCTTGTGGAACTTTTTTCCGGTTTCTTACTTTCCTGTCAACTAAAATCTTCAATAATTAAAATACAAAGTCAATTGCCATTTTCCGTCTTCTTGCAGTCTAATTTTTTTTATTCTCCTCTCTCCTCAATAATGTTTTCTCTATTTCTTCCCCTCTCAGTAGACATTGCATCTTAGTGGCTTTATTGCCATACTGGAAGAGGAAAGATATTTTAAATACTTCATATAAAAAGATTATTTTTAAATGTTTATTTTCATGATATTTTATTTGTCAGTAAACGCAATAATTATTTCCCATTTGTTATTTCGTACTTGAATATAGATTATGTAAATATAATCCCAATAAAACAGATAGATGATGTTCCTGGAGTTATTTTGGTAAAAAGAAAATGAAGAAAAAATTTCCCGAAGATTTCAGAAGCTAGTTGTTAAAATTTGTTTAATCACTTCTGCATCGAAAATGTAAGGTAATTAGAGAAACTACGATAGAAAATCGATAAGACTTTTCAGCAAAGTCAATAAACAAAGTCAATTGGAATATTTCCACAGTGGAATAAACGAGGAGTATAAGTCAATTAGATCCCTGGATGCAAATGAAAGAAAGCAATCAAAGTAGCTCATTTTAATCACCGTTCTCGATGCATTTACCAAAATAAATAATAAAGTTTGGCAGTGGACTGAGAAAATTCAATAGTAAGATATAATTTTTGAATATTAAAACAAAAACTGCAAATCGGAAGGTACATTAGAAAATTAAAAGATGCTTTCCAAAACTAAAAGAAATGAAACGCTATGTACTATCAATCGGCCTATATGGCAGTGAATGATGGACATCTTTTCACATGTAAATTGAAGATTGGAACTAGCAGATATGTGATCCTACAGAAGGATGCTGAGACGGGAAAAATTGAAACTCACAGATCATATGGAATGGAATCGTTCAGAAGGAAACAGCGAGTAACCTGCTTAACAAATTTGTGTAATTGGATGGCAGAAAATTTTGAAAATAAAATTAAAGATTGATACGGAAATAGACTTCAAAATTCTCACACTTTACGGAAAAGACACAAGGGAATATGTACATGTAAAATATTGCCATGACAACGATAATTCACGAGGCCGAACCTGAATAACCTAGTTTTCTAACAACATGTGTATTTTAATTAAACTATGTAATCGACAATATCAGCCCTGATAAAAATATTCATTGAACACATCAAAAATAAAGCTTAATAAACAAAATAAGTTTTATTTATATATTAATGCCTCATATTTCTCTTGTACAACGGATTCTAAGTAAAATTATGAAGGTTCTAGAGGAAAGAATTGCAAACGATTACTTTTCATTTCTCACTGACAGTTTTTCCTAGATACTTTAGTCATTTTGTAAATAACAATACATATATTTCTGATCTCCATGAAGATATTTAAGCCAAATTATCTTTTTAATTATGAATTAAATTTTGGCAAATAAAAATAACTTTAAGTGATTAATATCTAACAGAAATTATAAAGATTTCTAGTCTAACTGTAATAGATAGATAGATAGATAGATAGATAGATAGATAGATAGATAGATAGATAGATAGATTTGACACTAAAATACAAGTTTACAGTAGAATAGAATATTTTATAACATAAATATTTAGAATCAAAATCAACTGATGAGATGTTTGCCTACTCAGCCTTGATTATAAACTCTAAATATTACAAGTAGGACATTATTCCTTTCTTTACAACGCTCACAAATCTTTACAATTCTCATTTTTAAAGCGCTTATGACTTACACTATAGCACAATACTTGCAAATTTTAAAATTTTCAAGAAAAAGTGTGAACACATGTTCTCAATATTGAGATTTATTTTAACAAAGTAGATTTTGGTCATGATTCGTTCGTCACACAAGTGCCTTGGTAACTGGAGAAAATAAGCGTCGATTTAAATATGTCATGACAACATGTTTTCAGTATGTATATATATATATATATATATATATATATATATATATGTGGGGGGGGGAGTCAGAGAGAGGGGAGAGAGAGAGCCCATGTGCGTACCTGCGTGTATGTCTGTGGGTGAAAATAATGGCTTGGTTGACATCATCATTACTGAAGGCTAAAAGAAGTAGAGAGAAACAAAAGCCATTATAAAAGACATTGAATGATATTTTTTCTCCATTACACTGCAGGAAAACGTATTATTCTTGAAGATGAAGTTCTTCAGACCTGCTTTCATTTTTTTTTTTTTTTACATACAATTCTGATTTACAAAAATAATGATATATATACAACTACCCATATGTATACATTCTGAGATATATGTATGCGTATGCACCATATATATATATATGTGTATGTGTGTGTGTGTGTGTGTGTGTGTGTGTGCGTGCGTGTACGTGGAAGTGAGTATTTTGCATATATATGTGCGCCCACTCATTTATACTTTACATGCACGCACGTACAAACACGCATATATATATATATATATATATATATATATATATATATATATATATATATTTTAAATATAAGATGTGTGGACACTGATGCCAACACCAAGTTGCGATAATCTATTTCATGCTTGAACACATTTTTCAGGCCATGAAGCATGAAACCGACAGTCGCCATCTGGTGTGGACATCAGTGTCCTCACCTTCTATATTTAGACACACCCTATGCCGGATATTCAATAATTTTACCCGATAAATGTAACATACCTGAAACTACACACACACATACACACACGCACGCACACACACACACACACACATATATATATATATATATATATATATATATATATATATATATATATATATATATATATATATATATATATATATATATAGTTTTAAGGTATATATATTTATCAGTTAAATTTCTCGATATCAGAAATAGAATGTATGTAAGTATTGAAGTGATCACTCAGGTGACAGTCTATTTCCTGTTTAAATGCATTTGCCAAGCCATGTGCATTGTATTTTTATGCATTATGTCTAGAGTGATAACGTTTTATTCGATTTTTAAGTTACGTAGTAAAACTTCGTTTGTGCATTTTTTAGATGAGTTCAACAACAAATATCAAACCAATTGGGAAACATATTTCCCTGAAAAATTGTTTTAAGCAAAAGATTTTATAAATTTAATCTGACGGAAAAACTGGTTGCTGTGTCAATAAATGTCAAATATTTCCTTATATGGAAACAGTTATTATTATTATTATTATTATTATTATTATTATTATTATTATTATTATACTTTGTTATTATTAGATGCTTTGATTTCTGTTGTATACACATTTTCATTCCGGGTCCCCACCGGAGACCTAAGGTCAGAAATGATTTCATGTCATTTTCCACTGCTCATTTTTGTGATTTGAGATTTCCACTTCAAAGTACTTGTATTTTGATAGGTTTTTGAAGATCTTCATAGAAACTTTACAATCTGGAGGAACTGTCATGTCAATAAGAAAGCACATTTGTGTTATCTTTATTGTTCTGTCTGTGTTTATTGTAAAGTCCCATAAAATTGTTTCTGTTCCTATCTCTGTAACCGGATATGGGTGGTGTTCCTTGCAGTTTCGTTCCCGTAAAAGTGGCATATTTTTCAGTACAGATATTGGGCCATTCTGTTACGTCAAGTTTTATATTCAGTTGGTACTGACACTGTCCAACCTGATAAAAGATGGTCAGTTGTTCCTGGATATTTATCACTGAATCTGCATTTGGAGTCGACACAATTTTACAGTATGTGTTCTTGGTAATTTCTTGTTGCTTCGTGTATTATTAATATTATTATTATTATTAATATTATTATTATGATTATTATTATTAGAACATAAACTAATCCACTTAACTTAATCTAACTCCAA
This sequence comes from Acanthosepion pharaonis, assembly GCA_903632075.3. Classification (NCBI taxonomy): domain Eukaryota; kingdom Metazoa; phylum Mollusca; class Cephalopoda; order Sepiida; family Sepiidae; genus Acanthosepion; species Acanthosepion pharaonis. The sequence continues at coordinate 340,076 of CAHIKZ030001438.1, read as the reverse complement.
TTTTCAGGGACAGCTTTTACGCGCAGATTTCATATTGATGTATATTTAACTATTTAATTTATTTTTTTTATTTTCTTAACTTTGCAGATCTTTAAAATTAATGCTATACTTGTTGCAAGATTAATGTTTAAGGTATAATGTATGTCGTTATACATGTGTAGAGGGTGTTTATAATTTGATATTGATTTGAAAGATTTTTCGACGATTTACCTGGTTCCGCTGACTTTGTCTAAAAAATCATAGAGTAGAGGTCAATAATGATAGGTTTTGAACTTGCAAAATCGTCATGAAGAAAATCGTCATGAGGAAGCTTGACTGTTCCCTAGATGCCGTCCTGATGATCTCCACCGGCGTCTAGCACACGGCTATTCAATGATTTTATTTCGAGTTACGTGAAAGTTATCCAAAGCAAACTTTCTTACATCCGTATTCGGCGCTTTTAATTTTGTCTACCTGACAAATAGGTAAGCGAATCATTGTATTTTATAAATACTCATACAGCAAGAGAAAGTTAAACTTCACTTTCAAAGGGGTAAAGATGAATAATGTACATAATTCAATCGTGAATGAATAATATAGAAAATTCAATCGTGAATGAATAATATAGAAAATTCAATTAGAAAATAACCTATTTTCTTTTACACTATTTACATTGTTCGGACTGTTGTCCGCATCTTTGTTGGCATATTCACGACGTTTCGGCCATTGTACGCTCCGACCTTCCTTTTTCAGGCATTGTAATTTCGAACTAAACCGTTTAAATTGTCCACAGGGATATATTGTTCTAGTTTCAAGTGACGTGCCTCTTCTGATCTCTCAGTTATCTCCCTTTAACTCAACTCTCCAAGTTTTTGTTTGTTCACCACTGCAGTAGCCAGGTTGTGAACTCACAACTCTTTGAATCAAGTCACTAGATCCAACCAACGCTTTTATCGACTGGGATATATATATATATATATATATATATATATATATATATATATATATATATATATATATATATATATATATATATATATATTTTTTGTAATTCGTACTTGGAACAAATTCGTCTGAGAAAATAGTTTTTACTCCGTTCATTTTGAAAACACATGACATGGTTTATTTGTGTTACTGTTAAATTCTAGTTTAAATTCTACTAAGCGATTTATTTCGTTTCCGACATTTAACAGTAAATTCACTTACAATATTCGACAAATTCAGATTTTATTCGTTCTTCACTTCAATTAACATTTTTGAAATCATTAAAATAATTCGTGTTTGCAACCAGATTTGCATCTATATGCAAAATTTTCCCCTGCAGAATGCTGTTTATATATATATATATATATATATATATATATATATATATATATATATATATATGAACACTACAGTGGGGGGGTATATTTGGGTTAAAGCCAATTTTTCTGTCGGATTTGATTTGTACACATATAACAACTTTACGGTTTTCAACAGAAGTATGTAGTTTTTGGCAATAAAATATGAAAATTGAATAAAACATGGTATTTATTTGTTGTGAACTAGTTTAAATTCTCATTTTACTAGGGTATATTTAAATGTGTAAATTAATTGAAAATGTCTAAATATATATAAACATTTCAGGTTACTGTTTCCGTGTATTTCGATTTGAATTAAATCTAGAATCACAAGGGTTACTGCCTAATTACTATGAGACTAAAACATTTGTGACTATATATATATATATATATATATATATATATATATATATATATATATATATATATATATATATATAAATAGGATAAATACATATTAGCAACCGTATATACGTGTATTAAAATGCACTTCTTCGAACGTATATATATATGTATGTATGTATATATATATATATATATATATATATATATATATGTATGTATATATGTATGTATGTATGTATGTATGTACATATATATGTATACATTTATATATTTATTTGTAAATACTTTATAATCATTAATAAACTTAGCTTAATAAGCCAGATATTCAAACGATAAAAGAATCCTAGTTCTACGCTAATTTTCAAAGCTAAGAGGACCGTTTTGCTTTGAGAATCAGCATTAGAATTAATGGCTTCACTAAAACTTGAAAACTGATTCCTGTCGTTGGTAGAAACTATGCAATTCTTTGAACAAGCAAATGCATAGATTTGTTCATATGTGTTATCCTTCGTGAGCGCATGCGAATATACAACTTTCAAGTTGTAAGGTGATGTTCATTTCTGATGACCTGCAGGTCGATAATTATTATTTTATGAATAGGAAGTGTGGTGGCAAATATATTGTAAATATACTGTATTCCCATTCTAAAATCGAGTGACTTTATTTTCTCATTTATAATCATGTACTTAAGGATGACTATAAAATTTATAAAACATTGAATTATAAGGAAACTACTTCGGTTGCCTACGCGTGAATTTTCTCTTTATAATGTTCATGGCAAGAAAAACAGTTTCTACAGCGAAACCATCATGCATTTCTGGATTGAACAGCTTTTCTGTCCGTTTTTCTGAAATTTGTTTTTTCAGAAATTAGATTTCAAGCAGCTATTTCTAGCATTGGTGAATGTCTGCTTGAAACCCATTTATTTTTGGTAGTGTGGAAAGTTTACAGCTTCATTATATTATCCTGTTTTTAGTTATATGCACGACACATTTTTATTGTATCTGTTGTTGCAAATGCACAAATGATGTAGGTTTTGTTATTTGCTATATCTTTTTATTTGTTATTCTGTAGCATCAGTGTAGAGGCACTATGAAATATCATCTTTGTTATAGATATATAGGACTTATTCGTTTGAAACCATTTATTGATCCCAGAATGATCGTATTATAATATTAATATTTGTAGTGAAAAGAGACACAGGTCAATTATTCCAAAGTAAATCGCTTTTATTTTATGTCCTTAAAGCAAAATCTTGCCAATCACAGATTTTTACAATTTTTTTCAAACCCAACAAATTCTACTATCTTAAAATATTAATTATTAATTTTATGAAAGCGAAGATAACATTAAACTATCTCTTAATGAGTTTCGATTTAAATGTATCTCAGCAAAGTTTGTTTAGACATTTCATTAATACAAATCTTGATGAGATTCACATTTTAAGAATTTTAAGTCTCTCATACCCATCTTTCGGATTTTATAGAATTCTGTCTGATGATATATACTTAAACGTGGACAAGAATTCCAAACTCGACTCATGCACAGACGTTGCATTTATTTTATATCATAACCATGTGATAAGCTTTATTTATACGTATAACTTCAAAGATTCGCATTGCTTTTCTGAGAAAAGATATTTTTCCATTTCAAAAATATTTATGTATTTCATGGCATAAACCTGCAAACTATACCTGTTTTGGGGATTTTGTAGATGTTTGCACGTATTTCAAACGTTTATTAAATGATATACAAAATAAATCGAAAGCCCGTATAATTATTTTCCAGTTGGAACAGGAATAAACTGATCTCCTTTTAATGTTTTACTGACCTACACACTGCATAACAGTCTGCAAAAGTCAAAAAATAAAATCAATTTGTGTGGAAATATGCACCTTCGCTGTTTTGTAGTCATGCCTATCTTTTAATTCGCTCCATTTTTTTGCCTCCAACAATAAATTCTTGTTTTACATATTTATCATGTAAAGGGTATATGGTCTTCGTTTTAAGACGATTGTTTATCTTAAATGCGAAATCAAGTCGACAAACTGTTTAAAAGTTGAAGTAAAATATTGTATTTTCCTTTGGCATCCAAGAATCCCAAAAAGGAAGTCGATAAATATAAGGGTTTTTTGACTATTTCTCTTTTTACTCTTTGTTATCTATTTTGTTTCATTGCCATTAAATGAAAAGGAAGCAAAATTATGCACCGTTTCAACTTAACTAAATACCAAAATATTCTAGTTTCAAAGAACACACTATTCTGAATTGTCAAAGTCTCTCTAGATTTTCTATATAGAAATGGCAAATCCACACAGATAAAATTTGTAGATATTGTAATGCTTGTTCATGTCGACATTCAAACATAATATTATTCTATAGATAAAATGCATGCAAACTGTATTGTTTCTGCAAAAGCATAAATTATGAATTATTAATGATATTTAATTAAGCTATACATTTTATTGTATTTTAATTTTGTACGATCAATATATATATATATATATATATATATATATATATATATATCGATCACTTGTGCTCATAGTTATGTCTATCACGATGAAAATGAAAACATGTTTTCAAAGCTCATTGTAATCTAGAGTTTATAATGTTTTAATCGCTAATAAACTTTTATGTCCAATGGCGTCATCATTATTCAGTAGCATTTCAATGAAATCATTTCAGTTTAAGTAGAGAACGAATTCAGTTATACAATGTGTCAAGTATATTTCCTGATATTTATGTAAAACTATCGTTTTCAGGAAAGAACAAGTGACATTTTGTTTAGAGATCGTTTACTCTTAACTGATAGCGTACAATACATCTTCATGAAACGCGTAGTATTCACCAACATCCACATTTTCTTCAATAATCTCTCAATCTCAATCTAACACACACGCACACACACACACAAATACCTATATACATTATGAATAAATGTGTATTTTGTATATGTTTGTGTATGTACGTACGTGTATGAATGTGTGTGTAAATTGAATAGTTGTTTACAGAAATGGCTACTTTTTATGAAACAAATATGAACAAACTGATAGATAGATAGATAGATAGATAGATAGATAGATAGATAGATAGATAGATAGATAGATAGATAGATAGATAGATAGATGTGTTATGCTTGCATTAAAGATGTATTAATATTCAATAATTCAATAATAATAAACAAACAAAATTAAAACATGTAATGAGACAAATAATAAATCAAATACAATGATAGACACATGTACGCACATGCGCTAACTTTGTCTGACTGAAATGGCAAACAAAAATAAAGATAGAAAAACAAATTTCCATTTGAAAATATAAATTCTGAATTATTTAGTTACCTGCTTTAAACAAACAAAAAGTTTCATCATGTAAATTTTCGAAATATATTTGAACAAACTTAATTTCGAATGCTGCAAAATTTATTTAAGATTTTCATTGCGCTGTAGATTATATTTCTGACATGAGCTCATGTTACTTCTTGGATATATTTAGATTTGGAACTACAAATTCTTGATTTATTTTGAGTAATAACTAGTTCCATGGAGAAAAGACACCAGATTGTCTGAATTTTATATTTCTGGACATATATGTTTGCCGTTATTGTTAATATAAATCGATATTTGTTAACTCGAGGCTCAACATTTTGAAATATTTCTATAAAACATAACACTTGCTGTTTGCTTATAAACGAAATATTTCCCTGGTATTCGTAGACAAGCAAAACGAATTTTCCTTCAGATTCAGATTTCAATTAATATATGAAACTTTTATTTCTAGCAAAATATTTTCCTTTATAAGTAGATGATTTTCACCCATATTTTGATTTTATTGTTCTAATCTGATAAACAAATAAAATTAAAGGTTAAATTTGAAATTGTGTATGCTCTTTATCAATAAATTATTTCCTTACTCCTCATCATTCCGGCCATATTATCTGTAAACAAAGCAAAAACGTTAAATTGCAAAAGCTGTTACGATTTTTTTATCCTAAATGATCTGTGTTTTCTTTAGATTTGGTTCTGAGTTTTAGATTCTCGCATAAATTATCTTAATAATTACACACTGTTTACTTATTTTGAGCAGACACAAACTATCTAAGCTCTGGTGTTTCTGCAATCAAGAAATCCTTATCAAGAAGCACGGTAGTAATTGCCTGTCTTCAGAAGGCCATGAAATCAATTCCGGTGTCTTCCCATACTCCCTCCACGGTTCTCATATTTGTCTTTTGTATGTGACATAAGGGGACCCGTCCTTGATATAGCCACAGAGTGTGTATATGCTGATTTGTTTCATGGTGACCGATGAATATTCTGCGATCGATATATTCTACTAAAATAAAATATGATACATATATATATATATATATATATATATATATATATATATATATATATATAAATGTAAAAGAACGAAAATAAAATTACAACGTTGAAAACATGAAATATGCATATATATATATATGTGTGTGTGTGTGTATGTGTGTGTGCATAAAAGTGTGTTGCTAAAAATGGATGGAACTCATAACTTTTCAGATACAGTGAACAGACAGATAGATAGATAGATAGATAGATAGATAGATATATAGATAGATAGATAGATAGATAGATAGATAGATAGATAGATCCTGTCTGAAGTTATTAAGCAAATCAATAAACTTCAGTAATTAAGACTTGGTTCGAAAAAATTTGACAAATTTCAAACAATAAATTTAAATGTCAAAAAAAAACCTGAGTTAAAATGTTAAGTCGAAACAATGTTTTATTGAAATTATTGAAATAATTTGATGTATTCTTTAAAAAAATGTCGGAAGTTATAAGGCAAAACCAAATAATCAAAGTTTACTTCAATTAAAAGGTAATAAAATCATCAAAAATTGATCAACACCTATAATAGGACAAATAAAAAATACATATGATAAGTCTTTGAATCGTTTACATTTCAATATAGTGACGCCTCTTCTCAATAACAACCAGTAATCTATAATCCATTGATTTTGTTCATGTTTTTGCTTCAGCAGTTTCAATTACAGACATGGCAGTTTTAATTGCTTCCCATCTGATTTGCCATCTTCATATAATTTTATCTTCACAACTGTCAATATATTTTCGATCGGATTTAGTTCAGGACTTCATGGTGGCCATTCCGTTATCTTCTCTCCTGTAAATCTTTTATCTTGAAAGAATTTAAAAGTAAGCTTAGATACATGAGAGATAAATTAAAACTGCGAGACTGGAACTTGTACCTTGCAAAGAAAATCTTGTTCAATTGCAATAGTTAGTACTGTTCAGTTTAACTCCTTCATCAATCTTTGAATGGTCCAGTAATGCTTTGGTCGATAATTCTAGCCCATATCATAACACTACCGCCTCCTTGTTGCCTTCTCTTAGCTACAGAGACGTCTGAATTGGATAAAATTCATCCTTTGACCCATCCATCAGATTCATCAAATTCTTACTCAAGATTCCTTCATGAAAATTTAATTAAAAAAATCATGTATTTCCCAATTTTGACTCTTTAAAATATTTGCTTTACTGAGAGGAGGTTGCCTAAGAGATTTTTTTTTTACCGATCCAAATTCACAAAGTATTCTACAACTTTTGCCCTTCTTGATTCCTTCAATTCCCGCCTTTTCAAAGAGCTGAGCGCAGGTCAAAAATGGTTGTTTCGCTATAACTCGCTTTAGCTTAAGTTCATCTCGAGGAAGCAAGTTCTTAAAGCCTTTACTTTTGCTTCGAGTTCTCAAATTACAACAACCTTCTTTTGCTGATCTCTGCAAATCTCCTTTGATATTTCCAATATAGACATCCCCTAACTCCATAAATTTATTATTTTCTGTTTTTCGGCAATTGTTAGATCCTTCTTTTTACCCAGGTTTCAACATAGATTACGAACAAAAAGAAAGAGGTATTCTTTATTAGATTTCAGAGGTCTTGAGCTAATATTAGTTTAATCTGCATAACAATTTCAGTCAGTCAATTTTCGTAAATTCTAAATATCTCAAAAATTAACTAAGGATGGAAATGGGCGAATTTAAATTTGACAAATATTGGTTCAGAACCGTTTCATCTATTGAGGTTTATATGATTTGAAAATCATTTCCGACATGCTATAGATAGATAGATAGATAGATAGATAGATAGATAGATAGATAGATAGATAGATAGATAGATAGATAGATCCTAAAAAAAACTCATTTTGATATTTTATTTCTTTTTTCTTTTCATTTTTATTTTCTGCATTTTTTCCTGTCTTGTCATACATTTTATTGCTATTTTCTTTTTGTATTTTTATTTCTCATTGTGTTTCATATCCTTATCCATCTTTTTATTTCATTTTCCTAAGTTGTTCGTGTCTAAACCTTACATTTCTTTTCAACATTAACTTGCCGAGGCTTGTTTGCATTAAAATCTTCGCATAGATTGAATTATATAAAAACACAAAGGTCCAATCCCCGAATGACGCATTCTTTATATATCATGGTTTTTATAACTTTAGATAGATAGATAGATAGATAGATAGATAGATAGATAGATAGATAGATAGATAGATAGATAGATCTCCTTAACTTTTAAGGTGTGTCCATTAACGAACTAAACCTACAACCGGTATTTATTTAATATTATTTAATAAATCATGTCCGCTTGGGAGAGAGAATTCAATGAACAATTTGATATTTTCCAATGTGTCACGTTATCTGTATCAAATAAAAAATAAAGAAATGCGCGCTACTTAACAGGTAGAATCTTACAGAAAAATCATGCTGAATTTATACCTGTTGCTCTGAGATAATACTGCTTTAATTCTTGAACACAACTATCCAAAACTGCTTTAAAAAGAACAATGCTAGCCGCTTATACAGACATTTATTTTTCACGGTTGAGACAAAATTGATCGCATTGAAATATTACAAATAATATTGTCGGCAAGGTCTCATTTCGCTGTTGGAATGACTAGATGTGATCGTTTTTCTACCTCACTTCTCACTTGTGGAAATATTTTCCAGCTTCTTGCTTCCTAGTCAAACAGATCTTCAAAAATGAAATGCAATGCCAATCGTTATCCTCTGTCTTCTTAATTATTGTTCTTTTATAGCCCTTTTTTCATTAATAGTAGTTTTTTCTCATATTCTCTAACACTCAGCAATACCTTGTACATACTTCTAGTGTCTTTTACACGCTCATTATTTGCATCGAAATTGTTTATAAAGCCAGCCCAATATTTGGCCAAAATCTTGTGCTCCTTGCTACAAATGAAATGCACTGTATTTAAAATAACATTAAAAAGAGTTAAAGTAATCTAGTGAAAGAGAAACTAAACTGAAAAAAGAGAAAATTTTAGGGCTCTTCAAAACTACTACGCTCATCAATAATTTTAATCCGTAAATAAAAGAGGAACATCCCAAAAGGTAAAATATGCATTGTAGCTTCAAAATAATAAGCAAGTGCCAACGAAACGTAAAGGTGCATTGAATAGCGAAATACGCCTTCCAATAAACTAAGTAAATTCTTAAGAAAAGATATGCAGATTGTTCCTCCTACATGGCAGTGGATGCTTGACAATTTTTCCAGATTTCGAGGAGAATAGGCAACAGAGATGTGGTTATACAGAACGATTCTGTGAATACCATGCATTGAACATGTGAGTAACGTGGAAGATTTAATGAAAATGCAATCAAAAATTATTTTTTAGTTAGAATCAGAAAGGGACAATTGAAATTTCTTGACTACGAAATGAAGAAAGAGAAATTGAAACCTTTAACCAATTGGATGTATCGATGACAAAGCAGATAGAAGGAAGCATCGACTAGCTTACTTCGCAAGATTCTGTACATGGATGGCAGAAAAAGATAGAAATGATGGCGAAATGATAACACTTACTAAGAGCTACAAAAATAAGAAGTTATGAAGAGCCATGATCGCCTGAAGAGACAGAGCATATAAAAGAAGAAGAAGAAGAAGAAGAAGGAGGAGGAGGAGGAGGAAGGGTTGAGTAAGAAGGAATAAAAGAGTGAAAATTTAAAAACTAAGTCCTAATATGCACTTATGCTATTATTAATTTGTATGGCACTTCCTAATTTCAATGATTTAGCGTCAAATCTCATTCATCTCTGGTAAATACATTTCATCTGTTAATTTAACTTCGTTATTATCAGTACATTTATTTTTTGCACTAAAAAACGGGATTATTTTTCATTGAAGTTAGAAATTTTTAAAACCTTCTTTAAAAATAAATGAATCGCATTGATGTTAATAAACGGTATAAAAGAATTCCTACTTCACTTCTCAACAAAAATGTAGATTGTACGAAATTAAGGAAATTTTGGAACTTAGACATTAAGAGTATTGAACTTTTATGTGAGATATGTCCTCCTCTATGGTAGCAATCTCGTCAAAAATGAAAAAGAGACTTGAAGCAACATAAATGTGGTTCTATTGAAAGATGCTGAAGGTACCATGGACTGAACATGTGAGCAACGACGCGGTTTTGGAGGCAGGAAAAAGCAGTTGAAATTGCCGAGGCAGGTAATGAGGAAGGGGGACTTGGAAAATTTGATACTCACAGGAGAGATTGAGAGAAAGCGGGACAGAGGAAAGCAGCACATAAAAAACTTGGAGAAATAACAAAAAGACAAAACAGATGATCGAAATTATTATAAATATTTTTTTTTATTAAAGTCATGGCAGAAATATTTTTTTTATATTTATTAACACCCTCATAACTAATTTTATGAAAAACTAGAAATTCGAGACCTTCGGTTTTAGTGATTACAATAGTTAAAAGCACAAGGCTTTGAAGAATGCAAATCATGTTTTTTTTTTTGTTTTTTTTTTTCGGCCAACATACCTGAAAATCAGCTGTGAATTGTAACATACAAAACTCAATAAAACAAATATATTATTTAGTTTCAAATGCTTTTATTTGTTTTAATTTGTTTTTATGAATATGGACAATATTTTCTGAAAGCAAAAAATTTTTTCAATGAAAATTGAATTTTTAATACAATTATTTCTTATTTCTTTAATTTTAAAAAGATTTTTAAAAAATATTTTAACATTAGTTAAAAGCAACATCAACCTTTCAAAATGTCCGTGTGTCATTGTCTAGCGCTTTGAAAATTGTATAATTTGGACGAATCAGATTAGCCATGGTAATTAAGAAATGTAATTTTTGTGTTTATAGTCGGACAGTAATTATCAAGTACGGAAGACCAACCAGAATACAATTTAGTTGCATTATTTGAGTTCAGCATTGTTCTCCGCTGTTAAGCCCTTTACTTTTACTGAAACACGTATGGAGAAGTTAATTTGAGTTTTCAATTTCAACTGAGAAGGGTACCTACAAGTAACAGTATCATCTTATGAAATTTAACTACTGCTAAACTTTAATTTATATGATCTTATTTTTATATTAATCTCAGTTATGACATTTTTCCATAAATGAAATATCAAAATTAATAATAAAATGAATGGAAATACAAATAACACAGTAAAATGTAATAAATGTACATAAAATTATAGTATTTTATGTACACTTCTGATAAAATTTCATGAGAAAGGTACCTAAATTAATTAGATACCTTTTTCTTATGAAATTTAATCTCACTATTAACAGTCTTATTTTTTAATTTCTTTATATTTTCCATAAAGCATCGTAAACGTAAAAATGAAAGCTAAGTACAAAAAAAAAAAAAAATAAAAATAAAAAATTAGAGCGCTGAAAGTTTTCCTTAAAAGTAACAAGGTAAATAATTTGTTCACTTAAATAATTTCACTTCCTTCCATCCGTAGAAAGAATTCTCCTCCCGTAAGTTATCTAAACGTCATGAATGTGCCTTTCGTCAATCGTCAAGCGACGCGAAAGGTTATGACCTGCTTTGTTTTATTTTCAAATTACATTTTTTCGGCGCAGAAGCTAAGTTAAGCTTCGTTCAAAATATTTTAAATAAACAGTATAATATCTGTTTTTATTAAAATCAGTTTTGAAAAAATGATAATTGACTTTTAAAAAGAATATCAAAGTAAGATTTTAATCTTTTTTATCAAATCGAAAAAAATGATTTAAAATGATTATCTGCCCTTTTTTTTGACCAAAAAAAAACAATATTTTTAACGAAAATTTCAGACGTGCTAGGAACGATTAAAAAATGTAAAAAAATATCCCCAAAATACTTTGATCTTTCCTCTTTAATAATAATATGAACATTAGACGATAAAATTTTGTTTTCGTCAAGTTCGGCGTCTTTTTCATCATGCTATGCTCTTTTGTTTACATTTTCGTGGGTGAGTTGTCCCCCTTTCATTCTCACGATGTGTCTTAATCGTGTTTTCAAATTGATTTTATTAAAAAAACAACTGTATTTTTCCCATTTTCGGTCCCGTTAGAACCACCACAAGGTAATTTTATGTAGTCCTGTGAAGTTTTGTTGAAATCGGCTAAAAAATGTAGGAAATTCGATCCAACATATAAACCTTACAGACACACACACACACACACACAACCTGCGTTTTATAATAAGTAAGATTTCATTGATGAGGCAATCATGATAAACGTTGACATAAGAAAAACGGCTTCCTAGAAATATGCTACTATCCACTATGATAGCGATCTAAAAAAAACAGTCTATCTATCTATCTATCTATCTATCTAATTGGAAAGTATTTGGAGTGCGCGGTTCGGCGGGGGGTTGTTGTTTTTAGTTTTAGTTTTTGGGTTTTTGTTTGTTTGTTGTTTTTTTGTTTGTTTGTTTTTTGCTTTGTTTTTTCATGTGCTTATTTCTTTTTGAGTAACAATTCCATTTTTAACAAATCTTTGTAAGACTATAATCTATAATTTCCCTTTTATTATTACTGTCTGGACAAGAATAATATTTGTGTGTGTAGAAAGAAAAATAATTTCATAGAACAAATATATTTTCTACCTTTAATAATCTATTTTAATTGGAAATTTCCCAAGAACAAATGCAATCTATTTAGATTTGATACTAGATGCAAACGCCAACCATCAGCGGTGACGCTGAAAATTAACTTTGACGCATCTGTATATTAAAATGATTTATTTTAATTGACAACAGAGATAGTTAAATAGATATTTCGTCATTTTTATTTGAAGATTATGCGAGAAGTTGTTTCCAACTACATTTTCTAGACTATATATATGTATATATTAAAGAATTAATAACATTTTTCACATAATAATGTCCAACCAATACAAGGCTCAGAAGCCAATCAAGGTAGAAGGTTACTGTATGGTGTTGTATAAGCGTAAGAAAAGGTAAGTAGTGAAGTTCATGGGGTTACGCAGGAAAACCATCAGTTAAAATTCGACTTAACGAGGCAGGCATTGCAGGCATTGAGAAAAAATCCTGTCCCGCGTCTGTTAAACAAAGCAGTAGTTGATTGGAAAGAAGCTGCCTGTGGAATTTCCTCATCACTAATGGAATACAAAATGAAAGGGGGGGATTCATTCTAGTGTATGCGGAACAGGTAGGGGGTCCCAATTGCAATGATTGGAGCTTCGAGGACGGCGGTTTCTCCAGCAAAGTGAGTGTAAGTTCGAATCCTGTCGTTTTTATTAAGATTTCTCAAGTATGTAGGCCGGTAGATGTAACACACATTATTTAAAAAATGAAAATAGGACGTTTATTTCAAATGCACTGGAGTAATAGAGATTTGAGGAAGTGGAGAGCCGAGTGCGAATTCCAGTCGAGTTCATTACTGTCACTTACATTAATCCATCTCCTTTTACACACAGCTATGAATACATATCAAGACTGCAGGGTCTTATAGCCTTGGATAGCAACATGTCAATAAGAAGAACAATTCTGAATTCAAACCATGAGCAGGGTCGTTTAGGCTCACACTGTATACCAGTTCTCTTCATTCTCCTTTTCCCAAAAATTGTAGTTGGTTGTAATCAAGCCTGCATCACTATAATCAAATCATATGTGTAGATAGTACTGACTGTTCAGTTCTGTCTGTTGCTCTCTCTTTCTCTGTGTCTCTATCTATCTCCCTCTCTCTCTCTCTCTATATATATATATATATATATATATATATATATATATATGTGTGTGTGTGTGTGTGTGTGTGTGTGTGTGCGTGTGTGTGTGTGTATTTGGGCAGCAATCCATCTTTTATACAAGTTTCATTAAAAATGACTTATAAATTAGAGCGGTTAATTTTTTTATTTATTTTTTTCTTGTGTTCTTATGATTTCTTTTTTTCTGGGCATAAAGTATGTAAAAATTGTCTGAATATTCTGTATGTCCAGAGGCGCTTTCAGCTATTTTTTAGCCAATATGAAGGATGATTTTATTTTGTTATATACCGTACTTATGATCACTAATGGTTATGTCGCAACCCTCATAAATACATTGGACACTATTGTAAGTGAGGGCAAAATGCCAAGTAATACACCACAAGCAATGGTTTACCTATTTCATGACGCTGGCGAGCATTGTATATTGTTGATGTTATAAAGATTATCATTTCATTTCCAACCTCCGTTTGGTTATTCCTCATTCAGTAACCCTTTCTAGGTTACAACATATTTCTACCTTTTTTTTTTAATCCTGACTGAATGTATTGATTATTTTTTCATGTATGTATCTAGAGTTTTAGGAATGATTTATTATCCAAACAGGGTCAGCACATTATGGCCTTGGTCATAGTTGATGTTATTGAGTGTTGTCTTTTTCTTTTATATTAATAATGCTTCAATTACTTTTAGACGCTTTTTTCACATGTTTACGACGCTCTTATATTATCAACGAGTATCTTGCAGATGGAGTTTGGTAGGTCTCCATGTGTATTTAAATGAGACCTAGTTGAGCTATAGCCAGAGAAATGTAACTTGAGTCTTCTTGTTAGACATGTTTTAAATGAAACGTATATATATATATATATATATATATATATATATATATATATATATATATATTGTGTGTGTGTGATAGTTGGCCATTTGTATTCGTGGATTCCAATCTATTAAAGGCGGCTACACAATCCCTATTGCAGAGGCTCACTCAGGCACATTTGTGTTTGTTCAACACCCACAGAGCCCACCTGTGGTTTATACTGCAACTATGAAGAAGACCTTACTTACATTTTATGGGAGAGAGCCTGTGAGCTCGCGTGATCAACAATCTGAACAAGGCCAGCACATTGAAACCCTCTTTCACGATGACTTGTGGCTAAGTGTTAGCACAGCTATCGACGGTATTGTTCCGTCAACTCAATTTCACTCACAAAGCTTGGGTCAACCCATGGTATGTTTTTCAAGCGGCTTCTCATTCTTCTGACCTAGTCTTACTCGCTCACCATCACAATAGGAAGGAATTATTTATCATTAACAGTGATCCAAGTCCTAACCACAGTGTAGAGGAATACTTGAGCTGGTAATACATTTGATGTCAATGCCTAAACATGGGAGGCAAAAGACTGAAATCTTCACATTTTCATTGAAGTGAACTATTTCCGCTGATAAGAATCGTGTTAATAATCTATATCATGTTAATGGCGTAATGGTTTGCAATTTAGCCGAGCAAACCACTGCACCAATAACTACTTCTATGAATTCTATCCTCAATGAGTCATTTACACTTAATGTCAGACTAAATTAACCCTCATAGATCAGTAGAAACCCATGCTGTTGAGTAATGTCTATTTTCTTACTCGCCTGTTCGCTGGTGTAATGAGATTTCTCATCAGAAGTGATCTCGCACTTGGAATCTTGTGATTAGGAGATAACTGAATTATCATGTCATTCAATCCTTTTCATGTCTTTGGAGTTACCAGGTACAATACGAATAGGTTAATTGCAATAGTGATAATGTGAATAACGATAATTTTAATCTATAATTACGAACTTTTGCCCATAAACATTTGTAGTTTCACGTTGTCAACTACTTGGAAGTAAGATATCAAACTTGGTGTGAATTTAAAAAGGAAATTAACTTCATACCGATACCAATTCTGCAAATAACTCAATACAGACATTGTTTATTTTGTTTACAACATTCACAATCCTTAGCTTGTAAATGATACAAAACTGATCAATCATACAAAAAATGTCTTTTTTAAAGTCAAATAAATTCCAAACTGAACTTATTTGTCTAATCTGAAAAGGGATACTTTTAAAGCAAGTGTAGACATGTAGTAACAAATTTATACAAGCAGGTAAAGAACATAAATGATGAATATCTACGCAATCAATTCTATAACCACTAAACTGAACTGGCAAAGGCTAAAACCGCTTTACACATGAGAAACAAAATCCTGTCTTCTGAATAGTGTGCTTATGTGAAGCACATGATTCACTTTGAAAACAAAGAGCTTCAGTCGGATATGTTTGACATTAGGGTCACATTGACGTTTCAAATACCTCAGTCATCTCGCCTTTCGTTATGTTATCGAAGTCTTATAAATATATCATGATAGATATGTGGGATCTCATTTTATTGAGATTTTTTTGGAACCAGATGAAAGAGTTTACTTGTTTCCGTCAACTACCCACAACCATCCACCTACGACTTCGCCGGGGTGTTGAAGGCTGCCTTATCAAACACCGACCTGCACAGAACACAGGCCACACATATCGGACTGCATTTGCAACACGGAACCAATCTTCTATTACGATCTCTGTCCCACTTTCTTCTCTCTCTCACTCTCTCTCTTTCTTTCTCTCTCTCTCTCTCTCTCTATATATATATATATGTGTGTGTTTGTGTGTGCGCGCGCGCGTGTAGAGAGAGAGAGAGAGAGAGAGATCCGTCTGTCTGTCTCACATTCCCCCTTATTTTGTTTTCTTTTTTAAAGTTGGATTTTTCATTATTTTTTACTTCCTCAATCTGTATTTCTGTAGAACACGTTTTGAGATTTTTTTTTCTCAGACTTTCCTTTCGTTTTTTCTTTGTCTCTTTTTCTTTCTTTTCTTATTCTATTTTTCTCTTTCAATGTTTGTTCATTCTTTCTTTCCCCATTATGATCTTTATCAATTTTTCATTCTTTCTTTTCTTTCTCTCTTTTTCTTTGATTCTTTTTCGTTTTCTTTCTTTTTTTCTCTTTTATTTAGTATTTTTTTCTTTTACCATTATCTATCTCGAATTATAACAATATGCATTTTGCGGAGGACATCAATGAGCAAAAAGATGATAATTTTGGCCTAAGATTAGAAAAATAATTTTTTTTAATCTTCAGTTTAATTATATCAACACATTAGATTTAAAATGAATTACTAAATAACGAAAAATATAAGAAAAATATAAGCGCAACTGATCGAGTCTGTCACTTGCCAATTCACTGCACCTAATATTTTTATAACTAAGTTAGTATATATGCTTCCGTGCATTTTTTGTTGAAACTTTTTAAAATATTGTATTTATTTTCACTAAAATGTTTAATTATGACGTCTTTGGTGTTTAAAAAAGTGAACTTATGTATAAAATATATAACGATAAACAAATTGTGGATAGTAAATCAATTTAGTGTAAACTAGCAAATATAAACAACATTACCTGTGTCTAAATATTTCTGACTCATGTGGAATGCTTAAATATTAAAATAGCGTACACTTTCGAGGAGAATGATGGTGTCTTTACATGTATATTATCCTGGGAACATTTCTGTATGTCCATTGTAAACTGAACTCTCCAATATATCTTTAGAAATAAAATTTTTCAAATTGACAAATTCCTTGGCAATTTAATAGTCTAAAAGATATAAATATATAATATAAAAGAAACAAACTTTAATGTTTGTTGGAATTTTAACTTAATTAACATTAAAAGGAGTAAATAGATTCACCTATCATCCGATTCACTTTCCTCAACGGTCATTTGAACAAGAAGTAGAAGTTTATCGCTTGTTTCCTGTTTAGGATTGGGTTTCTGGTTCCTTCTAAAGTCTACTTCAACTCTATACTTCTAACGTCTCCACCAAAACTCCGAAATTTGATTTACTATCAATTTTTTTCTGAATAGGAGTAGATAAGTCCGCCTCTCGTCCGGTTCACATTCCTCCCTGTTTTTTGGGTTTTTTTTGTTTTTTTTAGGAGGAGTAGCGGTTTATCCTTTGTTCCCTGTTCAGGATTAGTTTTCAGGTTGCTTCTAAAGTCTACTTGAAATCTATACTGGGAAATGTTATTTATTATTTTTTTCTTCCTTCAGTGGGAGTAGATAAGTTCGCCTATTGTTCGATTTATACTCCTTCTCCGTCTTTTAAACAGGAGTAAAGATTTCTCCTCTGTTTCTTGTTTAGGACTGGATTTCGGGTTTCTTCTAAAATCTTCTGGTTCCCTTTGACTTCCGGTGAAACCTTGCGTCTTGGTGGCATTATCGCCGTACGTAGAATGAATTACTGCTCAAAATAACTAACTATTGATTTAAGCAATATATGATCAGTGGAAGTTGCTAAATACTAATTTACTTTTTCTCCGAGTTAAATAATTCCCCATCGGAAAGACATCGATAAAATCAGCAAGAATGAGAAGATATTCAGAACAAATTAAAGAAATAATGAATTTACTTATTCTTGAAATTATATTTAATAATGCTATGCAATAGATCTTTGAATTTTAACCAAAATGTAATCTCTAATGTCCGTCACTCTCATTTAATTATACTGTCAAATTGGTCGTATTTGACTCTTAGCAGATGATGTCTGAATAGGTTTTGCCTTCAGTGCCTTTCAAAGAAGTCAGGTGCAAGGTTGGCCTGAAGGATGACCTCCTATCTAATGATGAAGACTCGAACTTCATCCGAAGTCACCGATTGTCCAGACTTGGGAGCACGTGATCGACCCATATGCGCCTGTGATGTGCAAGCGCGGAAAAAATCGTATGAGCGATCGATATATTAACATCTTCCTAAAAAGAAGAGAGGATATTTTGCATCCACACAGGAATGTACAGCCCACGTCCAATCTGTCTGGCTGACAGCGATCGACGAAGCGTGAATATAGGCCAGACTCAATTTTACGTCTTCATTAGTCGGTATAATGATAATATTGAATTAAACATTATCAATGTTTTTATTAATATTCTGATAACAGTTTCTTTTTTCATTTTCACAGATTATATGCGATAATTTGAAATAATGTGCCACATGGAATTATCCTAGTAAATACCGCCGTGAAAGTCAAGTAACAATAAGTACTAAATTTAGTGAGATTTTCTCTTATACACGCCCCTACTTGGACTGACAGACATAAAGACATTTTTAAAGACGAATTTACACATTCTTAAGGAGAATTACATAAAATGAAAATGACCTATATGAGTTTCAGAAGCTGATATACTTCCTTATTTATGTTAAAAGTTTTTCAGAATGCCTTCCTCTACATTTCTTTATCGAGGCTTAGATCTGGTGAAAGAGTTTTTTTCATTCAGCAAGTTGAAGGCGTATGTTTCTATTCCAACCTTTAGATTTTCACACAGTGAAACCTACATATGGCCGTGTAGTGCTATGTAAAATGACTACCTAATTAACATAGCTAAGGCAAAGAGACTACATAAATGCCCAAGAAGTAAGAGGAATGTTAGAATATAACACGCGAGGTTAATGACCACCGCTAGACTGAGAAAATGCCAAAGAAATCATTTATTCTTTTTAAACTCTTAAAAAAGTAAAATTGTTGTTTACCTTTCAAAACTTCATTATATTTTCATTTAATTAATTCCAGTTCAGAGCAATGGATGGTAAACAAAAGGAAGGTAAATAAACGCAAGGTCATAATTGGTCATTAATACTTTGCAATTTACTCTCTTTTTTATTTCTGCTTCTCTTAGGATTCTGAGTGAACGGTCGGCTATTTAGTGAATTCCTAATTAATAACAGATTAGTTAACTTTGTTGACACGTTGGAAAATGTTATACTAAAATCTCCATTATTGCTTTTAGGTTACGGTGCTGAAAGCAGTAAAATTTGCATTTCAAAAATCTGATGTTTGTCTATAACAGGTAATAGGTATAGATAAAAGCTACATTTTTTATCTCGCAGGAATTGTTTAAAAAGCTCTTTATTGTAAAAATCGCATACGATATTTCCATATAAGAACTGACTAATAAAATGACCAACTCCCGAATAAACATTTTTTCCATTATACTTTGCCAGCTTCAAATTGATCTTTCCATTTTCTAAAAGTAAATGAAGAATTCCGGGTGATGAAAATTCCTTATAATTATATGCTAGATTCCTTATAATTATATGCTAGATTGGTTTTTAATGTCTTTATCAATTTTAAGTACTTTAAAATATATTTATAATTATTTATTTTGTGAGATTACCTCTTATTTAAAGAAAGGCAACCTGAAAATAAAGGTAACTTCTTTATTTCTCGACCTTCGTCAGTACTACCATATTTGGAATTGTGAAGCTATATTTTTAATTCTAAAGAAAATTAAAAATTGAATTTTGCGATGAATTTTTTGAATGGAGAAAACTCCAGTACAGTTATGTTTAATGTAGATTAGATATACTTATATAGATTGGATTTGATTTCTAATAACACCGTTTATTCTAATGTGTGGATTTATATTAACATTGGAGATGTGTAAACATTGAAGAGAGTTAGAGAGACTGACAGAGATAGAAAATAGATGGATAGAAAGGCAAGTATACTGGAACAAAGATAATATATCAAACGCGACATAAAATAATAATGACAAAATATACAGAAAATATTACAGCCATTTTATTGTCATCTGCTATGAGTTTAAAGAATATTGAAAAGTTTTTTACTATCTTAGAATCAGTTTCATTTTAAAGAATCCAAAATTAACCCAAACATCCAAAGCAACATTCAATTAAATCGAGCAAAATAAACGCCTCCAGTTAGAGTGTGCTTAATTGAAACCATTTTTCCTATCCGTTGCTTTCATGTAAACGAAGGTTTCTCCATTTAGCTATTCGTGGTGTGTAGTAAACTTTCTGCAAAGCAGTCTATTACAACTCGTTTTTAATTCTTAAGTCATATCGCTACCATTCGTAGCCAACGTTAACATTGGGTGGGGGGAAAATGCTTTTTATTGTGTGCTACCCCCCCCCGAAAAAAAACAAGTGAATAAAGGAAAAGAAATAAAATAGAAAAAATTACACAATCTAAATAAACCTTGCAACGTGTTGGCAAAAAATCACGTTAGGGCTTGTCAATAAATATCCATTTTGCAAGTAGGAAATGTCACGTCTAAAATGCTGACGTATAATATTTTACGTACACGTTAAATATAAGGGAAGTATTTTATGTTTTCAATCCTTAAATTTCTGTGATTTGCCAAAGTCAGGATGATTCTTAATTGATCCAAGTAATCATTTATATATATATATATATATATATATATATATAGTTAAGTAACGAAAAAAAATTTCGTTTCACCTTTTGAAAAGGAAGTCTGAAGATCCAGAGAAAAGCAAAACTCTCTGGTGAGATAAATTATTAAAATGGGGCCTTAAAATTGGTTTGTTTTTTTAAATTATTATATATATAATATATATATATATATATATATATATATATATATATATATATATTACACGGCAATGTATTGGACACATTAAAATTGTAAAGGCTTATTAAAATAAAAAAATTTCTAATGGGGCTAAATAAATAACTTGAAAATTGAGTTGTATATTGCAAATATTTTGTATATTATATATCTATGCAGTAATGAGTAATTTGTATTTATGCAGAATTTTACTAAAATCTTTAACAAAAACACACAAAGCAAAACTTATTGGAAACACACCAATATCTAATACTGCGGACCTTTCTTTACTATCACGGCGATTATCAGCAGATAATGAAGAAAAATATACATAGGAGTAACTGAAGGAAACAGAGAAATGATGTACACAAAACCTTCTTTCTAAAACGTCAATACGCGAACAGTACAAATCTTTATAAATATATATGGAAAATGAAAGTCAAAAAAAACAAAATACACCAAGAATATCATAGAAAATAAGGGAAATTGGATTAGCCAAAACCAATAAAGCGAAATATATGAATTCTCTCTGCAAGAGATAATAGCTTTAATCACCTTCCCTGACCAACACAAATGACTAAATAAACGATCAGAAATCACCTCAAAATGCAGACAACATAACGTTACTAAAAATCGAAAACTAAAGACGAATATCTTATCACAATAAAAAATACAAACATACGCACTATATACAATGCAGATCATATAACATACTATAGACAAAGGTAAAAATTTCAACTAAAGAAATAAGATAACCCCCAAAAGACAAACAAATAATAATAATAATAATAATAATCAAAAATCAAAAATTAAAATATAATAGACAAAATTAAGTAAATACTCAAACTAATAAACTACTAATGTACGCATATTCACGAATAATAGTAATAATAATAATAAATAATAAAAATAATAATAATAATAATAATAATAATAATCGATAAAACAAAATTAATCAGTAAATCCAAAATACACTAAGTATCAATAATAATGAGAAAAAAGGTTAACGGACAACACTATAGATTAGCTACAAATAACCACATTCGGATCGACGATTATTTCTACTTAATAGGGTCGAGAAAAACCTGAAATCGAACCGTTAGCGCCTGACTGTTAAGATAATAGACCTTCCTACCATTGAGTAGCTTATATAAATAAGCCAAACACATGACAGGAAGATTACGTTGAAATATGAAACAGATTGGCTCCACTCGGTGTTAATCTCCGTGTCCTCACACGCACGCACACACACACACACACATATATATATATATATATATATATATATATATATATATATATATATATATATATATACACAAGGTGCGATATATAAATTGTCGTGTAAATGACGCAAAAATGAAAATAATAATGATATTTCATTTTAAAAAATATATTTACTAAAATTACACAAAAGATATCTTGAAATACCAAATAGAAAATATATTCAGTAAAATCCGCATTGGCTTCAAGGACGACCTCCAAACGACTTCAGAATCCCCTGCAACTCTTCTGGACGGTCTCTTTGTTTAATTTAGTGAATTCTACCATAATCTTCGGTTTCAGTTCATCTTTGGTGTTACAAGGAGTTTTGTTGGTCTCTCGCTCAACTGTACCCCACATATAATAATAAAATCTTTCGCTGAGTTCTGAATATTTTTTCTATACTTAACCAAACCCTAGTTTTAAGATAAATTTATAAAAGTTTGTTAAATGGAATATGCATACGTCATATTCTTAGCCAGTAAGTGACGCAGATTGTGTTTCTCAACTAACATTGACTTAACAAGATTTTCATTCAAAATTTAAATCAAAATGCAACATTAAAGTCTCAGTCAGTTATGTGCTTAGGCGACATGTATCTTTCAATACATGGCTGACGACGTAGGTGGACACTTCTTTCTGTGGTAGACCAGTTACTATCCAAGGCAATTTACCCATGCATACCTTTCCAAAGGGTATTAGCATGTAAGTGA
Organism: Acanthosepion pharaonis; assembly: GCA_903632075.3. Taxonomy (NCBI): domain Eukaryota; kingdom Metazoa; phylum Mollusca; class Cephalopoda; order Sepiida; family Sepiidae; genus Acanthosepion; species Acanthosepion pharaonis. The sequence goes on along the minus strand of CAHIKZ030001438.1, from coordinate 316,948 downwards.
ATATAATGGATTCGACTGGAATTCGTACTCGGCTCTAACGATTCCTCAATTCATTACGCCACCATGCCTCCCTTAAAGTCTACTGAGAATAAATCCTCGGGTCTTCTTCCCCACCCGCTACGTCACCATTACGTATTTATAATTTTGAATCATTTCTTCTCTTTTTCTCTCTCCCTCTCCCTCAATACAATATCTGTATATCTTGAATTTAACTTGGAGTAATTTTTCCCGTTTATTTTTAGTTGCACCTCTGAAAGATTGAAGGCTAATTTTATAGCTGTCGTGAAATGTAGATTATTACCTATTGTATTGAAATTGTTTGATATTCGTTAATAAATAATTCTGTTCTGTCTCTAACATAGAGCTCTCCTTGGATCTTTATCCTCTTGGAAATTCCATACATATATATATATATATATATATATATATATATATATATATATATATATCCAATCACTTGAATTCGGGTTCTTTTCCTTAATATGAGCTGAATTTACTGAATCAATAAATGAAAGTTGTTGAATCTTCTGTGTTAACGTCACAAATTCAATCAACACAAGATATAAGATGCATGCGTGGACGTCATTTGGCTGTTTGATTCTTTATTTATTTCTCACATGAAAGCTTCTGACTGTATGTAAAACAGATATTATTATCTTAGACGGGCTCAATATTATGAGAAAATCCGCCCTTTACTACAATTTCTATAAATATAACATTTTACAAAACTGACTCCAGTAGTCATCCTCATTTTTTTTTCCAAAAACCTGCTCCCCATTCCCGTAATAAACAGCATTAAACAGATTTTTAATTCTTTCATTTTAAAATACTGATAGGCCACGGCAATATTCAGGTCAAGAAATGTATAGTTCTTTATTAAGGAGAAAATGAAATGCATTTGTTTTCATTTAAAAAGATATTTATCCATTTTCTAAATTCCAAAGAAAGTAGGAAATGTTTTACTATCAAGGAAATAAATCAAAAATAAAAATTAAATCAAAAATATTTTTGTAAATATATATGTATATTAGATATATATGTATCACTTTTAGTATTTCTGATGATTCGTAAATAATATGATCTAAATAGAAACGTCTATCAGAAATTATAGAATGTTAAACAATATATCATTTGATAGATAGATAGATAGATAGATAGATAGATAGATAGATAGATAGATAGATAGATAGATCATACATACATGCATGCATCCATACTGATATCTTAATGTTTAGTATTGATTTGCTCTGGCATATTATCTTTTTAAAAATAAATCAGCTTTGAAATAAAGAGAAAAAATCGAATAGCTCTGCAATGACTAAACTGGCTTACCAGACAGTGAAACTCGACACATCTACTGGTACGAACCCGCTACATGATTCATCGGGCTTTAAGCAAGCATTATTTTTCCCGAGCATATGCTTTCCTGTAGTACATGCGTTTCAAGGTCGGTTGAGTGACTTTGCAAGTGATGAGCGTTCAGGACGATCGGTCAATACGCAAAACACCTGAAAATGTGAATTACATTAGTGAATACATCCATGAAGACTATATCCGATCTATCAATCAGCTCCTGTCTTACACAAGTGGAATTAGTTATTGATTCATTATGGAGAACCTATTGAAAAATCTGAACATGCTGCGCATTGGTGCAATGTGTGCCTTCCCGCTTTTAATCCTCGATCAAAAGTAGCTACGTATATTACCACGTGTACTTCTAAAGACAAAGATGCCATACAATTTCAGAAACCTTTAATATGACGTCCCCTCTGGGGAAATATTTTATCTTTAATTTTTTATTTTGTTTTTATAATAGCTTATTTCTACAGTATTTTAGTATCAGCTACTAATATTGTTCTTATAGTTAATAGTCACAGTTTGGTTGTTTGACATGTAAAGATTTATATGTGGTTGAAGCTCGATAACATCCGACAGAGTTATGCTATATGATTGATCAATATAATATTTACTTTAACTTTTTTTAATATTATTGTTGGAGAGACAATCTCGAAATGAATGCAAGAATTCAAAAATGATATTGGGATTTAATCTAATGTTTTCATTTCTGAGTTCCTATGTTATTTATTAAGTTTAGCTGTAAAACTTTTTGTAATTTAAGGTGATTCTTAGATATTCATTTTAATGATCTAGTATGCACATGTTAATTATAGTTTTTATGTCTTTCATTTTGTTTATACCATGTTTTTGGATACAGCGAAATAAACAAATTACGCTTTTGTTTTTGGTTACATCAGATTAATTTTTTGTGTTTTTTCTTTTTAAGATTCTTTAGTGCTGTGACATGAATTTTAATGACATGAATTTTAATGACATGAATTTTAATGACATGAATTTTGATATTGTTATTAATAAGTGCTTGTTTTATGTTGCTAAAGAATAATATACGTGTGTAAGTATAAAAATTTGTGTATATGTAAAATTATTTTTTCTTTTAATCTTTTTTTTTATAAAGTTAAATATACCGAAATCGGAACCGATAGCGTTTCTTGATTTTTTTGACAATGTCGTCTTCAGATATTAAATTCTTAAACTAAAATGTACTCTTACAGAAACACCAAAAGTGTTTCAGCAAATCATATGAAGTATATCCATAATATTTTTGTTCCTGAGGATGACCAGAGAATTGTGAACGCACCGGAATAATCGATAAGAGCAATAGACAATTCTGGTATAGTCCTGAACCAATTACTCTTTCCATTTTTTTAAAAAAAGAGAGAAACTACATTAAAAAAAATACCAAAATATTCCTTGTCTGTTGTAATTAATAACAACTTGTGTAAATGAAAAAATTGCTGTCCGAATATATAGGGTCGGAACAAAATTTCATAATATTTTGAAATGAATTTCGAAGGAAATATTTAGATATTTTTACATAGATTTATTTAACCATATATGTGCGATTTTGTTCTTCGATCATTGAGTCGGTTTCATGTTCCCACTTCCCAGGTTTCCATATAAATTCTTGTCATTAAGCGAATGCTGTATTGTTTGAAAGAAATGTCAATCCGAAAGTGGAAAGGTCACAGCTGATTTTTCCAGGTCTCCAGATGGAAAATGACGCTCTTCCGATTAGCCAATTCCTGACGCTTTTCATCGGTTGCTCCCTTGAATCGGTTCAATTAGGAAGACTAATTGTCTGAATCCAACATTTGATTTCACGAAGAGTTCGTAATACTAAATGATCTTCTAATACAACCAGATACGCAGCACGATTTTCCCCATTTACTCTTTCTTTTAAAAAGTGACTCGTTTTGTTGCGTCTGTGCAAAGAATCATAAATAGAAGTACCGTTCATTAACTTATTTTCCTCTAAAACGTGAGGCAACCAAATCCCGTAGCGAGTCACACATCTAAGTGTTTTAAAACACCTTATAACGCTCATATTAAGATATATGGAGTATCTGTGTAATGTTATGTCTTTTGCGATCTGGGTTACTTTTAATTAGCGATTTGATTTGATTATCAATTATTATTACAGTCCTGACTGAATATTCTCTGTCTTCCAGATTAAACTTTCGACTTTGGAACCATCACCGAATACTACGTTCAGCTATTGCAACATAAAAATAATAAACGGCACAGTTTTTTACTGTTTGTATAACTCTTTCCTTTTCGGAAATAAAAGAGTACCATAGACGAAAATTTTCCTCATTATCTTCCATTTTAATTTCTAACGTAAACACATTTAAAATTCTCAGTCCCCACACGAACCGTATAGAAAGACGCGTCGACTTTTCCCCTTTTTAGAATATGTATATCACAAATTTAAGTCACGTATAAACCGAAATTAAACGTGTCCAAACGCTAAATATTGAAAAACGCCACAGAATTTTTCCAATTCAATACATTATTCTCTGCACACGCGCACGCACACACACACACACACACATATATATATATATATATAATAATTTGAGATGTACAGGTATTAATATTTTATTGTTGTATAAGCGTACTAAATTTCTAAAGATATATATACATGAATGCGCTTGTGAGTTTGTGTTTGTATGCGCGTTTGTATGCGTACGTGTGTATATGCTTTGTATATACATGTGCTAGGGTATATCTTTGAGTGTAGCAATAATCTTGATAGCACATCTCAGTTATTCACTTACTATTTTGCTCATTCTTAATAATTACGGAAATGGCCCTCAGCTAATTCCCAACTGACAATGTGTCTTGTAAATATTGGCATTTAACATAAACCGAGCGGGGTTTCATTCTGCTCTGCAATCTCCTATTTCCAATCAAGACATGACTGAAAGAATTAGTGTCAGATGAGAGTGTCGATGAATTCTATAATGTAATACTTGTCATGATCTGGGACGTTGAGTTGTCTAGGAGAAAAAGCTGAAAAGAACAAGCGAGATAATCTGAGAGAAGGAAGGATTTCTCAATGAAACAAATCTTCTTTTTTTTTGTTATTTTCAAGCGGAATGCTGAACATTCTGCTTGTTGTGCACTTCATATTCTAGAGTATTCTTGAAGTTTTCCGTGCGAGCGATGCGCCCTCGGCAAGCTATGTTCAGGCATAAAGATTTGTGTGAAGTTTGAAACCTGATTCAATGGTTGAAAAACATCACATGTGCTTCGTTTGGAGCCGGGTCTAGGTGAAAAAAATTGGTTTAGCTATAAAAGTCAACTTGATCTCACCGACGATGTTGGAAACACAATGACGAAGTGACTTCTACATGTTTTCTTCACGGGATATGATGCAAGAAAAATCAGATAGATAGATAGATAGATAGATAGATAGATAGATAGATAGATAGATAGATACACCTTTGTGCAAATTAATTAAAACAACCGATTTAGTTTCCTTTCTTTCACTATACGGTCCATTTTAAACCTACTGAAACGACAGGGTGTAATCGATTTCTATTTTTTTCCTCAGAATAAGCCACTTGCAGTGTTGTGCAGTAATATGAATCTATTTTCAGGGTGTATGATGAAATTTGTTTGGCCTTGAAAAATATTACGTCATCTGGGATTGCATCAGATTTTTATCACACACAGACACTATTGTCTCGAATGTCGATTAGTTGTCCTGCGGCTATTGTCTGCAGTGGATCTTACTCCAAGGAAGCGTAAGAAAATTGTAAGGCTACACGAACACAATGACAAGCATTCACAGTGAGCAAATCAAAGTACTATCGACTGGCTTGGAGAATCTCCTGATTTAAATCCAATCGAGAATATGTGGTCAGTCAACAAGGAACGACTTCGTGGGTTGCTCAAAAGAAGTACTAACTTGTGCACTGGGTCATGTTTCATTGGAAAAATACGAAAAAAAGGTAAATATTATCGGAATTATTCCTTTTGTTTCAATTAATTTGCACCAGACTGTAGATAGATAGATAGATAGATAGATAGATAGATAGATAATTTTGCATTTATTATGCAAGTTCTAACACATCATATTTATTCAATTATTTAAAGTAGCAAATAAGAAAACAAAATTTATTCAATTGATTCATAACTGCTTAAAATATTTTAAGATAGCTTAAAATATTTTTGTCAGACAAATTCAGATTTGCACTTTGTGTTGATAAGATACTTGACTCTCATTAACCTTTGATTATAGAAATTCAAACAAAAGTAAAAATACACCAGCAGAAAAATATAACATGGGATAAAGAACTGATTGAATCATATTATGTAGTCATGTTCGGTTTTCGTTTAGTCTACAGTTGTAATGAAATGCCCCACACTCTTTATTGTCTATGTGGACTGATTATATCAGTAGATATATATAGTTAGCACAGGATATACTTGGTCCTTGCTTCGGCAATTAGTTGGAGATTCGTCTCCAGCTTTACTGGTCGAACTCTCTGCCTTCAGGCAGAGAGGAACCCAAACGAGGCTAAGCCGAAGGACAGAGTCTCGTCTGGTGTGGTAGACAGCTACCCGAGCACGTGTATACGGGGTCTACGGGAATTTTTGCCGAGCCTACGGGCTCGGATACCTCACGCTAATTCGGCCTTGTGCCACATCTGACCGCAAGGGGCGGTTGGTAAATATCCTTGCTTCGAAGGGCAGAGTCTCGTCTCGGGAAACAACTGCCCGAACCTTTTTTATACGGGGAATTTTTCGCCGAGCATACGGGCTCAGATCCGCCACATTAAATTCGGACTCTTGGCACATTTAATCGCGTGGGGTGGTTGGTAGATATCCTTGCTTCGGGAATTACTAGCCTGCTACCCGATTTCCTGTCTTTCAGTAGTGTATTCACTTTTACAATAAACCTCTCTTTCTTTCATCTACGCTCGTGTTGCTGTTCCTTGGGCAAATGTAAGGAAAACCTTAATATCCAAAATAAAAAGGCACAAACAAATGATAAGCGATATGAAGTTAAGATGCATTTGTCACTTAGATATTTCAATATGTACTTATATTATTCATAATGCTAAAATAAGTTCAGTTAGATACATAGCGAGAAGTTGAAGGCGAGAAGATTGTGCGTCAGGTAATGTACTCCCGCCCGCCTGTCTGCCTGCCCGTCAGCACTCCCACCTGTTCTCCTACCTGCCTTCCTGTCTGCCCGCCTGTCTGCCTGCCTGCAATGAAGATCACCGTTTAAGAACATTTAAGAATTTTGCAGCAAAGACAAAACAGTCTTTTTTAGTTTAGTGGGCAACCTTCTCTGTACCGATGACTGTGACCTGGTTGCACACACAATTCAGCACGCTCAAGAGTTCATGGATCGACTCTCAGGGTCATGTAAGGGTTTTGGACTGTCCATCAGCCTTGACAAGACAGTGGTGATGTATCAACCTGCCTAGAAATTCAGTATATGGCGTCATTAATTTATGTTGATGGTAGTTGGGGTGGTAGACAAATTTGTATACCTTGGTAGAACCCTAAACCACCATTGCTCCCTTGATGATGAGATAGCGTTACGAATTAAGAATACCTCCGATGCATTTGCAGCACTCAAGTTCCGTGTCTGGAGTCAGAAAGGCATATTAAAACAGACAAAAATTAAAATATATATAATGCCGGCGTTATGTCTTCTCTGCTATATTCATGTGAGTCATGGGTAGCCTATCGCAGGCATCTGAAGTTACTGGAACGTTTTCATCAATGATGCCTTCGGTCTGTGCTTGAAATCCACTGGATGTCTTACACCCCTGATACTTTTGTTCTACAAAGGGGGCCAATTCACTCTCTGTGGAAGTAAATAGGCACAAATATAGATTGCGATGGACAGGACATGTTATTCGCATGACAGATGTCAGAATGCCAAAACAATTAATGTATGAAGAAAAAAGATAGATAATGTATGAACTGCAGCACAAGTCACTATACAAGTGCAATATTGGCCTGGATAACTGGGAGACTCTAGCTAAAAAAACCGGATTTCTTGGAGAGCTGGTATTGCTGATGGCGTCAAGATTTTCCATGAGGCATCACAAAAATATGCAGAACTTAAGAGAGGGGTTCAGAAGGGATCCCTGAAATGATATGAGGTGCCAACCTGGCCATGTGCCCAATGCAATCGGAATATGCCTGTACAGGGTGGGTCTGCTCAGTCACCAGAAATCACACCAAAACTAACAGTCTATTGCATATGATGATTTCGTAATGGCATGCATTGAATGGCCGATCTGCACTAGAGTGTGCATGTCCAGGTCGGGCCTGACAAGACATATAAAAAGATGGAAGTGATGATGTTCAAAGACAACTTCCACCACCCGGAGATGATTTCATATGGCACATATATAACAAGAAATGCAGATCGATGGCTGGCTTTATGAGCCACTGTCGTTCACACAAATGAATGAATGCAGTGTTCTGGGGGGGGGGGGTTAACTGCTGGACTGAACATGTCAATGATGGTCATACTCGGTTTGTATGACGACAACCATTATATATATATATATATATCTTCTTAATATTATACCCCTTTTCACTTTATTTAAATTTACACACTAGTTTATTCAAATAGTTTTACTGGTCATTCAACTCTTCCTGCTTATTATCATTTTAATTTTTTTAAATATGCTTTTGTTATACTCTTAAAGTCAACTATTTGAATTTTTTTATTTCTTGATAATGTTTCCAGTCTTGTTTTCATTGTTCTTTGATCTTTATTTAATGTTTCCGTAAATTCCAAAGTTGTATTCTCAGTCAATACTATTAGATTTGTTCAGGTCACTTTTGAGGGTATATATTTCTTATAACCCATAGCAATCATCAAATACCTGAAATTAAAAATACCAATATCTATATTATATATAAAAACTAAATTAAATATATATTTTTCAATATGCTTGACAACACATTAGATTCGTGAAATATCGCACCACCCAATACGCTGCTGTAAATATCACTAATAAAAATATTAAAAGTTGTAATTAACATGCCATATTTAGCATATAACTATCAGAACAACCCATTTCTCACATCGTCGGGATAGTGAACAGACTGACAGATAGATAGATAGATAGATAGATAGATAGATAGATAGATAGATAGATAGATATTCTGTATAGTAAGTATGTCCTTCAACTACGAAATCATCAAAGCCAAATGACTTTCTTGCTTCTACTTGTTTCGTTTTCAGGACGTACGTTTATTATTGATTCTTTGTACTAAATACGCATATTTTCGAGAACTTGATGCGCACATTTGAAAAAAACAAAGAACCATGTTTTAGTTGTTATTAATGTCATTGAAATTTAAAAGTTGGCTTCAAATGCAAACGAAAACCAATTATATTGAACACATTGAGATTGCAATGTTTTCGTCATTTTATTTTTCTTATAATAACAGATTAGCCATTTTATTATTAGAACTCGTCTTTTCAATCCTGTCGTTTTGATGGAAACAAAGTTAAATGATTAAAAATGACGAATCTCCATAAAATGAAACTAAACATAAAGACGTAAATAATCCTGATTTGCTACAAAGAAATAAATTCTAAATGTCAATTGCCAATTACTGGACGATACTGATCCTTAGAATAATTTCTAGTAATATCTGTAATCTAAGAAAGGAAGAAAAAGCCTTTAAGATCGCAGGAAAATTATTCTAGTCTTTTGGGATGTTTCTTTAGATAAAAATTATTCGGAATTTTTTCGTCATTTCTAAGATGTTTAGATTTTATTTTAACATCATTGAATTCATTGATGTTCTTTAAACAGAACGCTTGCTAAAGGTGCAAGTAATTTGCTTTAGAATTAATATTTACTCTTTTTCTCCAACCTGTTCAAATAGACGACAACTTCATGTTTTGAAAGCAAGTTTCGGAAATTAACGATTACCTATTTTACCTCACAGATTTAAAGTTGCAATTAACTAAAATCTGATTTGCAAGTTTTCGTTCCATGTGGAAACGCATTAAATTTATCTATTTTTCTTTTTCATATTGCTTTGTGTAAACTAATGTTGAAAAGGATGAATTGTCGAATATTACATGACATGTTTTAAAGTTTCATGTGTTTGATGCTTTTCAGTAAGTTTTCACGTATAAGAATTTTGTTTTCAAATCGGAATAGACTTTTTTTTTTCTTTTGGTCATTTTAAAACGTTTTCTCTTCTTAATATTAAACGCATTTCTTATAGTGATTTGTAAACAAGATACATTGTCCTTCCACGCATGAAAGTCTGGAACCCTATGTTAAGATTTTACCCATTTGTCGAAAAATGGGCATATCAAATTAGGCAGATTTTCTTTCGTTATGTGTTCACTTAGATCATGTTTTCCCAATTAATTACTAATGAAATCACATTAAAAATAAATATACAAAAGAACGATTAATGTTCTTGCTGACGTCTGCTTTCCAAAATCTGTATTTGCACTGATCATAGACCAGAAGTCTGATTTTAAGCAGTGAATCTGAACGGAACGATTTAAGCAAAATCTCATACAACTTGAGTTCCTAACTGGCTTCATTCTTTTCTACGAAGAGAAAAAAACAAATATTTAAAGAACTTTTATTGATTTATTCTTCACTTTCTTTTAAAATTGATTGTTAAGAAACATCAGTTTCTTCTTCAAATATCATCCGCTTATCTATAAGATAATTTTGTCTTTATATCAATGCATACATTCAGCACTATATATTTAAAATAATATATATATATATATATATATATATATATATATATATATATATATATATATATATATAAACTAATGCAGACATACATGCATAGAAATTGTATTCGCATGAAGTACCATCGGCCATTTTCTTGCAATGTCTCTCAATATGCATACACACACACACACATACATACATACATATATATATATATATGTATGTATGTATGTAAAATATAAAATAAACACGCCAAGATGGTAACTTTTTCAAGATGTTAATTTATTTACATAATAGACCAAGTATTCTTGACAGTTTTATGGTTTGTAATATATTCATTATATTTACAGATGTGAGCAAACACGCCATGCACGAATATTTGGGGAAATGTGCTTAATGATTTTTATCCGAATATGTGTTAAATTTTGAATCTTTTTTACGGTTTTAGAAAATATTTATGAGACTTTGTTAAAAAAAGAAACAAACGTGAGAAAATGAAAATTCATATTTAAATTTTACAAAAATTTATTTTTATTATTATAAATAAAATGTCATTTGAAATGAGTACAAAGTACAGATTTTATGAACTGTTTGATTTCAATGGCATTTTCTTCAATATCGTCTAATTTGGATTTGTTAACTTCTCATCCAACTCAACACTCGACTCATCCGGAGTACCCACACGTTATTTCACCCCTACAACTGAGGCTCTATTGAGTGAGATGAACATAATCCCGCCGATGGTATTGAACATTATTTCTAAATTAGACCCTCATAAAGCAAGTGTTAGTGACAGAATTCCAGCGGTAGTCCTAAAGAGATGTGTTCCTGAGCTGGCTCCAGTTCTCTCTAAACTATATAACTATTTCCTCGGTGACCTTTGCTTTCCATCCTTTTGTAAGTCCGCGTCTGTTGTCCCTGTTTTTAAGAACTCTGGAGACCCTTCTGACCCATCTATCTACCATTCTATCAGTTTCCTACAACTCTTTGACAAAGTCTTCGAGTCTGTAATCAATGCCGAAATGCTTAAACACCTTAACTCCCGTGATAAACTTCGTGACAAACAATATAGTTTTCGCTTTGCCCGGTCAACCGCTGACATGCTTACAGCCATAACTGAATTTGTATACCAAGCTTTTCATAATAACTGCGAAGCTCGATCTGTGACTCTAGATATCTCTAAAGCATTTGATAAGGTTTAGCATGCCGGCCTTCTTCGTAAGCTTCAGGTATACTGTATTACAGGATGATTATTTGTTTTAATCCAATCATTTCTGTCAAAACGTAAAATTAAGGTTGTCCTAACAGGTTCTCCTTCAGCTCCTTTCATACGACGCTTTATCCTGAATCTTACACTGTTTCTGATCTTCATCAACGATCTTCCTGATGTCATCAGTTCTCGAGTAGGCATCTACGCAGACGGCACTACCATTTACTCATGTCTCAGTAGAAAATTCGGTATTACTGACAAAGTTAACCTGGTCGTTGGTCTCGAAAAGATCCTCCAATCTGTAATTGACTGGGGTAGAAAATGGCTTGTAAACTTTAATGCCTCCAAAACAAAACTTCTCTCATTTACTCACCATAGAAAAACCTCCTTGCCATGGCTGATGCTGAACTTCACGAGAACGTCTCTCCGGGTCTTCTTGGTCTCACGTTTTCCATTGACCTGAGCTAGAACCACTACATTGAATCAATAGCTTCATCTACCGCAAGACAAGTCGGTTCTCTGTGTCGTACCAGAAGGTTTTCTCGTCTGTCCATCATTCAAATCTAAAAATTTACCATTCGTCCATGGATGGAATACTGTTGCCATATTTGGTCTGGTGCCCCCCCCCCTGTTCATCTCGAGGTTCTCGGCAAAATCCAAAGACGGATATGCAATGTGACAGGTCCTGACCTGGCATCTCTACTCCATTCACTTTCTCACGACGTGATATGGCTTCCCTCTGTCTTTTCTACAAATATTTTAATGACAACTCCTCTGACGAACTGCTTCAGTGGTACCCAAACTGCATTAATTTAAGCGTACTACTAGGTTGGCATCTTGGTCCTACACTTTGACTGTCGAAATATTTACATATAACCGCCTCTTCGACTTGACAGTGGAACTCCCTTCCTCTTACTTACTTCCCTGAAATCTATAATCTTTAAATATTCAAATGTAATACCAATCGATATCTTCTGATGCCTTGATCTTGATATTCGTCCTTCTCTTTATCCTTTATTTATTTATCCTCTTTGTAAACCCTTGCGTACTAGTGACACTCCCGCCTTGCTTGTGGTGAAATGCTTTAAAAAAGATGCATATTCGCTTTGGATGCATTGATCATATCGTACACCAGCGAAATAGATAACGCCACAAAACAGTACATATTCTCTTGCATATGCAGAATAATCCATTCTGAATTGGTCCCAAATTGCATCAAGGAAGCACAACTGGTTTTAATATATTCAAAACCTTTGCGAACAGACGAAGTATATTTTTATGTTCTCTATGTTTTGCGAATATATATATATATATATGTGTGTGTGTGTGTGTGTGTGTGTGTGTGTGTGTGTGTGTGTGTTTAGGCAGGCAATTCTCTTTTAGGCATGTCTGATAGAATAAATTACAGACATAATGTCTGCTAATTTTTAATAAAGTCCGTTCATACCCACGAATAACCTTCCGTGTATTGATGTTAATGGATGAGAGATATGTGCTATAGCTGTTTAAATTTCCTTTATTTTCATTTCACAAGTAAACATTGTACATGGATAAATAAGACACATATCTGACCATTCGTCCATTGCGAAACATCTACAACAACATTCCTGTCTACATTCACAATATAAAAAATTCTAATCGACAACACCATGAAAACAACACATTCAGATTACAGATACTAGAAGCAATTTATATTTAAAAATTAACTGAACGCTATTGAATAGAATCAACAAGGAATACTGAAGTAATTTTCTGAAATGCCTATAAAGGAACAGTTTTTCACGCTTTAATGCACGCATGACCATGACATTATAACATGAAAAACATTCGATAAACGATCATTTTTCACGTTCTAATGAACGCTCAGCACATTGTCAACCGTGTTGCATTTAAAAGCATAATGGAAAAATTACGGTAATGGATAACAACGCATAACTTTGTATAAATACTTGTTGTATTAATGAACAACATATACTTGCACCCCTGAAGATGATCTTGGAAGAAGACCGAAAGTACTTGGGAAATTAAAATAAACTTAAACAGCTACAGCACATTTTTTTTCTCATCTTTTAATATCAATGGAAAAATTGCTCATCAGAACATTTTTTACGGAAATAACGATAGTGTAGCGACAGGTTTACAATCTTGCGTCTGTTAGGTACGAATTGAAAGTCAGAATTTCGTTGAAATTCCGTTATTTAGAAAAAAACGCTAAAAATGCAATGCAATTTTAAGATGCACTGAATTTAAAATATTGAAGGTGTAAATGGATTATTTGAGATTTATCAATAAATTTGATTAAGGAATATTTTCCCAGATCTTTCTGACAGTTTGGACATTGGTTTATTTGAGGTGGAATGATAAAAATCTCATAACTTTGATGCCCCAGAAAATGAGAAATTGTACTGCCACAATTCGTAGCAGGTGATGGGAAACGACCCAATCAAGATCTTGAAGGATTTCAACATCTAAACAAGTAGCATCTTTGTATCCCTTAAATCAGAGTCTTTAAAAAAGAAACAAGAAAATGCTTCCTCGTCGATGTGGCTGTCTGTGGTGACCATAATATCAAAGTTAAAGAAAATGACACCGACCTACGGATTGAAATTGTTAGAATGGGGGGACGTTCAGGTCTCTACTGTTCTGTCTATTATTTGGGCATTGAAGCCGAAACCATCGATCAATTGAAATTCCTACATCAGGAAAATCGGAATTAATCATGTATCCTATCGATTCAGCAGTCTGTGTCGTTTGCCTCGGCAAATATTGATATCTATTTGAGGTCGTAAAATTTGATGGAGAAAAACCATAATGAAAGCTCACCGGTTGAAAACGAAAAACCGCGCGCAAGAATATAATAATAATAATAATAATAATAATAATCTCGAAAATGTGGCATATGGGAACATCAACAATCCCTGTTGTAGTTGGAGCCCTAGGACTGGTTGGAAAATATTGCAGTAGACTAATTGAAGGGATTCCTGGAAGTCCATGCCTAAAGAGATACAAAAATTGTTCTGACAAGTAAAGCCCACACTTTACGAAGGGCTTTATCTATGTAATTTTTTTTTTTTTTTTTTTCAGTGGAAAGTGTCATGATGCCATTTCTAACCTTAGGTCCCTGGACGGGACCCGGAAAGAAATGTGTAAACGCCAGAAATCAAAGAAAATAAAATAATAATAATAATAATAAATCTTAATTTTTTTCGGGAAGAGCATTGAACAGTTATTTGACTCTTATTACTGATAATAATAATAAGAGAACGAAAAACAAAGAGGAACGCAATAATAATCATGGTGGTAGTGGTGATGATAGAGTTTTTGGTATTTATTTATTAGTAATTTATATTCAATTTTTTATTTTATAAGCCTTACAATACAAACACTTATAATAAAATTTTCTTTAAATATTATTAGTCTCTCTCTATAAATTGTACTTCTGGGTAAAATATATTCGTGTAGTAACAGTATTAGGGAGAACTGAAAAGAAAATTGCGTTGAAAATTGAAATTATGTCAGAGTCTCATGAAGAATTTACCGTAGTTATTAACAATATCAATACTAAAATTAACAAAAAGCTGTAGAAGGCCTGCCCCCCTGAACGTGATGGCGCACCATGGTATGGATATGCCCTGACGTCCAAGAACCAGCTCCCGCATATGGGCAAATACGAAATAACTATAATACGAACTAACTCTACTCAACGAGATCTAGAGGAAAACCACGTCGAGGACAGTGCTCACAGAGGCATTCTATATTCAAAATCCCACAAAGAGAACAATAAATACACGGTCTAAGGAAGTGTATATTGAAGTAATGATAGCATCTTACACTGCTACGATAAATCCGACAACGGCAACAAGGACCAAAGCCACCAATAGTATCAGACGAGAAAAATAACATTCCTTAAACAAACCAAATATCGATGCCAACAAACTAGCTAATGCCAGGCGTAACATCACATGGAAAAAAGAATACCTGACATAGAACTCGAAAGCATCCGAGAAAACATCAAAAATAGTTTAAAGGTAATATCGAGGAGCTAAATGCCAACAACTCAGAGGAGACACAGGCAGAAGAATAAATAGAAACCAGTTTTAATAATACCTCTGAGATACACGAGCAAATAGAGGAAAATAATATCGAATATGAGAGAGAAACAGAGATGAAAAAAACATCCTATATAAACGAGACAGTGAAAAGGAAATATCTTCCGAGGAAAGGCCAACAATTCCAAAAGTAAGAAAGAACTGTCACGTAAAGTAAACCATCAACCTCGCTAAACAAACAATTAGGAAAATAAGTGACGAAATGTAAAACCGATGAACCTGACATAAATTAATCATCTTATATAAGCGGCCTCGGCAACGATCGCAGAAATAATAGGTGTAAAAGTAAAAACACAGCGTAAACGAAAAAGAAAAATGCCAGTCTGGAAAGAAAACTAGAAACCAAAATAAACAAACTACGAGGGAAATTGTCACTTCTAAGTGAAGTAGACAAGGGCTCCAGAATTAAAGTAAAAAAAAAAAAAGAGACAACTAAAACGAAGCTTTAATATAAAGAATAAGACGTTTTCCAAGGATGACAACCCGCAGAAAAACCTTCTCTCCATTGTCAAAACGTCCAGCTAAGACATTAGGATGGAGTTAGAAATCAACAAATGTGCCAAAGCAACCTTCAAAGGTGTAGACCTTGATATCAAGAACAAGATTAAGGAACTTGACTAAGATGGCACACACACATACTTAGGAATTAATGAAGGAGACAGAATGCAATATTCAATTATGAAAAAAAGACCCGAAAATAATATTATGGGATAATGCATTTGACACTACAAAGCCAACTTAATGGGGGCCAATAAGATGAAGGCTATGAATGCCTTATCTCTACCCGTAGTAACATACAGCTTTCACATTATTAAATGGAAGTTGAATGAAATTAAAAAAAAATTGGTCACCAAATCAGAAAAATGCTTACCCAAATGAGAATGCATCACCCGAAATCAGATGTTGATAGGCTCTGTGTACCGAGAGTTTTAAGAGGCTGAGATTTAATCCAACTTGAACTAAGTCTAAAAACAACAACAATCGGATTGGAAGCATACCTCACCAAAACCAATGATCCCCTCCTACAAATAGTAAAACACCAAATCCACTCCATCAACTAAAAAGCTGCACTTTTAATATACCGGAAGCCCTACAAACGAAAAAGAAACGAATACCATCTACGCTAAACGAGTAAAACAGAAAGCAAAAGACAATTCTCCTACAAGGTCTAAAGACTATAGTTTGATCCCGTTTCTACAGGATACAAACAGGGAAACATAATATACACAAATAATAATAATAATATCAGGAAACCATAGACCATCTAATATGTACTTGTACTTATTCTGTATTTCGCCAAATGAATATAAAAATTGTCACGATAAAGTGGGGTTGTATTTGCACTGGACAATGTGCAAATACTATGGAAATGATGTTAACAAACACAGGCATGAATATCACCGAGCAGCGGTTACAAAAATAGAAGACATTACACTCCTATAGAATTACACCATCTTTACAGGCAAGAAGGTTGAAGAAAATAGTCCAGACATAATTGTCAAAAAACGAAAAAAAATACTCTTGCTTACTAATTGATACGGCTTGTCCAGCAGACTGTAACATAGCAACCAAGGAATTTGAAAAACTATCGAAGTATACAGACCTGGAAATCGAAATAGAAAAATGTAGAAAACAAGTATAGTACCAGTTGTAGTCGGTGCGCTTGGAATGATAAAAAAGGAACACAACAACACATTGAAAAAATCCCCGGAAATCCCAGCTTAAAAGAAATACAAAAGGTTGTCTTGATAAGTACAGCCCACACAATAAGAAGAACATTCTCCATATAACGCTAGTGAGTTTATGAGAGTTAGAAAAACAAATCAGGAAATGTAGCCATAACAACACACAATTACCTGCCTTAGGTCTTTCCGTAGACTTGGTAGGCACTGTGGTTATAGCATTAATCAAAATATAATAATAATAATAATAATAATAATAATAATAATATCTTCATTGGAAAATTTATATTTTTACGGGAATGAATCTGAAAGAAATTGATATGTACACCAGGCAAAGTCGGTTACAGACATAGAGCCAGTAACAAATTTATGGGACTTTACAATACACACAGACGGAATAATCTAAGCTTATCGACCATCGTATACTGAATAATAACCATTAAAAATGAATGTACTTTCTTAATGAGATTGAAGCTCCTACAGGCTATAATAGTAACTGAAGATCTTCAAAAAAACTATCAAAACCCAAGGATCTTGAAGTAGAAATCTCAAAAATGGGGAACATGAAGACATCAAAAATTCCAGTTCTGGTTAAAGTTTAGGTATTGATAAGAAAATGTTCTGATAAACTTATTGAAGAGATCCCTGGTAGCCGATAAGTTAAAGAAATATTAACTGTGTTCTCATAAATACAGCTCACAACTGACGAACGGCTATGTAAAATATGTGATTTTATTTTTTTAAATTTTCACTAGGAAGTGTCAGTATGCCATTTTTGACATTAGGTTTCTGGTGGGACCCCGGAAGGCAATGAGTAGACAACAGAATTTAGAGGAATTAATAATAATAATAATAATAATAATAATAATAATAATAATATGCGAGAAATGCACTTTAAAGGTCGCTCCTTAGTTGAAAATATTTGCGCTGATGTGAAACAAGTTTCGATATTTATAGAATTTTTATTTTTCCAATAAATTGATTATAAAACTGACACATCTTATTAATGTAATGTCTTTTTTTTTTCAGTTTAAAGTGATCATTGTTAACACTTCTTTTGCATTTCCGCTAAAATCTGCTGGAGGTGTGAGTGTGCGTCTCTCTCTCTCTCTCTCTCTCTCTTTTCTCTCTCTCTCTCTCTGCATGAGTGTGTATGTGTGTGTCATCATCTACCTTTCGATCATGTGAGGCACACTAGGATTGGTGTCTGTTCTTGGCGTGCAGAATAATTTTTTTTAATTGTGATTTCGGATCATAAGCTTCCGTGTTTGCTATTGTGCTGACAAAATTGGGGAAACCTAACAACTTGTTCAATAAAAATGACAGAAGTTCAATCGATTGGACTTGCAGAATGACTGAAACAAATCCTGCTCTTTATTCATGGAATGAATTAATCACGCGAACATTTTCACAGACCCCCGTACAAGATGAGATTCAGTTGCCTCGGTTTGATTTGTCTCAGGTCAATTATCAAGTCTGCATTCACTTCATGAATGCCACTTGTATTTGATCAAGTCCATAAATATTGACAAAAGAGAGTTATTTGCTCTACCCAATTGTAGATGAATTTTTTTAGATAATCTTTTTCCCTCATTCAGTTAACCGTGACGTATCAAGTTAAAATTGGCAATAATATTCATAAAAGGCATACAGTTATATGTTGTTATTTTTGTTGAATATTTTCCTCTAAATTAAAGATTTCTCTAATCGTTAATTCTTCTGATTAGGTTTTTGTATTCAAAATCTTCGATAAAGATGACTTCTTCTTAATATAATACGTTCTAGTGTACATTTTAATAACAGTCTTTGCAAAGACATCAATCTATTTATTTCGAAAATCGATGTTCTTTTGTTAAGATAAAAGAGGCAGAAATTTGTCAAACGCGTGATTTTAGATTGGATTAAATAAAGGCCTGCTGACCTAAGAAGGATATTCTGAATTTCAAATCACCTCTTTTGTCTCCTTGTCAGCCATATAAAAACTTTAAAATCTGGAAGGAATAAAATCTACCACAGGAATATCTTTTATCAGAGATCTATTTGTTGATAAGGCATAGGAGTGATCGTTCGATTAATTAAACTTTCCACCAACCACTAATTGCGAGCTCTTGTCAAGGTTGACAATAGCCGTGACAGATGTTTAAAATTAATACCATGGCAATGAAGACATTTCACAGGTAAGAGTTTTGCCTTTGAACTCACTCACTTACACGTTTTTTTTTCTGTCAATTATGGCATTTCCATGACGATAGGTTTGATTAAGATATCTGACGATGCTTTACATCGCAGAAAGAAGTTGTTTAATCCATAGTCCGAATCAGAAATATTTCAACAATATGTATTTCCTGTAGCCAAAAACAATTACAATTTGTTCTAACTGAACGCACTGTAAATGTGACAAGCATTTGAAAAATTTTAACGCAATTAAATAAACAGAAGCGCTCAAGTGTTTATTTTTATTTCCACTTTCCATTATTGAACATTTCCATAACGCAATGGAACGTTATTAATTTGGTTATTGTCTTTTTTGAAAAATGTTCACTCCTATTTTGACGTCACACTCTATTAAGATCGAACCACTAACAACATTAGTAGCCGCCTGTATAGCTCAAGGGTATAGTCGGAATGTGAAGACTTTCATTGATCTTTATTTCTCATGTGGAAGCGATTTATATCTATTTCTGTGCCTCGAGTAATCACCACATTAAAATGGATTAACGATTAAATGATTATTTCAGTAAGAGTTGCCTCATCGTTCTTTTAAGTTGTATAAATGTAAAACAATCTGTCTAGATTGCCGTGTTAATATATCCATTTTCATGACGTGTTCTTATGTTTTCATATGTGACAGACACGTTTCTCACTGTAGTTATTGGCAGACTTGTTATAGATGTGCTCTAAGTTCTGAAAATAGAGGGAGACAAGGAATCCCAGGTTATAAAATTCAAACGGCCACCGACAGCTCCGTGTGCAGTTTTGTACAGAAAAAGACGAGTTATAACAGATCATTTCGAATGACAAATAAGCTAAAAGCCTGATGAACGCACCCTCTCTATAAAGCACTTATGTTTTCGTGAGAGAAAGTGATGCAAAACATGTTACAAGATTATAGTGATACCCAGTTCGGAATGTAACACATACCTCCACGTTTACCGCTACAAATTCAGCTTGCATTTTCATCCCAGAAAAGACCACTGTGATCAGCGAAAACCCAAGTCAAAATATTAATGTGGAAACGTCAACACGATATCTTACCTATTTAAGACAATTTATGAACACGTTTCACTAAAACGGTCGATAGCGGTGATCTTAAGTGGTTTGGCATAATCACAAAGGCATCATATAGAGATCTTAACCAATCCCAAAGCCTACAGTGAGGACGGAGATTCCATCCTAAACCTCCAGTCCGAGTACTTCAATATCCACTTCAGGATAACGTGTATAACATAGGTGCATACATTTAATCACATCCTTCAATACCTAATGAAAATATCGGGATAATGTGCTAATACAGCAAGCTACAGCTTCTGACAGCATCGCTCCAGAAACCATGTTTTTTAATTGACTCCCTGTCAGTTGTTAAAATCAAATTATGCTTTATGAGCACGATCATAATAACCTTTTACAACAATAAAACAAAGGTCATTCGGACTGTTCAATTTACTGTTTTCGATTGTAGGCAAAAGAAAAATAAAACTAAACAAATTCGTGCATCAAATTACTGGGAAATCATCTCCCTGAGAACCAATGGAAATCTAAAGCAAACCAGACCGTGGCCGATACGGGTTTTTGGAAAAATGGCTGATAAAGGAGAATAAGAGAAAAACTACGGTGGACAGGTTAAGTCCCTGGATCATGTTAGAAAAAGACCATGATTCTACAAGCACTGGAAGGGAAATTTGACCAAGTCAGATGCAACAGCAATTTCCGCCATATTTTACCAATCGCAAATGATATCAAGATATTTCTTGTATTGTTTTAAAGATGCAACATTCTGCGCAAACCGGTTAAAGGAGAGATAAATGATAGACACAACGTCTAAAGCCACACAACTAAAACTGACAACTTTTCAAATTAAAATGTCTCTTCGACCAAACTGCTTTGTTGTTCGTCGATAATAGGTTATTGTCTTTGACACAAAAGCATTTCTCTAGCGAGTAACTTCTTCAACAATATGCACCAAATTAACAGTATCACCTGTCTTATGTATCCATCTGTCTGGCAAAGTCTGAAATGTCCCAGAGTCTCCGACTCCAGAATGGGCAAGGAATTAGGCAGTATAGTAGACAGGTTTAATTAAGCACTTAGTCGACTAATAAATCTTGCTGGGTGTAAAATAAGCACAAAGAAAAATCACAAAAACAATGCCTACAAAGTAAAATGTGGAACACCTTTCCATCCGGTACAGGATAATGGGTTGTTTTGCTATTGCCACCTACTTCTAATTGTAAGCTTCCATCAGTGCTGCTTTGCTGCATAATAAAAGTGCACGCAGTGGCTTCAACATCAATGCCGACTTTCTAGCCTCAAAAAGAGCTACAAATACAACAAAAAGAATGAAATGCGTTAGTCTGCCCACGTTGCATGGATAGGGGTGGTTCTGTCATCGAAAACCCCCTTTTTCGATAAAATAGTCTGTCCCCGAAAAAGTAATTGAGTCTCACTGAAACGAACTCTTATCCACTTCATCAACACCACCAATGGGTATTAGAGGTTTGACTCTAATGGTTTTATTGTCCTGTGATCGTGGTAAAAAATTATGCTCTTCTTGTTTTGAGCTTCAAACAAAATCTGAGAGTTTGCAACAGACGTTAGAAAAAAATATATATTTCAAATCTCCGTTGGCGTATTCTGTGTTTTCATATGAAAGAGGCAGTGAATGAGTAAATTTAATTTTACCTGGGATTCTATCTTAAAATAAGGAGAGAATATGCTATGGATATAGTTTTAACAAGGTATGCTATATTTATGCGTTAAAGTGCTTAATATCAGGGCTAGAGTGTATGTAAATATAAAAGTGAACATTGAGGTGAGAGTCTGTGTCATAGTGAAACGCAATTGTCAGGACATTTCTTTATATATATATATATATATATATATATATATATATATATTTCATAGGCCGACACTAACTAAGTCTAATCAAGTTGTTTTGAATGGTCCTTTTCAAGGCAAGCATGCCTCCTTTACACAAAACAATGTGGGATTCATTCTGCTCTATTTCTTGGAAAGTACACCTTACGCAAAACAAAAGTAACAGTGACTACAAAATGTTCTGATGCCTAAAACAAAGTTTGTAGCCCATTAGGTCGGCCGAGCCTTTGGATATCGAACAATAGTTTCATCTCTCACTGGATTGCAGTGATAGCAATAATTTTGAATATCTAACCTAGAAAAATCAATATTAAATTAGCCACAGAAAGAATCATGGGATTTTTTTAAGTCAGAGATTTTAAGAGATTATCTAAGAACTTGCTTTTCATATCAAATATGAACTTTAATGCGAACTGGAGTTATAGAATTAAATCTGTGAATTTGGAGCAATTAACACATCTCTCTATTTATCTACCCCGATGCAAACACTTGCCTTAGTGGGTGGGGGACTTCTTGGCATTTAAGTAAGCCCCATTGCACAACCTGTCGATTGTCCTAGTAAGTATAATGGGTTTCCTAATTTTTATTTAAAGTCTTAATTGAGTGAGAGATCCTCAGGGCAGCTAAGCAGATTTAAGACATTCAATTAACTACCTCCAATGTTTCTAGACTTGGGCCAACTAAAATTCTCCACGAATCGGTTTTAAGAGCATTCAGTTCATTTCTTCCAATACGTGAACATTTTCAACGAGAATCGTTCGCTCAGATAATCACTGGTAGATGACATAGTTTTTACTCTTTTTAACAAGTTTAATTGCTGTTCTTGTTTAGGGAATTGTGCTTGTCTGGAAAAAAAACTATTTTAATTTCATGATTGACCTCAAATGACCTTTCTTATCTGTATCACTTCTCATATCATCCATATATATTCAATAATGTAACAATTTATTTATAGGAAAATATTTGAAGACAATCTTCTTCTATTCTTCTTCTATGAGTCATGTCCCTTCCAGGCGTTAGCGATCATGGCTCGCCACAATTTCTTTTTCTTTGTAGTCCTTAGTAATGTTTGTCTTTTCGCTAATCATTGTTCTGCTAAACATACAAATTACGTTATGTAGATTATGCGCTTTTTTATTCTGCTCCTCTTACTTTTAATCTGTCCTGTGATTGTCAAATTTTCCAAGCCCACTTTCTTCATTATTTGCCCTGTTATTTGTACTGTCTCTTTCTGATGCTAAGAATAAATGTCTTTTTTGTGTCCATTCTCGCTAAAATGTCGTCATTTTTCACATTTTCAGTCCATAAGATCTTAAAAGCAACAAATTAATTCTTCCTCCATTGATGTTGAATGGGACGTTATCCGTTAGTACTATTTGGGAGATCAAAAACATTTTATACTTCTTTACAATCTCAATATCTCTAACCATTTTGCTAAATCATTTTGTACTTGGCCTCTACAAGGCACGTTGCAAGTATTGATCACCTCGAATGACCTAATATAGTTCTGACTTGAGTTCTTTTGAGTGCAAAATACTGAGGCTCCAGTGCTTTTATTTTCATTGCGATGTACAAACATCAAAGCATAAACACACACACACACAATTTAACATTAATATAGATATATCTTTTTGTATGTGCTTTTGTGTAAAGGTGTGTATGATCATCTGTGTATTTGTGCATGAAGGCAAATATTAAACTTCGAACTTGCCTTTCATTAAATAACCAGATATTTTCATTACATACATATATTCACTCCTTCTCCAATGAATATATAAGTAATAATTCTTTATATTAACGCTTTCATTAATAAAGTTAATGGCCAACAATCGACCAAAGAACACAACGTTTTATAATTTATAGGCTCCTATTTCTTTACTATTTCTGTACTAAAATTTAAAAAATCGATACTTCCATGTTCCTAAGTGATCTTGAGTGAAAATAACGGAAACATTTTCAACTACTAGACAATAAGAAATGCATAATGTATCGTTCAGGTATTGACTCCAACCTTTCATTGTTTACTATGATTGGGGTGTGATGTAACAATTGCTAAGATGAAGACAATTGAACAGAGCTCAAAATAATTTGGACGAATCCTTCTCCTAAATGTAATTGTAACTGTAAGGACACAAGCCATCTTAATTGTAATTCAGAGTCGAAACTCCGTGTTTATTATAACTGTCAATTCTTCGTCAGACGACAAAGGTTATCTTCTATCTAAAAAAAAATTTCAGTATTTCCACATTCATCACAAATTTTATCTCTCCAAATGCACTACTGGTTCGTATAAAATCCCTATGTTTGCTTAGAGCTATCCTCAATCTTAGTAAAATTGTTAAACTACTGCCTACTACTAATATTTGCTTCATCAGCCTCCTATGTGTTATCAGCAAAATTTTTGAAGCTATCAGCAACGATGTCGATCATCTCAACAAAAAATACCTCCTGAGCTAGAAATAATATGGATTTCGCTCCTCTAAGTCAACTGTTGATAGAATCTGGGGATCTTATGATAATAAATTTATTACAATAGCAATCGCCTGAGATATCTCAAAGACTTTTAACAACGTGTGGCATAGGAATTCCTACGAAAAATCTCTATCTCATTTATGCAAGTCTTTTCGATTATCAATTCAATTCTGTCAGATACGTCCAAGAAGGTTGGTGTTAATGGTCGTTCTTCTAGATCCCATAACATCAACCTTTTTCGGCTTTATAATAACGATCTGCTTATGAACATTCTCAGATCATTAATAAATATGTATGCAGAAAATACCACGGTTTAAGCTCAATGGGGTGGGGGAATACTTTCATACGAAACTCGTAACGTTTCATCTTCTCTGAACAGACCCGAAATATATATATATATATATATATATATATATATATATATATATATATATATATATATATATATATATAATTATCATTATTATGAGTATAATAAAACAACATGATTAAGTCGCTGTACAAACGGTTTCATGTTTCAATACTATGATTGTATTTCTTCAGATTTCCTTAAAAATTATTTAATCACCAGTTACTTACCATCGCCAGAATAAGTACAGTCACAGTATTGAAACATGAAATATTTTGTGTAGAGATTTCAAAATGCTTTATTATAATCTGTTATAATAAAAATAATAAAGCTTTACTTTGTATTGAGCTCCTTTTTAAAAGCAAATGCTACGAATAGTGGAATTGTACTCTATTTGTTCTTTCTCTCATTTGTATATATATATATATATATATATATATATATATATATATATGAAATAGGAATTACTACTCCAAAACAAAGCTAACAAGGTTTCATTATAGCCGTTTTCTCCAGTTATTTTGAACGATTCTACTCTCATTCCCAGACCTAAAGGGAAACTCCTACGTCCTATCCATTGCTAAAAAGGAAGAATGGTCGCTTCCTTTAATGCCATGCTTTATCTTTACAAGAGCCAGATCAGACACAAAATCGAGTATTACCGCCTATTCTCCATTTTGCCGCTTTGTAGCAGATTTTTCTCCACCCTAAAACCCCTTCTCAACACACAAAATGTTGCTAGCCTCTACTCTGTCACTATTTTCATGTCAGATGTTCAAATAGGCTACAAGCCTTAGTTTCAGCCGATATCCATCTTACATATCCTCATAACATGCACCTCTTACTTCCTTCTTGTACACCTTTATGACAACGAATTTCACTAACCCTCTACAATGAGTGGCTCTTGGGACTTTCTTTGCGTTAACATTAGTATAAAATATTAAAATTCATTAATTGTCTCTTATATCAGGTGACGTTGAAGCCGAACAACTCGTGGAATAATAGCTGCTATACTTACTGCTTTTAAATTTTATTCTTCTTACGAAAAGACAACGAAAAATAAAACGAAGTGTTTCATTTCAATCTAAACATATTTGGATGCCTTTACTATAGAGTATTCAAAAGATTAAATAGCAGATATAGAATGACAAATTGGTTATAATATAAAAAAAAAGCATTTTAACTTGAGTAAAATGAGAATGCAGAGCTCTGCAGTGACGATATCCTTAAGCAAAATATTTCTTAAGTTGCCGGGATTTTATCCTTTCATTGCATTCTTATGGAAAACAAATTAATGCAAGTGCCAGATATTATATTTAGATAAAAAGAAAACTTTCGAAATATTTTTGACCACATACAGAAAAGTTATAAAACAATTCCAACAACCGATAATTGAATTTTCCGAGCAGTTTCCCAATTCTAGTTAACTTGAGAAAGTTGCACGAAGAAATATCTAACATTTTCTTCTACGTTAAACAGCATTTTAAAAACAGCATTTTAAAAACAGCGTTTTAAAAGCAAAACCTGGAACTGTGTTTTGCCATCAAAAGCATTGAGGCAATTTCTTTCTTCGGAATAAGAAAATCAATTTCTCCAACCATCTCTCTTCCTCTTTCTATTTCTCTCTCCCTCTCTCTATCTATATCTCTCACTTTCTCTCTATCTCTCTCTCTCTCTCTCTCTTCCTCGCTTTGTATCGAATACTAGCCAAAAAGCAGTAATTAGCTTTCTTGTTTTCAAACCTATAGAATTAGATCTTAACCTAATTCCCTATCATTATTGTCCTAGTAGAGTCTAAAAGGTAAGTTGCAATTAATTCTGCATAGTGCGTCTTCTACCGACTAATGATGAGTAAACTAGTATCTTAACTCATTAGTAATGTAATGGATTCGAAAACAAAGTCAACCTGTGCTCTATACTGCAATTAGGCTGTGTGGACAGTTATAGCTTCAGTGAGAGAGAGAGAGAGATCGTATAATCTGACGTGATCAGTCCAGTACTCTCATAATCACGGTCCGATGACCTGACTTCTGTTCAATTTCCGTTTTGTCAGTTTCATTTACAAGGCTTGGGTCAATCCGTGGGCTATGGATTTCACCCACTTTCCATGTGTGACGAACACTGGGATCTCCCCCCCCCCGACCGATCACGCACTGAATCATTTAGCCAATACTCAGTTGAAAATAGATGAAGTTCTTCCTTTCCTATGGGACATTACTTTTTAATTCGCGTTTAAAATGCTTGCCATAGACAAACATCTGGCGGATTGGTATAGTAAAATATGACGACTGAGTTCGATCTTCGTTGAGTGCCCCACTTGTGTGACCCACTGCCGAAGATTTTATGCTGAAAAAAATGTTTCTTTACAGTGCCTACAAAGAAGCGATATTCAACAAGCTCATTTCGAAGCCTATTGATAATATTGTGTCACATCTTTCATGCATGCCTCAATCCCTGAAATTGGCGCCAGAATAAACAAATACTCAATGTTTTTTTCTTTTATTTCTTTTTGTCTTCTTCTGATTCTTCTCTTTACTTTTCTTATTCTTTTTCTCTTTGCAACTCTGTCCTCTCATAAACCTTCATAATATATTTCTTTCTTTAAACTGTCTTTCTTTAATTCTATTTGTTCACTTTGCTCTTTCTTGGATATCTGAAGGCTGATTAGCAATTGGGTTCCAGAATCATTCACCAGAAGAATAACATCTTACCATAATGACGCCGATAAAAGTCCAGCTGAGAGCAAGAGAATCTTGCCAACTCCGATTCCAATTCAAGGAGCGTCAAAAGCAAGGCATTTACGGAACATTACGCGAAGCTTAGCCAAGAAATACGTATAAATAACCACAATGGATGATGTTAAATAAAACTTCCAAAGAATTTGTTTCAATTAAACTATTCATTCCAAATTAGAAAATTACTTTTATTTTTGTTATTTTCGAACTCGAAATTTTTCAATAAATTCTGCTTTCCATCAATAATATTTTGTATCTTATTTCTTTTCACCAACGACGAATGCTTCAAGCCAAAGTTCCTCATTTCGATGGAGTGATAGTCCTTTTCATACTCTCTCTGTATCTCTCTCTCTCTGTGTCTGTCTGTCTGTCTGTCTGTCTGTCTCTCTCTCTCTCTCTCCTCCCCAGTTTAAGGCATATATATGATGGGTATAAACAATCACAAACTATTCAGCAGGCAATTTACACTAGGGCATCAATATTTGCATTAACAGGCATCTAAACATTTGAATATTTTCTTTTAATAAAACAAAGAAGAATTAATGAATGAAAATTATAAAGATATATTGATTTATTAGCCAAAAGAAATGTTGGCTCCTGATTAAAGTTTATTTATAAATTGTGCTCGGTACATGTTAGGGTCTGCAACCCTATTTTGGAATCAATGCTAAACTTTCAGTGGGTATCTATTTTTTTTCTATTTTTCATGGCTGAAAAGCGAATATTCACACCCAACCGCTACACACATTCCGTCATTTAACCAATATCTAGGGGAAATTAAGTTGTGCCTATCCTAGAGGCATTGCGTTTTAATCCGCGTTTTTAATGCTAGCCAGATAAAGATAGCTAGTGCAATGTTATGGTAAAATATGACGACTCTTCGTTGAGAGCACCGTTTGTGTGACACCTCCCAATGAATTTAAGCTGAACAAATGTGTCTTTACAGTGGCCTTAATGAAATATTAGCTCCTCGTTAAAGTTTATTTATAAATATAATTTTTTCCCGACACATTGTGACATCTGCGGCCTTATTTTGTAATCAATGCTAACCTTTCAGAGTTTCCATTTAAGTGAACTGATTGTGGATATCATATTGACAACTATTTGATTTCGTATCAAAATTAAAATGTCGAACTTTATGCCTTTAATCACATTACCTTTTATACAGGCTATTGCGATAAATATCGATATCTGATGACAATTGGAACTAAATAAATATCCTGATTTAGTTCATTATAATGCGTGACCAAAATCATCAAATGGATGACATTTT
The DNA here is from genome assembly GCA_903632075.3 of Acanthosepion pharaonis. NCBI lineage: Eukaryota > Metazoa > Mollusca > Cephalopoda > Sepiida > Sepiidae > Acanthosepion > Acanthosepion pharaonis. The sequence continues at coordinate 287,960 of CAHIKZ030001438.1, read as the reverse complement.
TTACTTTAACGATTGCATTCTAACATAATTTCTTATGTTTTTCCATAGGTGTATTTGTTTCGCACATGACTGCAATTTATGCGATATATAGACATTCTGACAGCTGACATTTTCACGCATCTTCCTATAGATTCAAGTGTGAATTGTGAATTTTAAATGCTTTTATATTAAAAGACAAAAAGGAAAATGATGTCAATTTTTGTCATTTGATGCTCTTTTATTTTCGGAAAGGTAAACATATTGTCCAGACAGCAAGAAAGGTATGTACTGTTTTATAAAGATGGTGCCTTTACGGAGAGTATTGTACGTGAGTAGTCCGCTCGGAGCCAAAATGAACAATTGATTTGGTAGAGCGAAAATGGTCTAGCAGCTATGGTATCATTGATGACCAAAATGAATCGCTGATTAAAGAATAAAACCCTATCACAAAACATGGGACATCTCATAGATACTCTACATATTTCATGTGAGCGTTTTAAGTCATTTGAAAATATTTGGATATATAAATCGCTGATATTTGCGTGCCTAACAATTTAAAAGAAAAATTAAAGATGTGGAAGGTGTTAGTATGACTGTCAACGTCTGGTTTGGACAATGAAAAACTATCGATGAAAATCGATTCGAAATCTTGTTAAGAACCCCCCATCGAAGGGTTGCATGTGGCACAACAAAGCCGACATTTTCTGACAAACCCAGCCAACGTTTTAGCATCGGAAAAATGCCCGGCTCAACCCGTATAAACGATATATTATATCTCTACATCTCAATGGAAGAACTTGTTTCATTTAAAATCCACGAAATATGTTACTGACAGAATAAAATCTTTAAGTTGCTTCATAGTTAATGTGATTAGGCTGTCAAATGCTTCAACAAAGCAGACATTTAATTCGAAAAATAGATGAAAACAACCGGAGGGCTAAACCCCAAAAATTGATGTATAACGTCCGTATTTCCTCTCTGGATCGGGTTGGTCAACCTCCCAGAAATTTCCATTTTTAGGTTCTGCCTTCGTTCGGATTACTCGATTCTTACCTTCGGGTTCTCGTCCGGGTTCACAATGGAGAGAGTTTGACCGTCAAGTCGAAAGATCATTTTGAATCGGTATCGGCCACCCCCCCCACGAGGGTTGCATGTGACACAAGGTCGTTTTTATCGTGGGTTTCCTGAGCCCGTAGGCTCAGCCAAAAATATGCCCGTATGACTCGTAAAAACGAGATCAGGGTTGGTCATTCAAAAACGAGATTCTGCCCTTCGGCGGAACCTCGTCCGGGTTCCTTTCTGCTTTTTGAAGAGAGTTCGACCGTCAAGTCGAAAAGATCGGCTTGATTCGGTATTTGAACGAGGGTTGCATGCGATATAAGGTCGTTTTTATCGAGGGTTTCTGAGCCCGTAGGCTCAGCCAAAATATATGCCCGTATTCATCGTAAAAACGAGATCAGGGTAGGTCATTCACCCCGAACGAGATTCTGCCCTTCGGCGGAACCTCGTCCGGGTTCCTTTCTGCTCAAAAGCAGAGAGTTCGACCGTCAAGTCGAAAAGCTCGGCTTGATTCGGTATCTAGCCACCCCCCCCACGAGGGTTGCATGTGACACAAGGTCATTTTATCGTGGGTTTCCTGAGCCCGTAGGCTCAGCCAAAAAATATGCCCGTATAACCCGTTAAAAACGAGATCGGGTTAGGTCATTCACCCCGAACGAGATTCTGCCCTTCGGCGGAACCTCGTCCGGGTTCCTTTCTGCTCAAAAGCAGAGAGTTCGACCGTCAAGTCGAAAAGCTCGGCTTGATTCGGTATCTAGCCACCCCCCCACGAGGGTTGCATGCGACACAAGGTCATTTTTATCGTGGGTTTCCTGAGCCCGTAGGCTCAGCCAAAAATATGCCCGTATAACTCGTAAAAACGAGATCGGGTAGGTCATTCACCCCGAACGAGATTCTGCCCTTCGGCGGAACCTCGTCCGGGTTCCTTTCTGCTCAAAAGCAGAGAGTTCGACCGTCAAGTCGAGAAGCTCGGCTTGATTCGGTATCTAGCCACCCCCCACGAGGGTTGCATGCGACACAAGGTCATTTTTATCGTGGGTTTCCTGAGCCCGTAGGCTCAGCCAAAAATGCCCGTATGACTCGTAAAAACGAGATCGGGTAGGTCATTCACCCCGAACGAGATTCTGCCCTTCGGCGGAACCTCGTCCGGGTTCCTTTCTGCTCAAAAGCAGAGTTCGACCGTCAAGTCGAAAGATCGGCTTGATTCAGTATCTAGCCACCCCCCCACGAGGGTTGCATGCGACACAAGGTCATTTTTATCGTGGGTTTCCTGAGCCCGTAGGCTCAGCCAAAAATATGCCCGTATAACTCGTAAAACGAGATCAGGTAGGTCATTCACCCCGAACGAGATTCTGCCCTTCGGCGGAACCTCGTCCGGGTTCCTTTCTGCTCAAAAGCAGAGAGTTCGACCGTCAAGTCGAAAAGATCGGCTTGATTCGGTATCTAGCCACCCCCCCCACGAGGGTTGCATGCGACACAAGGTCATTTTTATCGTGGGTTTCCTGAGCCCGTAGGCTCAGCCAAAAATATGCCCGTATAACTCGTAAAAACGAGATCGGGTAGGTCATTCACCCCGAACGAGATTCTGCCCTTCGGCGGAACCTCGTCCGGGTTCCTTTCTGCTCAAAAGCAGAGAGTTCGACCGTCAAGTCGAAAAGATCGGCTTGATTCAGTATCTAGCCACCCCCACGAGGGTTGCATGCGACACAAGGTCATTTTTATCGTGGGTTTCCTGAGCCCGTAGGCTCAGCCAAAAATATGCCCGTATGACTCGTAAAAACGAGATCAGGGTAGGTCATTCACCCCGAACGAGATTCTGCCCTTCGGCGGAACCTCGTCCGGGTTCCTTTCTGCTCAAAAGCAGAGAGTTCGACCGTCAAGTCGAAAAGATCGGCTTGATTCAGTATCTAGCCACCCCCCACGAGGGTTGCATGCGACACAAGGTCATTTTTATCGTGGGTTTCCTGAGCCCGTAGGCTCAGCCAAAAATATGCCCGTATAACTCGTAAAAACGAGATCAGGGTAGGTCATTCACCCCGAACGAGATTCTGCCCTTCGGCGGAACCTCGTCCGGGTTCCTTTCTGCTCAAAAGCAGAGAGTTCGACCGTCAAGTCGAAAAGATCGGCTTGATTCAGTATCTAGCCACCCCCCGAGGGTTGCATGCGACACAAGGTCATTTTTTATCGTGGGTTTCCCTGAGCCCGTAGGCTCACAAGGTCATTTTTATCGTGGGTTTCCTGAGCCCGTAGGCTCAGCCAAAAATATGCCCGTATGACTCGTAAAAACGAGATCAGGGTAAACGAGATCGGTCATTCACCCCGAACGAGATTCTGCCCTTCGGCGGAACCTCGTCCGGGTTCCTTTCTGCTCAAAAGCAGAGAGTTCGACCGTCAAGTCGAAAAGATCGGCTTGATTCAGTATCTAGCCACCCCCCCACGAGGGTTGCATGCGACACAAGGTCATTTTTATCGTGGGTTTCCTGAGCCCGTAGGCTCAGCCAAAAATATATGCCCGTATGACTCGTAAAAACGAGATCAGGGTAGGTCATTCACCCCGAACGAGATTCTGCCCTTCGGCGGAACCTCGTCCGGGTTCCTTTCTGCTCAAAAGCAGAGAGTTCGACCGTCAAGTCGAAAAGATCGGCTTGATTCAGTATCTAGCCACCCCCCCACGAGGGTTGCATGCGACACAAGGTCATTTTTATCGTGGGTTTCCTGAGCCCGTAGGCTCAGCCAAAAATATGCCCGTATGACTCGTAAAAACGAGATCAGGGTAGGTCATTCACCCCGAACGAGATTCTGCCCTTCGGCGGAACCTCGTCCGGGTTCCTTTCTGCTCAAAAGCAGAGAGTTCGACCGTCAAGTCGAAAAGATCGGCTTGATTCAGTATCTAGCCACCCCCCACGAGGGTTGCATGCGACACAAGGTCATTTTTATCGTGGGTTTCCTGAGCCCGTAGGCTCAGCCAAAAATATGCCCGTATAACTCGTAAAAACGAGATCAGGGTAGGTCATTCACCCCGAACGAGATTCTGCCCTTCGGCGGAACCTCGTCCGGGTTCCTTTCTGCTCAAAAGCAGAGAGTTCGACCGTCAAGTCGAAAAGATCGGCTTGATTCAGTATCTAGCCACCCCCCACGAGGGTTGCATGCGACACAAGGTCATTTTTATCGTGGGTTTCCTGAGCCCGTAGGCTCAGCCAAAAATATGCCCGTATGACTCGTAAAAACGAGATCAGGGTAGGTCATTCACCCCGAACGAGATTCTGCCCTTCGGCGGAACCTCGTCCGGGTTCCTTTCTGCTCAAAAGCAGAGAGTTCGACCGTCAAGTCGAAAAGATCGGCTTGATTCAGTATCTAGCCACCCCCCACGAGGGTTGCATGCGACACAAGGTCATTTTTATCGTGGGTTTCCTGAGCCCGTAGGCTCAGCCAAAAATATGCCCGTATGACTCGTAAAAACGAGATCAGGGTAGGTCATTCACCCCGAACGAGATTCTGCCCTTCGGCGGAACCTCGTCCGGGTTCCTTTCTGCTCAAAAGCAGAGAGTTCGACCGTCAAGTCGAAAAAGATCGGCTTGATTCAGTATCTAGCCACCCCCCACGAGGGTTGCATGCGACACAAGGTCATTTTTATCGTGGGTTTCCTGAGCCCGTAGGCTCAGCCAAAAATATGCCCGTATGACTCGTAAAAACGAGATCAGGGTAGGTCATTCACCCCGAACGAGATTCTGCCCTTCGGCGGAACCTCGTCCGGGTTCCTTTCTGCTCAAAAGCAGAGTTCGACCGTCAAGTCGAAAAGATCGGCTTGATTCAGTATCTAGCCACCCCCCACGAGGGTTGCATGCGACACAAGGTCATTTTTATCGTGGGTTTCCTGAGCCCGTAGGCTCAGCCAAAAATATGCCCGTATGACTCGTAAAAACGAGATCAGGGTAGGTCATTCACCCCGAACGAGATTCTGCCCTTCGGCGGAACCTCGTCCGGGTTCCTTTCTGCTCAAAAGCAGAGAGTTCGACCGTCAAGTCGAAAAGATCGGCTTGATTCAGTATCTAGCCACCCCCCACGAGGGTTGCATGCGACACAAGGTCATTTTTATCGTGGGTTTCCTGAGCCCGTAGGCTCAGCCAAAAATATGCCCGTATAACTCGTAAAAACGAGATCAGGGTAGGTCATTCACCCCGAACGAGATTCTGCCCTTCGGCGGAACCTCGTCCGGGTTCCTTTCTGCTCAAAAGCAGAGAGTTCGACCGTCAAGTCGAAAAGATCGGCTTGATTCAGTATCTAGCCACCCCCCCACGAGGGTTGCATGCGACACAAGGTCATTTTTATCGTGGGTTTCCTGAGCCCGTAGGCTCAGCCAAAAATATGCCCGTATGACTCGTAAAAACGAGATCAGGGTAGGTCATTCACCCCGAACGAGATTCTGCCCTTCGGCGGAACCTCGTCCGGGTTCCTTTCTGCTCAAAAGCAGAGAGTTCGACCGTCAAGTCGAAAAGATCGGCTTGATTCAGTATCTAGCCACCCCCCCCACGAGGGTTGCATGCGACACAAGGTCATTTTTATCGTGGGTTTCCTGAGCCCGTAGGCTCAGCCAAAAATATGCCCGTATGACTCGTAAAAACGAGATCAGGGTAGGTCATTCACCCCGAACGAGATTCTGCCCTTCGGCGGAACCTCGTCCGGGTTCCTTTCTGCTCAAAAGCAGAGAGTTCGACCGTCAAGTCGAAAAGATCGGCTTGATTCAGTATCTAGCCACCCCCCACGAGGGTTGCATGCGACACAAGGTCATTTTTATCGTGGGTTTCCTGAGCCCGTAGGCTCAGCCAAAAATATGCCCGTATGACTCGTAAAAACGAGATCAGGGTAGGTCATTCACCCCGAACGAGATTCTGCCCTTCGGCGGAACCTCGTCCGGGTTCCTTTCTGCTCAAAAGCAGAGAGTTCGACCGTCAAGTCGAAAAGATCGGCTTGATTCAGTATCTAGCCACCCCCCACGAGGGTTGCATGCGACACAAGGTCATTTTTATCGTGGGTTTCCTGAGCCCGTAGGCTCAGCCAAAAATATGCCCGTATGACTCGTAAAAACGAGATCAGGGTAGGTCATTCACCCCGAACGAGATTCTGCCCTTCGGCGGAACCTCGTCCGGGTTCCTTTCTGCTCAAAAGCAGAGAGTTCGACCGTCAAGTCGAAAAGATCGGCTTGATTCAGTATCTAGCCACCCCCCACGAGGGTTGCATGCGACACAAGGTCATTTTTATCGTGGGTTTCCTGAGCCCGTAGGCTCAGCCAAAAATATGCCCGTATGACTCGTAAAAACGAGATCAGGGTAGGTCATTCACCCCGAACGAGATTCTGCCCTTCGGCGGAACCTCGTCCGGGTTCCTTTCTGCTCAAAAGCAGAGAGTTCGACCGTCAAGTCGAAAAGATCGGCTTGATTCAGTATCTAGCCACCCCCCACGAGGGTTGCATGCGACACAAGGTCATTTTTATCGTGGGTTTCCTGAGCCCGTAGGCTCAGCCAAAAATATGCCCGTATGACTCGTAAAAACGAGATCAGGGTAGGTCATTCACCCCGAACGAGATTCTGCCCTTCGGCGGAACCTCGTCCGGGTTCCTTTCTGCTCAAAAGCAGAGAGTTCGACCGTCAAGTCGAAAAGATCGGCTTGATTCAGTATCTAGCCACCCCCCACGAGGGTTGCATGCGACACAAGGTCATTTTTATCGTGGGTTTCCTGAGCCCGTAGGCTCAGCCAAAAATATGCCCGTATGACTCGTAAAACGAGATCAGGGTAGGTCATTCACCCCGAACGAGATTCTGCCCTTCGGCGGAACCTCGTCCGGGTTCCTTTCTGCTCAAAAGCAGAGAGTTCGACCGTCAAGTCGAAAAGATCGGCTTGATTCAGTATCTAGCCACCCCCCCCACGAGGGTTGCATGCGACACAAGGTCATTTTTATCGTGGGTTTCCTGAGCCCGTAGGCTCAGCCAAAAATATGCCCGTATGACTCGTAAAAAACGAGATCAGGGTAGGTCATTCACCCCGAACGAGATTCTGCCCTTCGGCGGAACCTCGTCCGGGTTCCTTTCTGCTCAAAAGCAGAGAGTTCGACCGTCAAGCCGAAAAGATCGGCTTGATTCAGTATCTAGCCACCCCCACGAGGGTTGCATGCGACACAAGGTCATTTTTATCGTGGGTTTCCTGAGAGCCCGTAGGCTCAGCCAAAAATATGCCCGTATAACTCGTAAAAACGAGATCAGGGTAGGTCATTCACCCCCGAACGAGATTCTGCCCTTCGGCGGAACCTCGTCCGGGTTCCTTTCTGCTCAAAAGCAGAGAGTTCGACCGTCAAGTCGAAAAGATCGGCTTGATTCAGTATCTAGCCACCCCCCACGAGGGTTGCATGCGACACAAGGTCATTTTTATCGTGGGTTTCCTGAGCCCGTAGGCTCAGCCAAAAATATGCCCCCGTATGACTCGTAAAAACGAGATCAGGGTAGGTCATTCACCCCGAACGAGATTCTGCCCTTCGGCGGAACCTCGTCCGGGTTCCTTTCTGCTCAAAAGCAGAGAGTTCGACCGTCAAGTCGAAAAGATCGGCTTGATTCAGTATCTAGCCACCCCCCACGAGGGTTGCATGCGACACAAGGTCATTTTTATCGTGGGTTTCCTGAGCCCGTAGGCTCAGCCAAAAATATGCCCGTATGACTCGTAAAAACGAGATCAGGGTAGGTCATTCACCCCGAACGAGATTCTGCCCTTCGGCGGAACCTCGTCCGGGTTCCTTTTTCTGCTCAAAAGCAGAGAGTTCGACCGTCAAGTCGAAAAGATCGGCTTGATTCAGTATCTAGCCACCCCCCACGAGGGTTGCATGCGACACAAGGTCATTTTTATCGTGGGTTTCCTGAGCCCGTAGGCTCAGCCAAAAATATGCCCGTATGACTCGTAAAAAAAACGAGATCAGGGTAGGTCATTCACCCCGAACGAGATTCTGCCCTTCGGCGGAACCTCGTCCGGGTTCCTTTCTGCTCAAAAGCAGAGAGTTCGACCGTCAAGTCGAAAAGATCGGCTTGATTCAGTATCTAGCCACCCCCCACGAGGGTTGCATGCGACACAAGGTCATTTTTATCGTGGGTTTCCTGAGCCCGTAGGCTCAGCCAAAAATATGCCCGTATGACTCGTAAAAACGAGATCAGGGTAGGTCATTCACCCCGAACGAGATTCTGCCCTTCGGCGGAACCTCGTCCGGGTTCCTTTCTGCTCAAAAGCAGAGAGTTCGACCGTCAAGTCGAAAAGATCGGCTTGATTCAGTATCTAGCCACCCCCCCACGAGGGTTGCATGCGACACAAGGTCATTTTTATCGTGGGTTTCCTGAGCCCGTAGGCTCAGCCAAAAATATGCCCGTATGACTCGTAAAAACGAGATCAGGGTAGGTCATTCACCCCGAACGAGATTCTGCCCTTCGGCGGAACCTCGTCCGGGTTCCTTTCTGCTCAAAAGCAGAGAGTTCGACCGTCAAGTCGAAAAGATCGGCTTGATTCAGTATCTAGCCACCCCCACGAGGGTTGCATGCGACACAAGGTCATTTTTATCGTGGGTTTCCTGAGCCCGTAGGCTCAGCCAAAAATATATGCCCGTATGACTCGTAAAAACGAGATCAGGGTAGGTCATTCACCCCGAACGAGATTCTGCCCTTCGGCGGAACCTCGTCCGGGTTCCTTTCTGCTCAAAAGCAGAGAGTTCGACCGTCAAGTCGAAAAGATCGGCTTGATTTAGTATCTAGCCACCCCCACACGAGGGTTGCATGCGACACAAGGTCATTTTTATCGTGGGTTTCCTGAGCCCGTAGGCTCAGCCAAAAATATGGGTTGCATGCCCGTATTTTTACTCGTAAAAACGAGATCGTAAAAACGGATAGGGTCATTCACCCCCCCGAACGAGATTCTGCCCTTCGGCGGAACCTCGTCCGGGTTCCTTTCTGCTCAAAAAAGCAGAGAGTTCGACCGTCAAGTCGAAAAGATCGGCTTGATTCAGTATCTAGCCACCCCCCACGAGGGTTGCATGCGACACAAGGTCATTTTTTTATCGTGGGTTTCCTGAGCCCGTAGGCTCAGCCAAAAATATGCCCGTATGACTCGTAAAAACGAGATCAGGGTAGGTCATTCACCCCGAACGAGATTCTGCCCTTCGGCGGAACCTCGTCCGGGTTCCTTTCTGCTCAAAAGCAGAGAGTTCGACCGTCAAGTCGAAAAGATCGGCTTGATTCAGTATCTAGCCACCCCCCCACGAGGGTTGCATGCGACACAAGGTCATTTTTATCGTGGGTTTCCTGAGCCCGTAGGCTCAGCCAAAAAATATGCCCGTATGACTCGTAAAAACGAGATCAGGGTAGGTCATTCACCCCGAACGAGATTCTGCCCTTCGGCGGAACCTCGTCCGGGTTCCTTTCTGCTCAAAAGCAGAGAGTTCGACCGTCAAGTCGAAAAGATCGGCTTGATTCAGTATCTAGCCACCCCCCACGAGGGTTGCATGCGACACAAGGTCATTTTTATCGTGGGTTTCCTGAGCCCGTAGGCTCAGCCAAAAAATATGCCCGTATGACTCGTAAAAACGAGATCAGGGTAGGTCATTCACCCCGAACGAGATTCTGCCCTTCGGCGGAACCTCGTCCGGGTTCCTTTCTGCTCAAAAGCAGAGAGTTCGACCGTCAAGTCGAAAAGATCGGCTTGATTCAGTATCTAGCCACCCCCCCACGAGGGTTGCATGCGACACAAGGTCATTTTTATCGTGGGTTTCCTGAGCCCGTAGGCTCAGCCAAAAATATGCCCGTATAACTCGTAAAAACGAGATCAGGGTAGGTCATTCACCCCGAACGAGATTCTGCCCTTCGGCGGAACCTCGTCCGGGTTCCTTTCTGCTCAAAAGCAGAGAGTTCGACCGTCAAGTCGAAAAGATCGGCTTGATTCAGTATCTAGCCACCCCCCACGAGGGGTTGCATGCGACACAAGGTCATTTTTATCGTGGGTTTCCTGAGCCCGTAGGCTCAGCCAAAAATATGCCCGTATGACTCGTAAAAACGAGATCAGGGTAGGTCATTCACCCCGAACGAGATTCTGCCCTTCGGCGGAACCTCGTCCGGGTTCCTTTCTGCTCAAAAGCAGAGAGTTCGACCGTCAAGTCGAAAAGATCGGCTTGATTCAGTATCTAGCCACCCCCCCCACGAGGGTTGCATGCGACACAAGGTCATTTTTATCGTGGGTTTCCTGAGCCCGTAGGCTCAGCCAAAAATATGCCCGTATTCAACTCGTAAAAACGAGATCTCAGGGTAGGTCATTCACCCCGAACGAGATTCTGCCCTTCGGCGGAACCTCGTCCGGGTTCCTTTCTGCTCAAAAGCAGAGAGTTCGACCGTCAAGTCGAAAAGATCGGCTTGATTCAGTATCTAGCCACCCCCCCACGAGGGTTGCATGCGACACAAGGTCATTTTTATCGTGGGTTTCCTGAGCCCGTAGGCTCAGCCAAAAATATGCCCGTATGACTCGTAAAAACGAGATCAGGGTAGGTCATTCACCCCGAACGAGATTCTGCCCTTCGGCGGAACCTCGTCCGGGTTCCTTTCTGCTCAAAAGCAGAGAGTTCGACCGTCAAGTCGAAAAGATCGGCTTGATTCAGTATCTAGCCACCCCCCACGAGGGTTGCATGCGACACAAGGTCATTTTTATCGTGGGTTTCCTGAGCCCGTAGGCTCAGCCAAAAATATGCCCGTATGACTCGTAAAAACGAGATCAGGGTAGGTCATTCACCCCGAACGAGATTCTGCCCTTCGGCGGAACCTCGTCCGGGTTCCTTTCTGCTCAAAAGCAGAGAGTTCGACCGTCAAGTCGAAAAGATCGGCTTGATTCAGTATCTAGCCACCCCCCCCGGACGAGGGTTGCATGCGACACAAGGTCATTTTTATCGTGGGTTTCCTGAGCCCGTAGGCTCAGCCAAAAATATGCCCGTATAACTCGTAAAAACGAGATCAGGGTAGGTCATTCACCCCGAACGAGATTCTGCCCTTCGGCGGAACCTCGTCCGGGTTCCTTTCTGCTCAAAAGCAGAGAGTTCGACCGTCAAGTCGAAAAGATCGGCTTGATTCAGTATCTAGCCACCCCCCACGAGGGTTGCATGCGACACAAGGTCATTTTTATCGTGGGTTTCCTGAGCCCGTAGGCTCAGCCAAAAATATGCCCGTATAACTCGTAAAAACGAGATCAGGGTAGGTCATTCACCCCGAACGAGATTCTGCCCTTCGGCGGAACCTCGTCCGGGTTCCTTTCTGCTCAAAAGCAGAGAGTTCGACCGTCAAGTCGAAAAGATCGGCTTGATTCAGTATCTAGCCACCCCCCACGAGGGTTGCATGCGACACAAGGTCATTTTTATCGTGGGTTTCCTGAGCCCGTAGGCTCAGCCAAAAATATGCCCGTATAACTCGTAAAAACGAGATCAGGGTAGGTCATTCACCCCGAACGAGATTCTGCCCTTCGGCGGAACCTCGTCCGGGTTCCTTTCTGCTCAAAAAGCAGAGAGTTCGACCGTCAAGTCGAAAAGATCGGCTTGATTCAGTATCTAGCCACCCCCACGAGGGTTGCATGCGACACAAGGTCATTTTTTATCGTGGGTTTCCTGAGCCCGTAGGCTCAGCCAAAAATATGCCCGTATGAACTCGTAAAAACGAGATCAGGGTAGGTCATTCACCCCGAACGAGATTCTGCCCTTCGGCGGAACCTCGTCCGGGTTCCTTTCTGCTCAAAAGCAGAGAGTTCGACCATCAAGTCGAAAAGATCGGCTTGATTCAGTATCTAGCCACCCCCCACGAGGGTTGCATGCGACACAAGGTCATTTTTATCGTGGGTTTCCTGAGCCCGTAGGCTCAGCCAAAAATATGCCCGTATAACTCGTAAAAACGAGATCAGGGTAGGTCATTCACCCCGAACGAGATTCTGCCCTTCGGCGGAACCTCGTCCGGGTTCCTTTCTGCTCAAAAGCAGAGAGTTCGACCGTCAAGTCGAAAAGATCGGCTTGATTCAGTATCTAGCCACCCCCCACGAGGGTTGCATGCGACACAAGGTCATTTTTTATCGTGGGTCGCCCGGGGCTCAGCCAAAAATGCCCGTATGCCCGATCAGGGTAGGGTAGGTCATTCACCCCGAACGAGATTCTGCCCTAGGAACCTCGTCTCAGCCAAAAATAGAGTTCGCCCAAGTATAACTCGTAAAAACGAGATCAGGGTACAAGGTCATTTTTTTATCGTGGGTTTCACCCCTCAGAACGAGATTCTGCCCTTCGGATCAGGAACCTCCCGAACGTCCCCTTCGGCGTTCCTTTTCTGCTCAAAAGCAGAGAGTTCGACCATCAAGTCGAAAAGATCGGCTTGATTCAGTATCTAGCCACCCCCCACGAGGGTTGCATGCGACACAAGGTCATTTTTATCGTGGGTTTCCTGAGCCCGTAGGCTCAGCCAAAAATATGCCCGTATAACTCGTAAAAACGAGATCAGGGTAGGTCATTCACCCCGAACGAGATTCTGCCCTTCGGCGGAACCTCGTCCGGGTTCCTTTCTGCTCAAAAGCAGAGAGTTCGACCGTCAAGTCGAAAAGATCGGCTTGATTCAGTATCTAGCCACCCCCCCCACGAGGGTTGCATGCGACACAAGGTCATTTTTTATCGTGGGTTTCCTGAGCCCGTAGGCTCAGCCAAAAAATATGCCCGTATAACTCGTAAAAACGAGATCAGGGTAGGTCATTCACCCCGAACGAGATTCTGCCCTTCGGCGGAACCTCGTCCGGGTTCCTTTCTGCTCAAAAGCAGAGAGTTCGACCGTCAAGTCGAAAAGATCGGCTTGATTCAGTATTCAGCCACCCCCCACGAGGGTTGCATGCGACACAAGGTCATTTTTATCGTGGGTTTCCTGAGCCCGTAGGCTCAGCCAAAAATATGCCCGTATGACTCGTAAAAACGAGATCAGGGTAGGTCATTCACCCCGAACGAGATTCTGCCCTTCGGCGGAACCTCGTCCGGGTTCCTTTTCTGCTCAAAAGCAGAGAGTTCGCCGTCAAGTCGAAAAGATCGGCTTGATTCAGTATCTAGCCACCCCCCACGAGGGTTGCATGCGACACAAGGTCATTTTTATCGTGGGTTTCCTGAGCCCGTAGGCTCAGCCAAAAATATGCCCGTATGACTCGTAAAAAAACGAGATCAGGGTAGGTCATTCACCCCGAACGAGATTCTGCCCTTCGGCGGAACCTCGTCCGGGTTCCTTTCTGCTCAAAAGCAGAGAGTTCGACCATCAAGTCGAAAAGATCGGCTTGATTCAGTATCTAGCCACCCCCCCACGAGGGTTGCATGCGACACAAGGTCATTTTTATCGTGGGTTTCCTGAGCCCGTAGGCTCAGCCAAAAATATGCCCGTATGACTCGTAAAAACGAGATCAGGGTAGGTCATTCACCCCGAACGAGATTCTGCCCTTCGGCGGAACCTCGTCCGGGTTCCTTTCTGCTCAAAAGCAGAGAGTTCGACCATCAAGTCGAAAAGATCGGCTTGATTCAGTATCTAGCCACCCCCCACGAGGGTTGCATGCGACACAAGGTCATTTTTTTATCGTGGGTTTCCTGAGCCCGTAGGCTCAGCCAAAAATATGCCCGTATGACTCGTAAAAACGAGATCAGGGTAGGTCATTCACCCCGAACGAGATTCTGCCCTTCGGCGGAACCTCGTCCGGGTTCCTTTCTGCTCAAAAGCAGAGAGTTCGACCATCAAGTCGAAAAGATCGGCTTGATTCGTCCCTCTCTCTTGAGAGGCGTAGTATACATAGTGTTAGGAAGAGTTCATTCTGTATTTATAGGTAAGGACCCATGACAATTTTTATTATTATTATTATTTTTATTAAGGCGATAAACCGCTATCTCTACACAAATGAAGGCGTGAGCACACTCACACACGCTCAACTAAAATTTATTATTCTGCTGGCTACTTATGGGAACTTTTAAATACTAATGTACAATTATTGTTTATTTTGCCATCACCATCATCATTATTATGATTGCTATCGTTTTTATTTATTGTCACATTATCTTTCATATTCCGACAAAATAGGAAACACTAAAATTATTTCTACAAAACACACGCATCCAAATTTTATATTGAACTTTGTGGGCGGGGGCACTAAGGCCCAATAAAATTGAATCCCTTAAACTTAAACTACTTTTTTTATAATGACCTACTTAACACTTCATTGTCATTAGCCACAGTCACTGAACTATGACATTTTTGACAACAAAATCTTAACATCATCAATTTTTGGTACAAAAATGACCATGCTTGATGACGTAATCATGATGAACCAAATAGAGTTCATTTAACACAGATAACAATATGAGCAAACTTTACTTTGAATAAAATAGAAATAATTCTCCAAGTCCAATCAGATGACAAAAAGATCATGGCAGAGTCACCAACTCAATTTAACTTTTTAAATCATAGAAGTTACTCTAAAAAAAGACCCCAGTTATATTTTCAACGTCATTTTCCTAGTGTAAGATATATTGATAAAAAAAAGTAAAGAATATATATATATATATATATATATATATATATATATATATATATATATATATATATATATATATATTTCGCAATAAAATTGTTCATTTGTTTTTAATGTGAGACTACTCAATTATGTTCGTGGTATTGAAACAGTTCGCTCCCTTTATGTTAATTTACCGAGCTTTTTCCCAGTGGCGGTGAATCCAAATATGTAAAGAGATAAACAGATAACATTTTCAGATCCAAAGTATTTTAAGTTTATTTTGAAGCCAACCCGTTTTTCATTGTCATTGTAACTGAAACATTCTATACCGATATCTTTAGCAAACATAGTTATACATACAAGGTCTGTCCAAAAAGTATACATCCATTGTAAATATCTTTATAGAACGATTGGAAATATCTCGATACAGCCTTTGCGAATATCGAAATACCCCTATTGTAAATATCCCGATAATTTAAAAAAACGATCAGAGGTGGCCTGGGGGAATAGTTTCTCCTAATATTAATCAGTACCACTCATAGTAATCAGTCGGGACTGACACGCCACTAATTGAGCCTTTGTACTATTTTTCGTCGCTTTCTTATTTAAGGTGTTTTAACAAAACAAGTATCATCCAATGTGGGTAGAAACATGCGAAATTTTTAGATTTAGTTCCCTGCCACTTCTGACTTTTCCAGACGCTAGAATTGTCATTGACATTTGTGATCGTAAATGTACTCGATAAAGATAAACAATGTACTTGATAAAGATAAACAATGTACTTGATAAAGATAAACATGTACTCGATAAAGATAAACAATGTACTCAATAAAGATAAAGATAAACAATGTACTTGATAAAGATAAAGATAAACAATGTACTCAATAAAAATAAAGATAAACAATGTACTCGATAAAGATAAACATGTACCCGATAAAGATAAAGATAAACAATGTACTCAATAAAGATAAACAATGTACTTGATAAAAGTAAAGATAAACAATGTACTTGATAACGGGAAGGATAAACAATGTACTCAATAAAGATAAAGATAAACAATGCACTTGATAAAGATAAAGATAAACGTGTACTCGATAAAGACAAACGTACTCGATAAAGATAAACATGTACTGGATAAAGATAAAATAAACAATGTACTCGATAAAAATAAAGATAAATACATCGATACAATTGATGATGATCGGTAAAGAGGACTTTACAAATTATTTGGTAAATTGAAGAAAACGCCTAAGTACGTGACGGCTCAAGTATACTATTTAGTAGAAAACTAATTCGTAATAACTAGTCCATTATTCAGTTAATATTAACTTGCCGTGTTTTAACAAAACAAGTATCATCCAATGTGGGTAGAAACATGCGAAATTTTTAGATTTAGTTCCGCTAGGACGATGTATAATGTAATTCCTTTTAAAAGCAAATCTGCTTGTTCATAACAATGCAACCCTGTGGTATGCATCCGAGAAAACACTAATTTTGCATCCTTAGCTGTATACATTTTATTGCTAACAATTGAGTTACATAATATATTTTTATACCGTAGCCAGTGGCTAGATTATAGAGAAAGAGATTACTTATTCATCAGCTTGTATTTCAATACATGTAAATAGGGTTATATTCAGATTGGTTGATATTGGTAATAAATATATTCAATCGCCAAATTTCAATTTTATCCTTTTTCTGCAATAATAAATGTATTCCTTTCACTAGTTGAAACGCTGTGCAATATATATATATATATAGAGAGAGAGAGTGGGGGGGGCTATGTAGACCAACGGTTTATTTATTTTTGATAGAACATTTTATTAATTAATTACATAGCATCAATATTTATTCACAGGGATTCAGTCCTTCAATTTCTATGAACTTTCAACCCATTTAAAGTAAACAGTTTATATCATCATAAAACCCGATTCCAGTTTGGATTCAGCGAATTCTTCCTATAAGTCTTCGATATCTTCAAATTGGTGGAATCTCAAGACTGATTACTCAGAGCAAAATAAGGAACATTTTAAACGGGACAAATCTGATGACTGCCCAGCATACGAAAAAAGTTTCCCAACTCAGAGCAATGATTGTTTCATCCATAGCATTTGCAAGAGGAAAACGAGAGATGGCAAGCAGGTAACGACTTACTTGAATTATTTGCATTATTCGGACTGTTATCCCCATCTTCATTGCGATATTCACAACGTTTTGGCCGTTGTACGGCCCAACCTACTTCAAGTAGTTGGCATTTCGAATTTATCACTTTATTTCGTCCACCGGGGTAGATTGTTCTAGTTCTATGTGCCATGCCTCTACAGAATGTCTCAGTTATTTCCCTTTAATTCAACTCCCCAAGTTTTTCGTTCACTACTGATGTTTTTATAGGTAATAAAGACGTTGGTTAGACCCAGTGACTAAACCCAAAGACTTGTAAGTTCAATACTAGGCCACATCAGAGTTAGTGGAGAGTTGAGTTAAAGGGAAATAACTGAGATATCCAGAAGAGGCATGACACGGGGAACTAGAATAATCTAGCCCGGTGGACGAAATAAAGTTTTCGGTTCGACATTCCAATCACATGAAGAAGGCCAGAGCGTACAACGGCTGGAACGTTGTGAATATGGCAATGAAGATGAGGATAACATTCCGAATATTGTAAATAATTCAATTAGTCATAATGCCTCATTTCACAGATATAGACAGATATTGAAGTAACGTCTTCAACTCCCAAATCGTTTCCTTTCTTCCGCTGCACCATTAAATTTTAAACATTCTACTCACTACTATTTTGTCCAAAACTTAATTTTGTCTTTACCTATCTTAAAGAGAAAACATATAAAAGGCTGACCGATTGTCGTTTTGAAAAGTACATTTGCAACGGATCTTGAGTTTTAGAAGTTTCCCGATGCTCGCAGATGTAAAATACTAATTAGCCGAGTAAACTTCAATGACATTTCTGACATTTCCTTAACACTGTGCAAAAGATTGCACTTGGAGATTTTAAATAAACCTAATATTCTTGTATAGGCGTAATTACATATAAACCTAATATTCTTGTATAGAAGTAATTACAAATAAATCTAATATTCTTGTATAGACGTAATTACAAATAATTTATGCTGCATATTGTCACTTACAGGTTAGTCGGGCAAGATATTTTTGTACTGTTCTCCAAATAAATTCAATGTCATTTCCATTGAAGTAAAGATATCGTGAAAGAGATATAATTCACATTAATTATGTAGATTAAAATTTTATAGAAATACATAAATATGCTGGCTTGCGAAAAGGGCATTTCTTTTAAAAATGAGATTTCTTTTTATAAATCCAGGGTATAAACTAATATTCTATTATTACACTTTCAAGAATTTTAAGTCATTTTCTCTTTTAGTAAGTAAAGTATTTTTGAGATCGAAATTCTGTTTTAAATTATTTCTGCATATAACTAATTCATTGGATTAGTTGATATTATAACCCATTAGTACCTGTTTCATAGTCGGATTATCGGCGACTAAACCAGTACCACTACAGAATTTGTCTGTGAGGAGGATGGCTAGTCACCCCGCAGGATTAAATAAAAGACCTGTCAAAAGGGCGGGGGATGCTTTTTGCTCAACGGCCATTTTTGTTTTTTCTTTTTCTAGCCATTGGCTAAGAGAAAGACACTCTGTAAAACCTACGATCCGGGGACTGCACTGTCATCATCTCAGCTTGCTAGGCGATGAAGGATCGAATCCCGGGTTTAAAGGGTGGGGCCAATTCAGCGCACACTGCACTAAAAATTCCACTGCGTAGACCTGATTGAGACATTCACGAACCATTTCCAAGCCTTGTAGTAATGGGAAAGGGACGAAAAAGGTGGTTCGAAGATGACACTGAAAAGTTGCAGTCAAAATCCCGCATGTAGGTGGGTCAGGATATTCATCGTCTAATGTTGACCTGGAAACGACAGTTCGTTCGGCAGCACCCTCATTGGTCAATCAGCCTTTTTCAGGGACAACAATGCTTGCTCCATATGGATAGCGGCCTAGAAAAGGTGGTCTAAACAAAGCTCATCTCTTACCTAGTTGGCTAACCGCAGTCAACGATCTTTTTCTCATGCGGTCAAACGTCAGTGAAGAAAAGGTTCACGCCCACCTGTAAGGGTATCACAGGACTACATGTCGCATATTGGAACATCAGAAACGTACTGGACACACCCAACAGTGGTCAACCATAACGTCGTTCAGCTCTAATTGCAAATGAACTGTCAAGAGTGTCAGTGAAGTCCGTTTCCCAGTGGAAGGCAGCCTGCAAGAGCACGGCGTCGAATATACATCCACTGGTCAGGCAAGTCAGTAGCGGAGAGTTGTCTTTCAGGCGTAGGTTTCATGATCAGGGATTCCATTACCTCCAAGCTTGAAAACCTGCCAACAGGTTATTCTGACCGCATCATCTCTGATCGCCTCCCACTGAGTAATTTTCAATATGCCACACTAATTAATGTGACCTCCTCAATGTTACAAACACATCCTGTGGAAAAAGATACACTTTGCGCAGCTTACTACGAGACACCCTTACAGATGATAAGGTTATAATACTTGGCGGGTATAACGCCAGAGTAGGCCAAGATTTTGGGGCCTGCAAGGGGGTGCTTCGGAGACATGCTGTTGGTAACTGTAACGACAACGGGCGCTTGCTGCTAAAGTTCTGCTCGGAGCATCATCTCGTAATCAGGAATACCATCTTCCAACAGAAAAACTGATTGAAATCAACGTGGATGCATCTTCGGTCTAAATATTGGCACCTCGTGCACAAGTGTGACCTAAAGACATCATGCTCACAAAAGTGAGGCCCAGTGCAGAATGTCATACCGCCTTGTTTGCTGCAAACTCAAGCTTCACTTTAAACTCAAGCCCAAAAAGCTGGGGCCCTCTCTAAAAAGTTCAAGGTTAACAATTTTCAATCAGATGAAGTGAAAGCTAACTTCCAAGCAGCACTTGAGTCAAGGCTTGCGAATGCAACCTTCTCTACACATTCTTCTCCTGAAACAGTTTGGGAAAAAACTCAAAACTGGCATTCTTCAGACATCTTTATAAGTCCTTGGATTCTTCTGAAGGAAGAAAAATACTGGTTTGATGACATCATCGTGGAAATCCAAGAACTTCTGGTACGAAAGAAATTAACTTATCAAGCCCACTTAGCTCAGCCTGCTTGTCCTGTAAAAAACCGCTTTTCGTCTTGTATGTCGTGACCTCAGGCACAGAATTCGAGAGATTAAGAATAAGTGGTGAAACAAACTAGAGACATCAGTGGCTTTTATGAAGTATTAAATGCAGTATACGACCCTATGTATCAAGTCCAGATTCCTATAAGCAGTGCAGACGGTCAGATGCGCTTTACAAATAAAGCGTCCACCCTAAACCATTGATCAGAGCATTTCCAGTCCTTCTGTAGTGCTATTCGCTCGGTCCAGGATCTTGCAATTTCCGCATTTCCTAACAACCCGTAAAAATGGAACAGGATGACTTGCCCACCATTGAAGAGACTATCAAACACATGCGATAGCAGAAGTGTGGCAAGGCAGTAGGAGTCGATGGAATCCCACCTGAAATCTGGAGCCATGGCGGTCCACTATTGCATATGAAACTCCACTTGTTCATTTGCTGTTGTTGAGAGCAGGAAAAAATATCACAAGATATCAGCGATGTAGTCATCATTGCCCTGTACAAGAAGGAAGGTGAAAATCTGATTGCTCCAATTACCAAGGGATTACTCTGCCCTCCATCGCAGGAAAGATCCTTGAAAGGTTTCTACTGAACAGGTTGGTACCCTCCTTTGTGAAACAGCCTCTTCCAGAGAGTCAGTGCAGCTTCAGAGCACAATATCATGGTGTTTGTTATCTGGCAGATGCAGGAGAAGTGTCCGGAGCAAAACAAAGGGCTGTATATGGCGTTCATTGATCTGACGAAAGCATTCAACACAGTGAGTAGAAGAGGAATGTGACAACTCGGATGTCCTCCAAAGTTCTTAAACATGATCATCCAATTGCACGAGGATCAGCGTAGCCAAGTTAGACACAACGGTAATCTCTCAGAGACCTTCTTGGTCACCAACGGTGTAAAGCAGAGTTGCGTTATGGCACCGACTCTCTTCAATATATTATTCAGCATGATGCTCAAACAAGCCAAGAAATATATTGATGATGAGGACAGAGTGTACATCAGATACTGTCTCAATGGTGGTCTGTTTAATCTACGACGATTAAAAGCCCAGAAGAAGACCGTGGAGCAACTTATTCAAAACCTCTGCTTTGCTGATTACGCTGCACTTGTTGCCAACACAGAAGAAGCTTTTAAGCACAGCACTTCCTGCTTCACAGAGGCTACCAAACATTTGGGGCTTGAATTCGTTTTAATGAAGACAGAGGTAATCTACCAGCCTGAGCCCCGAAATGAGTTCGCCCTCCCAACATCATCATTGCAGCGACTGAGCTGAAGATCACATCAAATGCTAGGGTCGACAACAGACTGGTAAGGGTTAGCATTACATTTGGCAGACTATACAAACGTGTGTAGTATAACAGAAACCTGAAGAAGGTCACTAAGATCAGAGTGTATAAAGCTATGGTCCTCGCCACTCTTCTATATGGCTCAGAGTCATTTACTGATATACCCGCTGCGACTCCTCGAAATGTTCCCCCAGTGCTACCTCCGCATGATCCTTAACATATTTCGTCTCAATACTGAAGTCCTTGAAAAGGCAAAGTTCACCAGTATTGAGGCCATGTTAAGCAGAGCTTATTGTACGGCGAGCTCTCCACTAGCTATCGTGGCAAAGGATCACCAAAGAAGCAATTCAAAAATTACCTGAAAAAATCCTTTCGAACCTGTCACATCAACCATTGCCAATGGTCAACCCTAGATGAGAACCGTAACTCCTGACATCTCGCCACCAACCATGTTGTCTCTATCTTTGAAAATGCCTACAGGGCCGCTCTCAGGAACAAAAACGAGGGAAGTACTGCAATGCTATTCCATCGAGCCCAGGCCGAACTTTCAGCGGCCGTGTATGCCTGTCCCGCATTTGGATTTATCAATCACAAACGAGAGTGCAAGCGACGTATACAGACTCTTTATTGGTCTTCGTTTTGCGAAGCCATGACATGATGATGATGAAGTAATGTATTTTTGAGATTGAAATTCTGTTTTAAATTATTTCTGCACAGAACTAATGCATTGGATACGTTCTTATTAATTGTTGTACGATAAATTGTTATACATTTTTATTTCCGCATTTTCCCCCAATATATCGTAAGGAATACTAATTAGTTTTTTTTTCTTATATATGCCGGATTCAGAATTATTTCTATCATTGTCATTTTTGGTTCTGATCATATCCATATGAGTTTTGGGTGTAGTTTTAATTTAATAATAAATATTAAACATATTATTTTGAATGGTGGATGGCAGGTATATTATATATCTATTTTGTGTAATTTATTATTAGTAGTATAAATGTGATTATTTTTCTTGTTGTCTGACATTATTATTATTATTATTATTATTATTATTATTAATTACCTATTGGAATCATAAGCATTAAATAGTATGATAATATTCATTTAAACAGTTTGATACGAATTTGTGTGAGATTGGCGTTGGCAAAGAGAAATCGATGTTTATTTGAAAAGGTACTTTTACATACGTTTTCTCTAAATATTGCCGTTGAAAGTAAACAAAAATAATAAAAGTAGATTTTCCAAAGATTGGTCCCAAAAACAGTTTAAAGAAAGAGAATCAAAATAAAATTGATTGCTAAAAAAAGGAAGAATGTTAAAATAAATTAATTATCAAAGTGTTTACACCAAGATTTCTTTAAATTCGCCGACGATTGCTTGTATTTCTTTTCATCAAGAGAAATAAGAGCACCAAAGAATCTGAAACCAAAAAGCAATTCGCTGCACTTTTGAGTCCATCACGATTGTATATTCATTGTGTCCTTTTCAGAAAATCCATTGCTACAAGTCGGGAAGTTGATTTACATCTTTAAGGAATTTGTTTCCCGAAACACTTGAAAAGACGAATTATCTGATGTTTAAACGTGACAATGCATTGCATCAGGATTTGCCCTTTATTCACTTGCAGATATATTCAGAATAGCACTCTTTTCTGTTTAAGTAGTAATGCAAAAACATTGGCAATGATTATCTGCTATTCTTTATTCATTGTATATTTTATTCAGCGAAAATGGCAGAACGCTCTACTATAATGTTTATGGTTTCGTTGATCTTACAAAGTTGAGTCAGTTATATATTCATTAGCTGAAGCGTTTGGCTTATCGCATTCTCAAGGGAAGGGATTTTGTTTAAGGATACTTATCTCTTGTTTAAAATAAGAAAGCTAAGTATATCCTGGGAAAACTGCATAAATTACTTCAAATTGTAGAACCCTGATACAGAACTGAAACTGCGTTCATTGGCAGAAGGGGGAAATCATCGAGGGATTTTAAGAGCAGAATTGAAAAACACTGATGTAGAGTGAGCTTTCTAAAAGTATCGATTAAATTCTAGTTAAATGTCTTCTATAAACACTTGTGATTAATTTAACTGATATAAAGTAAACTGAAGGTCTTATATGATAGATACATCTGTGAATATATTTCATTCAATCGAATATGTTAAAAGCCATTTCTTTAACATAGTTCCCTATTTCTTTAGACATTATCAAAGATATTGAAATTAGCATCCAAAATTTACTTTTGTTTTATGTAACTAGAAAATCAAAAATGACCTCAAACGTGATATGTAGACGTGTGTATTCTTTGGAATTGACATTAATAAACTCTATAGATGGACGACGATGGGCTCAAACTTGGAAAATTTTATGGCTTAAAGAACTTATTTTCAAGACAAAATGAAAACTATAGCGTTACGTTTTGATTTCTACCAGGCGAGTAAATTTTATTAAATATTAATGAAAATGAATCTGATGAGTTTGTATTAAGTTAAGACAGATTTATACGAGCCTAAAAAACAGAAGGCTTTTAAACTAGGATTTCATTGATCAAAAGGGCGTTTGTAAAACTTGACGAAATTGTGCCTAATTTTGTATGTAATTTCAATCTTCATTCTTCAATGTGAAGGAAAGAGAAGGAAAGAAATAAAAATATCACCGGTGCTGTTGTTAGCGGTCCGGTGTTTGAAATGAACATGGGTTCCTAGGTTCGAATTCTGGAATAGATGAGACAGTCGCGTAACTAAAATGTCTTCAGAGTTCAAAGGCATTTTAACACGTGGGCACCAAGTTTAGAGCACATTTTATCGCTAGTCTCTTAGCATTGTTTGTTATGAAGAGACTCATCATTTTTAAATCGCCTTTTGCTGTTTCATTTGCCTTGTCGACCATAATTCGACGCCAATTTGAAAAGATGCCATGGATTAACGCTTACTTAGGAGTCGTGTCAAGTTATTTTTCTGGGGAGAAATGTTGTGGCACGACCAATATATTTTGATGTTTTTTTTTAGTTATCGGTAGAGATAAACATCTAAGGGACAAGAGTGTAGTGTACGTATACAACTTTAGTCTTATAGAAAATGTGTGAGTGTGCGCGCGTGTGTATACGTGCGTCTGTGTGCGTGGTGAAGTTTTGTTTGTACTTAGATAAAACTTTTGATATTTTTGTGGTATATAGTAAAACTTACACGATTTGCTCTAATTCATTGTCCATAAAAAATAATGTTATTTCCTCATTGACTATATAATTAGGTACGCCATTATTATAAATATTGCTGTGGACTGGAGACAAGCGATTTAATAATCGCAAGAAAGCTAAATCTTCCTCATTATTTGCTTAATGATCGATAGCTCAAATTTCTTTACAAATGATAACGGCATTCATTTCTCATTAAACGCATTTTTATGAAACGTGAAGACGCTAAAGTAAATATTTCATAAAACATGACTTTAAGTTTCAAATGATTTGTGTATAAAATGTTCTTGTTCTTTTTCTTAGTGTTACTTCCAGAATCGGTCTTCATCTTATAGGCTTCGTAAAATGGGACAAATCTGCCGGGGATTCCATGGTTCGTTTCAATATTTTCTAGGATTCAATGTATC
This sequence comes from Acanthosepion pharaonis, assembly GCA_903632075.3. Lineage (NCBI taxonomy): Eukaryota > Metazoa > Mollusca > Cephalopoda > Sepiida > Sepiidae > Acanthosepion > Acanthosepion pharaonis. Next base: position 263,253 of record CAHIKZ030001438.1, on the reverse strand, counting down.
TTTTGGCGCTCAAAATTAAGAAAATGAAAACAACTTTCTCTTCTGTACTTAATATAATTAAACATGTCTTCTTCTCTTTTTTTGTCTTTATTTATAAACAAAATACTTAAGGAAATCTAGTTTCAATGATCGTCTTTTCCTAATATGACATTTACATCATTTCATGCCTTTGCGAATTACTCCATTCGTATCCCGCTAAATACACAAACATATAGTTTCGACGTTTTCTTCTCGTTTAATCCAGGTTTATTATGTGCGACGCACTGATTCATTGTCCGTAAAAGTAAATTTCTTTGCTCTTCGATGATATGATGAGGAAAACCGTTATTATTAAGTGTTTGTTTTTGGTTAGATAAGTCTGGATGAAATTTTGTTGTCGAGGAAGAGATTAATTTAGAGCAATTGAGAAGTTCCTTTACCTGTAGTTTGAACTACTGGATTTCTGATGATTGAGAAAACCATTTTTATTGATGCTGATCTCGTATATTAAACTAGATACTGAATTTCTTTGAGTACTTAAATTTGTTAAAATTGCGTGACCCCCCTCCCAATGACTTCCTTAAAGATATAAAACAACTTCCCGACTTGTAGCAATGGATTTACTGAAAAGGAAACAATATAAATATACAATCGTGATGTTTAGTTATTTGGACATATTTTAAGAAGTTAAGAGAATTCTTAAACATCCATATATATATATATATATATATATATATATATATATATATATATATATAGAGAGAGAGAGAGAGAGAGAGGTTTTTCGATGGTAGCATGCATTTGAATAAGTTATAAGTTTATGGTCAGATTATTTGTTGTGAAATTAGTATGGCAAATTAAAGAAATAAATATTTCAGATCAAGAAAAAAGACTAGAAGACAATAGGAAAGAAAGATTTTATATTCTGTAATTAATGTAGATTTTACAAACATGCTGACACTACCTTTATACAAAATACTAAATGTTATGCGATCTGAGAACACAAAACACAGGCATCGAAAACATCACCTGCAACACCGTCAACAATGTAACATTTTTGTCTCTGCATATTTGCTGAAATATAAACCACTCATAAGTGTCGAAGCTCATATTCGAAATTATGCCTTTTTTACTTGAATCTATTATTATTATTATTCAGTTCCAGAATTTGACTTTGAATCAATCAAATTTATTGCAATGTTTTTCTTTTCAGATCTGGCTCTATCTCCTCTGTACATCTGTAATACTTAATACATTGAATTTGGTCAAATACTTCATGATAAGCAATTAAAATGGTAAGTTTAAATGCTATTTATATCATTGAAGATATCTGCGTGATGTGAATATAAACTATACTTTTTATGTATTTTCTAAAATACTTATAAGCAATGAACATTGAAAATTTGTATTTGTCTCTTTTTCGGTGTGAACGTTTTTGAGTAAATATTTACAGTTTCTGATACATTTGTCCTCAAACAATATTCGGCTGGCTCATGTTAATCCGAGTATAAGTAACACAAAACATGGAATTGGAAACAAATGACAATGAATACATGTTATTAACAAAAGAAAAAACATGTGTACACAATCAAAATCAAAAGGAAAATATATTAAAACTAGCTATAAATAAGTTTGTTTGTGTGTGTGTGTGCGCGTGTGTGTGTGCGCGTGTGTGTGTGCGCGTGTGTGCGCGTGTTTGTGTAACACAAGCGTATGTGATACAGACGTGTGTGTATATGTGTGTGAAGGGTCAATATTCAATAGGCCAAGGAAACGAACGTACCCCGGCGGCAACATTCTTTATCCACGTTCGACATCATCTGGAAGCAAAGAGAAAAAGAATGTAATGTTTATCCTTTTATATACTTCAACAACGCTTCCTAACGGGTGCCGTTTTTGAGGAAGCCAAGTTGGCTAACCCACAAGACCTCCTCCAGATTAAAATAAATTCATTTTGCCAATATGTTCATAAAGTCTGAGTTCATTATGTTCTGTACTTAGTAGGTTGAAAAGAAAAAGATTCGAATGGTGTAGTTGAGATGTGAGTGATTAATATATCGAGTTACACTGAGTTTGAAACCCTGTGTCATGAGGGTACTGTAGACTTTCTAGTGTATCAGAATGTATCACGTTCTGGAAAATATGTCGTTAGTGTGTTTTTCATGTTGAAAAACAATATAGAGTAACTAACGGATGTTATGAATGTTAAAACTTCGTGGTTATTTTCCAAGGTTCCACGTTGAGTTTATTTTTATATAGAAGGCTCATTTGTTTTGATGTGAGTGGATTTATCTTGGCGACAGAAATGTAACAGTTAGAAAAATCTTTGATTTGCAAAGTTGTTAAACTGATGCTGATGAAGTTGTTACCGAGTGTCGAAGCATGTTTCATGAGAACTTCTGAAGATATTTCAGAGTTGCAGTTATCTCAGGTATTATTTTATTTCATATCTTTTTTCTGTTAAGCCTGACAGATGCCATGAAGTTTCATTCTTTGCTGCGAAGTATGATAATAGACTTCTTGGTTTTCCTGCTATTTTATTGTGTGCATCGCTTAAGATTCTTTGTGAATTCAGGCCAGTATTCTTAAAGAAAAATAATGTATGTTTTCTGTTCTTCAAACTTGTTAGACGAAAGTCGGTGATTTTTCGTTTAGTGAACGATTTCCATGTGATGAGTCAAATTGTATTTTCAATGCTGAAATGATGTATTTGACGAATATTATGACTTGTTCGCTCAAGTCCTGATTCAATTTTGTTATGTCTGCCGATTGTAGATGTAGTCAGCCATGATTGTGCCTGAGAGAAAGACAGGGTTAAGTTATGCTGATATAGACAAAGGGGTTAAATAGTATTGACAGTAGGATTTATGAGCTCCTGGAACATTTGTCCTGTAAACGATAGTTGACGGACACATGTGAGTCCATGTAAAAATAATTAGATCAAAACATGGAATTTATAACAAATGACAATTAATGCACGTTATTAACAAAAGGAATTATATGTGTACGCAACTGAAATCAAAGGAAAAACCATTGAAAATAGCTATAAGAACGTGCTTGTGTGTGGAAAGTGGGACAAGGGCGTCTGTGACACACACGCGTGTCTGTGTGTGTGTAAGATTTCAACAATAGTCAACAGACCAAGGAAACGAACGCACCCCGGAGGCGTCATGTTATTTGCATTCGACTACATCTGGAAGTAAGAGGGAAAAGAAAAAGTGAACGAAATGTTTGCCCTTTTATAGACTTAAACAGCGCCGTCTGGCGGGCGCTTTTGGCGAAACCAAGTTGGGTAACCCACATATTTGGACAATTTAAATCTTTCTGTCTTCTTGTTATTGTTAATGATTCATTTGTTTTCAGGTGTATAATGCGCAAGAAAAAATACTTTTTTTTCATATAATGTGTAAGAAAATCATCCAGAGAAAAGGATGAAAAGAATTATCCCTATGTCAGTCAGTGTCGGAAACGTGGAATATTCAAGCGAAGATCTAGAAACGACGCAGCTCCCAATCGATTCAAAACTATGCACAGATTATTTACTCTCTTTTTTAAGAACAGTAAACCACATGACTCTGAAATCTACACTAGTTTGATTTATGTCCCTGACACAAAAAACGATACTCTCTCTCTCCCCACTCCCTCTCTCTCTCTCTCTCTCTCTCTCTATGGTACTTCCGGTCAAATGTGGACGTCATACCACAGAGGCTAATGAGTGCCTTTCCCTCACCCGCAATGGTCTCTGCCATACCAAATGTTTACATTTCCACTTTGGCTGTGACATTTTTAAGTCCCTAGATTTTGTCTTTAAAGAAACAGCTGGTTTCTTTCGAAATTTGCACAGGGAAACGTTATAAATTCACGCTTAAAAACAAATGTTCTAATTATAATCTGTTTTGATAAGATATAGACTATTTCTGTTTACCTTGCTTTATGTTATTCAATGTTTTCTGATTAAAAGTTCAAATGTTGATGTATTTCTAGAATATTAAATCTATCTAAAATATCATCTTTCAAGAATTCTTTTCTATTTTTAACTTTTATAAACTTTCCTATACTAAACAAGAAAATCATTTTATTTCAATATCGATATTCGCTTATACAAGAAAAGTGCAAAAAATCAAATGAATTTGAGGAGAATCAACATATAAATTTGCGCCGGGTTCAACATAAAGTTATATTTTATTTTCAAATACACATCCATGACAAAATTGATGTTTATTTCTAGAATTGCTAGCTAATATATTGGCTTTGTTCTACAATTGCAAAATAAGATGTTGCTTTTGTCTGACTATGTTGCTATCATCACAACGTTTCGGCCTTTGGGACTTCCTGCCTTTATCAGATATTTCTCGATCCGTCTAACCGCCAGGGACTTTCAAACTGAACCCTTAATTTGATTTACAGCAACTAATAAACACAAAGGATTCAGCAGCAGCACTAAAAATTAGAAGTGGGAGGCAAAGGAGGTCAAGCGTTACAGCAGGTAGACAATAAGACGGCAATATTAAGGGCCCCTGGTCTAGATTTTGTCTATTTCAATTTGGTGCATAGTAAAGACCCAGATTCAGCGGGAATATGGCTATCATTTACTGAGCAGCTCTAAAAAGGGAACACGACGAGAAATCCCAAGTCATACATATAGAGCAGAATGAAAGATTTATGTAAATTGAATAAAGGGCTCAGTTATATGTCGACTGACACATGAAGAAATCCCGAAGCGTTGTGATAAAATAAAGTAGAGGTATCAGTCCGAATGTCAATAACATGAATAATAAATTCTTGTTTTTGTATGTAAATTGGCAGTGATTTAAATATAAAATAAAAGATGTTAATTAGGCGATCTGGGTAAAGAATCTATTTCTTTCATTTGCGTACCTTCGCCGATGAAAGCATGTTTGTATGAATGCATTTACAATTAGCCACATAATAGAAATCGTGAATGTCATGATAAATGTTTAGCTTCAAATTACTTCTAAGTTGTGATCTGTTATAACGAGAAATAATTCCTTATTTCACTGCAATACTATTGAAAATATAGCATTATAAGTTGGACATGTGTCCCTATTAGATTATGTACAATTTTTTACATCCATAACTGACATATAAGTAGAATCTATATCTATAAAAGGCAGGATGTGTGTAACGAATGTACGGCCGCAATTTTCGACGGAATTGCACCAAAATTTACATGCACATGCTCCAAGTTAGCGGGAAGGCCAAGATCGACTTTGCATTTCCCAACTCCCATCGATAGTGGAAATAATTGATTTTTTCATGCTTCTACGGCAGTTTTCATGTAGTTTGTGGACATTTTCTACTGGCCAGAGTGAGAGCCTATAGTTGGCTGCCACAAATAGGCAGGAAGATTCTATTGGCCAGCGTGAGAGCCAACAGCTGACTGACACGAACGTTAACTAGCGTGCTAGCATGCTAAAAAATCGATAGCTGCATTCGTCACAAGTGGGAAAAATTTAAGTCTGCATGGCACTTTACTCCAATTGGCTCATTCGCTTGCTTAAACTCAACGTTGATTCTGATTGAGGAGAACTGGGTTGGGTGTGAAAAAGTAATTGTTGTTAACATTCTTTTTTCATTCGGTGTTTCCAGTTAGGAGTCCTTTTTTAAAGCTGATCCTTTTGTGTTCATTTTGTTTAGTTCTTTTTTCGTAACAGATTTAATGTTTAGTATAGAGCTTAGAAAAAATTCGCAGTGTGAGATAGGCAAGAAGTAAGGCATGTAGCAATATCAGCAATATCAGCATGGCAAAGGGCACTCCTTTAAAGTCAAGGAAGGCCAAAAATATTTTAAGTCAAGTGATAGCAAATGCTGTATGAGTCGTACGATTTTTTAATCAAGCGCGAGCAACGCCGGGCCATGCTGCTAGTGATGTATATTGTTTCTTATTGCCATGTAATGAGTTGTATAACTTGCTTAAGCAAATTTACTCAGAGTTTTAAATAAAAGCAAGAATAGTATCCCAGCGTTTGATAAAGTAATCATTGATACATAACTTCAATTCACATACTCACAAGGCGGCGACAATCTGTTACATGCTTAAATACAATCTTCAAGCCTGGATGTTATATTTAAATAAATTATATTCCTGATATTGAGCACTTTAACTCATACATATAGCATATGATTAAAACTATCTTATATATATATATATATATATATATATATATATATATATATGAAGAAATATACTCTTAAGGTTTGCTATATTTATGAGATAAAATGCTCAATATCAGAGATAGAGCATGTGTAAATATAAAAGTAAACATTAAAGTCAACACTTAGAGGCGATAGGCTGTTTCATGCTAGATGCAATCGTCAGGCCACTGGCCTAACGATTGCATCTAGCATGAAACAGCCTGTCGCTTCAAAGTGTTGACTTCAATGCATTTATATATATATATATATATATATATATATATATATATATATATATATATATATATATATATATATATATACATACACAGAGAGAGAAAGAGATGCAGAGTGTGATGGATAAATTTTCGTCTAAATTACGCAAAAATGCAAATAACATTGAGATATCATTTTAACAGATATATTTAACAAAGTTACACAAAAATATTATCTTGAAATACTAAAGAGTAAATTCATTCAATAAAATCGTCATTGTATTCAACTACGATATTCAGACGATTACGAAATCTCCTACAACTCTTCTGGAAGTTGGTGAATGCTGCCATAATCCTCGTCTTGAGTTCATCTTAGATGTTACAACGAGTTTGCTGGTCTCTCGCTCAGCTGCGCTTTACACATAATAATCAAGGGGATTGCAGTCTGGGAAGTTAGGTAGTCAGATATATAGAGTGATGTGGTCGCAGAAAATGTCTGACAGCCATGACAGTGGTCTCCTGCTTGTGTAGCACGGTGCAGATTCCTGTTGCCAGACGTAGGATCTCCTAACCGCCTCTCAACCCAGGGCCGCACAACCTCCTCAATTAATTATATATATATATATATATATATATATATATATATATATATATATATATATATATATCAAAGTCCGTAGACACTACAAGCAAAGTGATCAATGTGAAATATACACAGAGCAAAGCAAATATAAAATATATCAGAAAAAAGAATACTTATATTTTACTCTTTCCCCACAATGAAATGTTTCATGTGGACTGATAGAGTCGGTCAATGTTACAGCCGCACAATCATCTGGTGGATAAAGACGATCAGATAATTATAAGTAAGACAATAATAAACTCATTCAAAAAGAGTCCTCACACAGCTATTATTATATAACATAAAACGGTAATATTAATAATGGTGGCTAGTGAGAGCTACAATATATATATATATATATATATATATATATATATATATATATATGCAATAAAAATAATTAAATAATGGTAATAACATATATTAATATACAGAGATCTATGTCAACGTATGTCAAAGCGAATAGAATTGATGTTAATAAAGTGCTCGATAGATCAATAATTATTGTATGAAAATAATGAACTTTCACTATATTTATCGAAGGTTACATTAGAGATTCTTCGGTTTTTCTGTCCCAAGGACACAGGCAAAAATGCTTACCATTATTATTACATATTAATATTATGACAGAATATTTTTTTTAATAATTAATGCAGTCATTATTGTGTGGGTCCTGAGGGACGAAGTATCGCGAAACTGATAATTGGTATAAACACTCATTATTTTTAATGGTATGCGTATATATATATATATATATATATATATATATATATATATATATATATATATATATATATATATATATATTTTTACCTATACTCAGGCAGTGTGAAAAAACAAGAATGCAATTTGTAAATGCATATTAAACAAACTGAGCCAGATTTACCCTGATGATCTGTTAGGTTAACATAGGTAGTTAGGTTCTGGATCATTACGCTTTTTTAGTTTTATATATATATATATATATATATATATATATATATATATATATATATATATATATATATATATATGAATGTGTATCTGTGTGTGTGAGAGAGAGAGAGAGAAGAGAAAAGTGAGAGATTATGACCAATTGTTTTTATTCTCTATGACAATAAAACACCACCATGCATATAAGAGTACTTCTCAAATTTGAAAACTTACATGATAAACGCTGTGTTAGGGAGGGATAGAGAGACGTGGGGCATACGCACGTGCGTGTGTGGGGGATGTGCATTATATGCGACTCTAAACAATCGGTGCTCTTCTGTCGTTTACCCGTGTACAGACACGAATTGGCTAATTGTTGAAACGTTATATCGCTCTCATCTATACGCCTGGCTGACAACAGACAGCCGTAGATTTCAAATGCGGACAGTATAAACGGCGGTGACCAAAGACAAGTTCGGTTCGTCGTTTTCTCTTGACACACGATAATTAAAGTATTGATCGTACAGACCTCGAGTGAGTAACATTTGTTAACAGCGTTTGAGCTATTGAAGTTATTCCGGTTTTTTTTTTTATATCATAAATTGAAAAAGAAATTCGGCGCTAAACCAAGACATCTATCATTTTTGATATCTCATACGTGACTAGTGTATTTAACTCATTAAATGGACAGAAATTATTTGTAGTTAAACTATAGAATTGCAAAGAGAAAAAGTATCGTCTTTTCTTACTTACAGATTCATTTCTTGGCTTTTGATATACACTGAAAAGTATATTAATGTACTATCGAATTGTTCTCTACTTATTCTGTGTTCTTTGCTAGAACCAGCATGGCATTTGATTTCATTCACTACGGTGATTACATATTGAGCTAAAAGTGATATACATAGATAAATAGATATAATATTTACTTTTTTTCACTGTTGTTCACTCAATCCAAGGCCTAATAGCCATTCAAGTTAGGTTCTTACTAAGTGGAGTTGTTGAAAGTAGATAACAGTATACCCGAGATTGAAGAGGTTAAGATTGTAGTCTTCAGAGAAGTATCATCTCAGGATATTATTCCACAAAATAGCTGTTTTTGGAATTTGTCCAAATGGAACTTCCTTTTTACCAATGAAGGAATGAGTATTCGATCTCCTCTCTTGGCGTGACGGATCCTAGATATAAATATCTGAACTGATGGGAGTAAAGAATGTAGGTCATAAATTAGCTCTGCTCTATTCGGAGTTTCACAAATTCTGTTATGCAGTCAACAAAGAAACATTATATTCAGTTAGTTTTGTGTCTCTCCCTGATTGAATGTCAGAATCTACAAAACTACGAGTAGAATTGCAAAAGTAATTTTGATCTCCCACTCTGATATTTCAATGTTTCGACTAAGTGACGATTATCATTTCTCAGTTTCAACAGGTAACAAAAGACCATCGTCAACACATGAGCTTTTACAAAAACTTGCCCACAAATGCGTACTCCCAATGAGGGCAAGTGTCACCAAGGCGTCCTTCGAGGCAGTACGATTCCAGGAAACAATTTCAACGTGCCAACCACAAAAGGGGCAACTTGATCAGCTGCTTGCTACATTTAACTGATTCGCAATATCAAGCGATGGTATCTCTTGGTATTTTCGCCTGTTTCCCTTTCACAATGTTCTAATCCCAAGGTACTGCATCGTCTAACAGGGTGCGTTCATGTTTGCTCTTTGGTACAAGTATGAAATCAACCAAGATGGTCGTATCCCACATGAGCGTCACTTGCTCATGTTCAGCTACAGGTGGTGGTGAATTCTCGTGACAATTATCTACGTACCCGAAGCAATACTTCCTGCATAGCCCTCAATGTATTATTATTATTGTTGTTCTTGTTGTTGCTCTCACCCCGACAAGTAGAATTGTAACTACAAAGATTGCTTGCTTAAAAAGGAAAAACGTTATCTAGAAATACTTTCCTCGGCCATTTTCTAGCAAAATATATTCTTTTAATCAAACAAAAATTGGCCTGAAGATTGCATTCATGTATGAAACAGACTGTCGCTGCTCCGTATTTCTCTCAGTTTCCTCCTTCATGTGTGTGTGTGTGTGACTGTGTAGACGATTCCAGTGTGTGGTAATGTTAGAAAATGCGTAAAAACTATACCATTGACTAAATTTAATTAAGTTAATGAATTTATTTGTTTAAAAAAGCAAACATCCTTCATAGGGAATGAAAGAGTTTTGTGCAGAACAAAAACGACTTGAATGAAAATTCTGAAAGTTTACTCTTTAATTAATACGCCATTTTTCCGGATTATTTTATATTTATGGCACTGGTTGCCGCAAGCCTTGTGATTGAAATTCTGATGCCAAAGATGATTATGCAATCACGATGTCAAAAGTCATCCTGATCGAGCTTTTGAGCGTGTTGGTGTTGTTCAAAATGCTAACCATGATAGATTATATTCTCCTTCAATTGCAATTAAGTTACGATCAGAAAAACACTGGTGAACTCTGTGGATGCCGAATGTGCCTGAGAAAGCGTCTACAACAGAGTTTCGCTAACCGCCACAGCAGACGAGTGTGCTCGAAAGTACGAGAGTAACCGTCGAGATATATATATATATATATATATATATATATATATATATATATATATATACCAGGTGTTGTATAAATATGTATATACAAAGTGCTGTAAAATTTTCAAACTGATATCTGAGCAGATTATGTAAATTTTTTCTGCGCGTTCACATTCTTAAATTGTAATCTTAATTCGAAGACAGATTCCTAAATAGCTTAACGTCACTCCTAGCGATTATAATATTATGTCTCGTTTAATTACTCGACGTGTTGTCATTAGAATTATCTCCGATAGACTCCAATGGACTGGTTTTACCAGGGATCGTATACATTGCATTGTTTATTTATCTGTGTGTCTTCATCCGTAGATAGAGAACCGATTAAGTCGTACTTGAAGACTGAAAACTTTACAATCCCGTGCCAGGCAGTGAACTGCATGACTGCGACGAACTGGTATTTACCCGACTTTCCCCGTGAAATGAGATGTGACACAAGGTCGATTTTTATGTGGGGGAACCCGAGCGCGTACGTTCAGGTCAAAGGTAAAAATTTACCGAGGCTCCGCAACAGCGATATCGAGCACATTGCGTTGTCTATTTTGATCAGCCGAGTCTCCGCCCGTAGACAGAGCCCCGACTCGACACTTGCGAGCCAGACACTTGAAATTTCCTTTTAACTTTGGAACACCAACTCAAATCATCCGACAAAACTTCCGGAAAATATTTTTTCAGTATCTTCCTTTAAATTTTTGCATAGTACTTTTTTTAAAAAAACTGGTTCCTTGTCCAATTACATTTTTGCAATAAATATTTATAGGTAAATCCCACAACACAAATAATTCCATCCGGTCAGTACCAAATAAGAGAGTACTGAATAAGCACTTGTAGCACTTTGAATTCTTAAAGGGGCAGTCGTCTCCAAGATGTTTCCTTCTGCATCTGAAACATAGATTCATTTTTCTTTTCCACATTTTTCTTTAGCTTGTATGTATGCGAATTCTTTTTCTTCAATTTCTTCTGTATCGCGTCTCAGATTTAGAATTCTCTGACATTCGTCCGATATTTCTTGTAGAATTAATATTTGAATCGGTTCAAGTTTCGTTAGAATTCAAGCACATATTTCTACATCATTATTTCTGCGTCATAACTAGCCGTTAACCCTTGAATGAAAATTAATCTTTTAAACATATCCGGAGTCAGTTTGAATCCTTGTTAACTATTCCAGCATATGTGACATAATTTTCATCTTTTTTCGTTAGATTCATATACTTATAATGAGTATTGCATAACAAACTTTTCTCGCTAAAAACTTCTATTTCTTCAAAGCAAATTTCTTCTGTTTGTTTACGGTAGTACAAAATTAGAATATTTTTCATCTTCTACCGCTCTTAACATTCTTAACAAAAGTCTTCTTTTTTTTTTCACATCTTCCCAATCGCTGCATTCTTCTCTGAAAATGTGTTCTTATCTTCTAAAATAATCAGAAAAGCTAATTCCATCATTTGAATTGCATGTGAATTCAGCTATAGTGTTTGCTACCACATAAGGAATGAAAGAATTTGGGGAAATTTTCCGTTTTCTTCTGTATTATTTCAATTAAATTTTGTTGTTTTTTTGGAGGGTTGTTTTTGTTTTGTTTTGTTTTGTTTTTTGTTTTGTTTTGTACTCTGTATGAGTTTCGATACCTCGTTGCCACTGTTATAACTCACACCAAGCAGTTACAGTATTTAGTCGCCGTAACGTCATTATAATTGTCTCTCACTGAGTCCAGCCGACTTCTGACTCACTTGGAGTTCTTTATTTAAGGCGTCTTGCCTAGTTCAATTGTTTTGCCAGGGATTGTCTTATTTACTTCCCAACACTTAATTAGTTTCTTTTCTACGTTATTTACTTATAAGCAAAAATTGTTATTTATATGTTTATTGTTTTTTTTTCTTTCTTAAAGCATAAAAAGTAAAATGAATTCCTTACCTGCCGAGAAATTAGTATTTATGTTTGGTTATTTAAATATACTAGCATTTATGCATATAAATAAAATGCATATTGATAAGATTGTGTCTATTTTAAAACATTATCAGTAAATATTTCAAACGTAAATTTTAAAAATTCTTTTATAAAAGACACATTTTGGATTAAATGTTTATATAATTATGACTAAGATTAGAACAGTAATTTTAACAGCAAAGATTTCAGATTGTGACCCAAGTATAGTTTTGGGCGGCAAATCCCATTTGAAAAGGTAACCTAGAAATACCACACTATATCAATAAATGGCGCTTCTGCCTCTCCCTAATGCGGATAACAGACTTTCTTTCAGGGAGAGATTCTGTCAGATTTTCGAGCGTCTTAATTGATTTCTTCCTTTTTCATGTTGTCATTGCAAATTTCATGAAATATGAAATTATTTTGATGATTTATACTTGAAAGACCGATTCAATACGAAATATATTTGTGTATGTATTAAATCTATATTTTTCAGCCATGTTTTCTAAACATTCTTATATTTTCATACATTGTCACACTTATTATTATCAGCTTAAAAAAAACGAGAGAATTTTCCAATCTACTTGGATTTTTCGCTTATGTATAAAATTTAAAAGATGTTTATAATTTAAAATTCCGCTATCTCCTTTTCTGAATCCAATTTTACTGATGTTCTTATCGATTTTGTATTTTGGTACTATTTTGGGAGACGCTCACCATGGCCAGCAGGCACGTATGTGTTTATTTCATCTTCATTTTTAAGCAAATGGAACTAGAATATGTAGAACAAAACAAATTTATTTATTTATTCTGTATTTGTCATTTGGCTGTTTGTCGCAGTTGTTAAAATCTAACATTATATCTTGAAATAGTTTTCATTTTCATTCTAAATCGAGAAAATATTTCTAAATTATTAAATTGCTGTTTCTACCGATTCACGTCAGTGTTCAGTTTATTGCAAAGAATCAACAAATTAAAAACAAAAAATATTTCATGTCTCCATGAAGAAGGAAGCTTAACAAAAATACGAAACAGCACCAGAATAACCATTCGCCATAGCCGGTAAATGTATTTCCGAAACGAAATAAAAGATTTCAATTTTTACTTGAACTCACTCAAATTTCGTAAACGTTTTCGCAGATCCTATCTCGCCATTTTCTTGTTTTCCAGAATAAAGGACGAATTAAGTTATGGAGTTGTCGCTTATGCATTACAGAAAAGGCGATAACGACAAAAAACTCGATTTGCCTTCAGAATAAAGTATTTAACCTGTTTACAGCGAATACACACAGCATGTTTCATTTATAGCTTTCTAGATCCTAACAATGGCTATATTTGGTCTTGTGGAAATTTGTTTATAAATATAAATGATCATTAAACAAACTGAAAGCGATTGAGATAACGATAAAGATAAGTCGACTGATTTAAATTAACATGATGAGAACAACTCAGAGGAATAACAAGGGAGAAATGAAAACAACAACGAGAAAATTCGGATTAAAATGGACGGGAGAATTGTGTTTAAAACGAAGGCAAAGTTTAAGAGAGATAGACTGATAATTCTGTGATGATGATAATAAACAGGAAACGAAGGAAAGAAATTGTGTAAAAAAAAAACGAAAAAAAGCCACAATAAATAAATAAAAATATAAATGAAAGGAGTACCAAGAAGAAAAAGCAAACAGACGCAAGAAGCAGAGAACAAAAATATAAATCCATGATCAAAAAAAAAAAAAGAAAATTTACCACAACCTCACCCAACAAAGACTGGTCAGAATGTCTGTCGATCAAGAACTCGACTCATATAACTGGTTTTAAAAAAATGGATGACTTCGAAATGCAACATCCTGTTCACCTGTAGGCTAACTACCGTAAGGCGATAGTTCGGAAGCTCATCTGCTAAAGCAATGTTATAATGTAGCAAATTCGCTCCTAACTAAAAGCATTGAGCTTCAAAAACAACAGCTCCCGATCAGACGAAGAAAAGAAGTTAGTTAGAAGCTAGTTAGCAGAATTTATATGAAGCATTTAAGCAGGAAAAACTAATTCGCTTTGTTTGTTGATTCGTTGTCATTATAACATGAGGTTTATTTAAAGAAATGTATTTATAGACGTAGTGTAAATTTATATCCATTTGCGAGAATATATTAATAATCTTTTTTTTTCTATTAAAGCTTCATTGTTAATATTAAATCATCTCTTCGATTCGTGAAAGTTCCAAAAGCTCATTTCATCAATTCTTGTCTATCACAGAAGGCGTCGACGGCCTTCAGCGTTTAATGTGTCGGGCACTATATGTCGTTTTTTAGTGTCATACATTATGAAATTATTTGAACATTACTAATAATGTATTATATTCATCCAAGCTTTGTCCAATGAGCTAACAGTGCTTTCTTATTAATGACTAGCAGCATGGCCCGACGTTCATTCAAAAATCGTACGACTCATACAGCAATCGCTATCACTTGACTTAAAATATTTTTGCCCTTCCTTGCCTTTAAAGGAGCGCCCTTGCCGTGCTGATGTTGCTACATGCCTTACTTCTTGCCTATCTCACACTGCGATTTTTTTCTAAACTCTATACTAAACATTAAATCTGATACGAAAAAAGAACTAAACAAAATGAACACAAAAGGATCAGCTTTAAAAAAGGACTCGTAACTGGAAAAACCGAATGAAAAAAGAATGCTAACAAAAAATACTTTTTCACACCCAACCCAGTTCTGCGGAATCAGAATCAACGTTGAGTTTAAGCAAGCGAATAAGCCAACTGGAGTAAAGTGCCATGCAGAATTAATTTTTTCCCACTTGTGACGAATGCAGCTATCGATTTTTTTTTTGCTAGCATGCTAGTGTCAGTCAGCTGTTGGCTCTCACGCTGGCCAATACAATCTTCCTGCCTATTCGTGGCAGCCAGCTATAGGCTCTCACTCTGGCCATTAAAAAATGGCCGCAAACTACATGAAAACTGCCGTAGAAGCATGAAAAAAACGATTATTTCCACTACCGATGGGAGTTGAGAAATGCAATGTCAGTCTTGGCCTTCCCGCTAACTTGGAGCATGTGCATGTAAATTTTGGTGCAATTCCGTCAAAAATTGCGACCGTACATTCGTTACACACACACTCTCTCTCTCACACACAAACTCTCTCTCTCTCATACACACACACACACACACATCCTGCCTTTTGTAGATAGAGATAATTCCAAATAGAGATCTCTTTTTTTATTGGTGAATCCTGTGAATCCGGACATTTTTTTTATCGGTGAATCTTGTGAATTCGGACATCTTCAAAACACGAATCAAACGTAATGTGTTTTAGTTACAACTAGTAAGATTTTGAACGGAATTACATAAATTTTTCGTCTTGTATTTTCTTATTATATAAAACTACTGTTAAAAATACTGTCTTTCTTATATTTATTTCAAGTTGGAAAATGTGTATAAATGAAAAGGTGATGGGGGAATAAAATTTGACTGTTAAATCGAACAATCCATCATGCGTATGATACATTATGCAAATTGCAGTGTTTTATAATTATTTCCACCATTTTCATATGCTAAATTTCACTCAAGAGTTCGAGCAAATTCCAACGTAGAAATGTTGATTATTATGCCCGGGTTTAACAATCTCTTTCGAAATAATCGACACACTGACCTTTGCAAGTTGACGCATAACGAATAACGGTCAAAATCTAACGGCAAATATTAGATAGGTCGTTGCACAGTGTTTACATTCCCCAGTTTTTTCTGCAGTGTCAAGTTTATATATATATATATATGTGTGTGTGTGTGTGTGTGTGTGTGTGTGTGTGTGTGTGTGTGTGTGTAGAAAAGTAAAAGTCAAAGCACAATAACATTAATGAATACGGCCCCAATGTGGTGACCGTGTTTGGAAAATAAAACATTCCTATAAGTTCAGATACATACATAAGAAACACATATTCGGTTAAAAATAAAAATAAAAAGCTTCCTTGATAATGGCTAAAAGTATAACCGAAAGTGGTCGGATATGCAAAACGTTTGGACAGTTTTTACACACTTTATATCCAGAAAAGAAAACACAAGAAAAATTAAATAAAAAAACTTAATCGAAGTACCATGTCAGTTGTCTTTAATATATATATATATATATATATATATATATATATATATATATATATATATATATTTTTGCATCATTGTTTAGCAAGTTAATCCCTGAAACTATTAAAATTATTACAGGCAATAATTATGTTCGTGTGCCAAACTAAACTTAATAAATATCATTTTATTCGGCAATTAAATGCGGGTATATATTTTTTCTAAATACATTTTCTAGTTCATATCGCGCGTTTATTTAAATTCCAGCACTGTAAAACATGCTAAGATATAACCAATAAAATTTTGTCTAGCACACTGGCAACACCCGGTCCTTGAAAATGACTGAGACGGTCAAAAGAACTTGAACAAAAACAAAACAGAATATGAGTATATCTACAATAACAGCATAACTGGAAAAATGCAGTAAAAAAAAAACTGGAAAAATGCAGTAAAACAATCTGGAAAAATCCAGTCAAAAAATAGGAAAAATGCAGTAAAAAAAAAAAACTGGAAAAATGCAGTCAAAAATAAACTAGAAAAATGCTGTAAAAAAAAAAACTGGAAAAATGCAGTCAAAAAATACCAGGCAGAACTTGTCGGTTGAATATAACAAAACTTGTTTCGATGAATTCTTGCTGCCTAAATATAGTTTATTTAACATATATAAACGTATGTGTACATATCAAAATGGATAGTTTATATTAATTGACAGGAATAGATGTTTATCCATTGTTTCTAGTTTAGCATTGGCTTTCCCATTCCTTCTAAAATCTACTTCCATTCTATACTTCTAACGTCAGCGACTGAATTCTTAAATGTTATTATCTAATTAGATCTTGATCTGTTCATGTTTAGAGTTCATCGTTATCTTTCCGACAAAGCACGAAGAACTTCACTTTTTGCCCTTTTCTTACGCTCATATAACACCACAGTTTATTCCTCTACCGTGAGTGGCTCTTCCGCCTTCTATTGGGTGAGCATTTAAAAAACATGTTAATTGTGGGTGAAAGATATATGTGAGCACAACTATGAACTAAAATGTATGCATGATGCGTATACAAATATATATATATATATATATATAAACGCACATGTATGTGTGTGTGTGTGTGTGTGTGTGTGTGCGTGTGTTGTGCACGCGCGTACAAACACATAAACATATCAGAAGTAATTTGATAGGAAGACTAATAAATGTGGGGAAGGTTTTTTTTTGTTTTTTTTTCACCCGGACAGCTGTTATCTGTTAAGTAACTTTTACCTCCTTCTCGAAGGGAAATGCCTGCCTACAAAAATACCGGACGTTGCTCTTCCCGCACTGCTTTTGCCATGAATACATCATCCCTACACCATTTATTTGAGCGTGGTTGAATGAAATGTACAAGGAGATTCAGGCACACTCTCAGGTGCTGAACAAAAGCTGTGTTCGTTCACATGCGCGTGGCTGAGTCAAAAATTGCTTTGGGCTAAAAGCATAAAAGGTGAAAGAAAAAAAAGTCTTTTACTCTGAGACAAGAATTTGGATCGAGTCGTTTTTCGATTTGAAGATTAAGAATGCTCATTAGGACCCATTTTTTAAGTATAAACTTTCACACACACCCCTCTTTTTCATTTATCGTTGTGTTACAACAACTGTTCCCTTTTTAGTCAATTTATCTTGCTTCGGCTGTTAATTTAACCTGTAGGCATTTAGAACATAATCACAAAAGAGAACCATTACTGCCTGCCATTTTGATAGCTGATGCTAAACTCCAGGAGAGCAACACCCTACAACTTCTTGTCCTCACATTTTTCCACTGACATTAAATGTAATGATTCTATGGAATCAATTGTTAGAAGGAGACTTGCTTCACTATATTGTGCCAGAAAGTTTTTTTCTTGTCAGAATCCATCTTGTATATTTATAAGTCTACCATTACTCTGTACATTATTAAATACTGTTTCCACCTCTCACGATTCTTGAGAAAACGCAAAGTAGGGTTTGTAGTGTATTCGAATCTGACCAGGCATCTCGACTTCACTCACTTTCTCATCGACGTGACGTGGCTTTTTTCTACAAATATTTTCATGGTGACTTCTCTGATGACCTTTTTCTTTGGTGCCCCGACTACATAAACTTATACGCACTTTGGATTGGCAATTAGGTCTCACCGTTTTACTGCTGAACTAGCTAGACTTCGACTTTAAACATAAAGTTCTTTTCTCGCACTTCCCACCTGTGGAACTCCCTCCCTGATTTAAATGCAACGTCAATCGCCATCTTCTCTTTTCTTGAAATTTGTTCCTTTCTTATCCTTTCCTCAATCGTGTCCACTCTCTTTTACTTTCACTATCTTTAACCCCACCCCGCCGCGGTCTATTGTCGTATTACTTGCGGTGAAACAATTCAAAAAGAATTAACACCAGAGAACAATTTAAAACTGATTTTATCAAAATGATACTTGCTACTAGGTAGTCAACATTATCATTCTCTTCCTCCTCCTCCTCCTTCTCTTTCACTTTCTTAGTGTTATTAGACACTACTGAGGAATATACACCTACACTATAACCATCTTAGGTATTACTTTGATGGTTTCTGTAGTAAGTAGGATTTTACGATGTGGCATTGTCAGCCTCAGACCCAACCTGTTTTGAATTTATAGCTGTCCTTCTCCTATACTGGTTATCAAATAAGGCTAAAAAAGAGAAGGGAGATATTAATCCATCGCCTGTCCCTCTGGCTATGGGTTAAATAGCAGAGCACTTAGGATTATAGGATACCTAAATTCGTAATAAAATATATTGCTAGAAATACTATGAATAATATAGGAAAAACATTTATTATGGAATTCTAATGCGTTGTCTATGAATAATGATCCGACTTCGATTCTTGTCTGAAACAATTCGTTATTTCAACTAATATTTCTTATCATAAAACTTCCGTTGAAATCAATTGGAAAATAAGTCTGGTCATCCATATATTTCTGGGAATCTTTTTACAAATTATTTTATGAACACATATATGAATTCGCTTGCCCATCTAGAAAATGCCTTTCTAATAATAATTCAAATAGCCCTTACATTGGTTACAAAACCATTACATTATCACACCGATTAAATATTACATCACTTAAACGGTAGAAAACAACTGAAAATACTAGGAAGCAAGAAGCATAAACAACCAACACATGATGAATAAAATGTTATCGAACTTAGGAACGGTCACATTAAATATATTTCATAAAAAACGATAGGCACTCTAATGTAAATAAACGAAGCTATAAGAAATAAAAGTCACTTGAAAACGCGATATTTAAAACACGATGAAACTAATATAGCCTACAAAAAACTAAACAATACTGTGATAATGGCTGATGAAAGGCAATCGTACTCGGATATTAGATAATTTATATTTGAATATATACTGGAATCCTGGAAAATGGCATGAAATATAGAAAAATTAAATGTAATAAATCCTTAACAAATAGTAATCGTTGGTTCTTAACCAAACTTGTGAGACTTCTGCCCAAATACACCCAATATATATATATATATATATATATATATATATATATATAGTGTATTTTCAAAATGTATAAATGTTTACAGAAATGAAATCTTATTCTCTATCTATTTTGAATTCAAATGTCCTAGATTCAAATTTAGATATTTGTATGTCCGCCAGTTCAAGTTCATTTTGAAATATTTTATTTTCTTGTGCAGAAATTTATCTGATCTCTAATCCTTTATAATTATATTAAAATTCACTTCAAATTCTTATTTCAAATATTTTACTGAAAATGTTTCATGTGAGAAGATTGAAATAAATCCATGCAGCCTCCTAAATAGCAAAAATAATTATTTTCCATTGAATATAAAAATTGTCAACTACTTTGGTAATCTTCTTGTTTTGTTTTTTGATTTTTGTTTTTTGTTTCTTTCTTTCTTTGTTCTTTTAATGTACCTCATTTGGCAACGAGCATTCTTCTAGAATGTGACTGAATCTATACGGTTCTAAAATGCTATAATTTGTCATTTACTTTTTCTTAAAATTATTTTCCAAAAATAATTATCATGTTTTTTTATTGACGCTGTTTTTCATTTTCAAATATTTTCTACTGAAATTTCATCTTGAATATTTTTCACGTTGAATTATAGCGTAAATATCTGAAAAGATCAAACCCATTAACTTGTTCAACTGCTTTTTATTACAAGACATATTGATGCCTCACTATGAAGCAGTTGTTTTACAAGTACAACCACTGCATTGAGTTCGATCCTCACTGTGTATCACACATGTACTTTTGTCTAAGTTTGCCCACTTAAAAGCAGCCGATTTCATATCTCGCAAAAGACATCTTACCCCGTATCTTTTTTTTTACTCTAACAGTTAATTCAGGACAATATGTTAATAAAATCCATGATTGTCCCACAATATACAGCTGGATAATGAATCTGTATTAGCTGTCTGTTGTAAATCAGTGATTTAATATGTTAATCTTATATATGTTAAGACTGCAGGGAGTTCGATTTTCAAACTGTCCCAAACTCGTATCTTTTTGTGCTGTATCCCGTTAGTACATACTGTCTACCAGTCTCATTCAAGTTTTATGTTCGTATTTATGTTGTCTGTTTGCACTTATTTACACGTATAAATAGAATGAAATCCTTGCTGAAATTATTTATAATTTCATCGCTCAGGATAATGGACATTATCTGTCCACGTTCACTGTTTAATGAGATTTTGTTTTCGTATGTTGTGGAGTGTAAAAATATAGCTCACTTTCTTAACGCCTTTGAAAACAATTTGATGACGGCATGATTACCGAAATGTACCCACCAAAAAATAAGTAAATATCATTTTATATAATCTTAGCAGAAAGTAATACGCGTCAGCCTGAGGCGAATCGCCTAAAAATATCTGGATTCGTCAAAGTCGACATTTTATCAAAATGCTTCAGGCATCCTTTTTTGCTTACAGCTTCATCACTAAATCGTTATTTTCCTTATCCGATTCACTGGCTCCATTTTTTTTTTTTGACGCTTAAACTAATATTCTGTGTAAAATATTGAAAACTTTTCTCTCTCTTTGGTTTAATAACTCAAATTTTGTTTCCCTAGAAATCATTTTATCTTTGTCATGGTTCATAAGATTTGGTTTTGTGTGAAGTCCACTTGGTATTAATGAGCTGTCTTAACCCAAAAGAAAACTAACGTCAGCACTGGACCATGGTACAAGCCACTAGAACTATTTTAATATATTCCTTTATATAATACTTTATCTGCGTATGCATACACGCACTCATGCAAACACCCAGAATACGGCTTTGAAACAATTCGTAAGGTAAAATGGTGAATGAATGAAACCACCAAGTTTATATTGGGATTTCTGTGAGGGGATGGAAAAAAAGACTTTATAACCACAGACACTCTTTTTCTAACCCAAACATTTTGTAAATTGAGAGAGAAAGACCTGAACCCTCAAAGTGACTGAGAACTTATAGGTTTTACTCGAACTTCAAATAGCTTTAAGGGTAGATGTAATCTATGTTTGGGGGAGAAAATTAAAATCATTAAATTTAAGAATCAAGATATTCTACTAAATAAGAGGAATGAATTGGTATTCAAGGAAAAAATTCCAACGGACATAACATTATTTCAGCCCCACACTCCAAATATCGCCAATATTATTTTATTTTTGACATCTTCCCTATGTGTATTTTTTTTTATATGTGAAATTGATTTTGTGATGTGGAATTTCCTTCTATATCTAAATATTTCTCTCCTTGTCACATGGTTTCTATATGTGGAATTTTCCTCTATATTTCATTGTTTTTATAATACTAAATTTTATATATTGAATTTAAATTTAATACTTTGCAGAATTATTAAATAATTAGTATAAATGTGATATAATTTAAATTATAAACTTAGTATTTGAAAATTTATTAATATTATATTGATAAAATGAGATTGATTATTAATTAAATGAAATTAATAAATTAATAATTTCCTTATATCTTTATAACTTTTACTGTATAGTTAAAGATATGGTATTGAATGGATTAATATTGATATTTTTTAAAAAGTATTAATTTTAAATTCTTACTCCTATTCTATAATAAATTTAAGCTTCTCTCTAAAATGTTTCATAGGTTTTTTTGTTCATTCTTCTTCTTTGCACAAGTATTGATAGGTGATATTTATGTCAGTGTACATTTTCAATCGAAGTGTTTACCTGTACCCAACTCCACCACAACCACCTTAAGTCCCTTAACCCTCTTTATCTATATAACTCCCTCCACATTCATAGGCCAATTCTTACTCCCTCGCCTTTTATTCTTCCCTTTTTTCTTTTTTCCTTCTTTCCCTCCTTCCTTTGCCCTTCAAATTTCCTGTGAAGAAACGGTTTATTCATTTTAGTAAATGTATTTGCATTGATAACTCAAAGGAAAACTATTTTCCCATGGACAAAATGATCATCTGTATGAGGTAATTCGTTTGGATCTCATTAATTGTAATTCACTTATAAGCTCTATAATAAAAATTCTAGTGAGAACTCTTTTTTGGATCATTTTTAATATTTTAATATATTATATATATATATATATATATATATATATACCGGCAATGTTAACATATGTGCTGCCATTGACTACCAATCTACCCATTTATGAAAAATAATTTTTGCTTCTTCATTGAGTTTAAATTTAACGTAAGTCATAACCCCTAAAAAACGTGGTATTTTGCTTTGAGATCTAAATAAATCGTTGACTCGCCATTAATTAACAATCGCATATATATATATATATATATATATATATATATATATATATATATATATATATATATATATATATATATATATACGTTCGCTCCCCGCCCATGCGACGTGAGTTTGAATCTAACCATGGTCGATTTGTGAGGAATGTGAAAATCATATCACCAGTTATATATATATTCATACACATATTACATTCGTTAATTAAAAATTAATTTACACGCTTTTTAAATTCCCAGAATAAATAAACTTGATAATTCCTGGGACGAAACCGATTGTTTTTATTTTTATTTTAGCTTTTGCGTTTAAAAATGCCTTATAAATATTGTCTTTTCCTATCTATTATTAAATTTTGTAGCACGAAAACCTTATTTAAATATTTAAGGCGGAGGTACAAACCTGAATTTATCCATAGTTTAGATAAATTATTATCACTCAAGGCACATATAAGACGGTGAAAATTTCAATGCCAGTTTCTTCGAGCGTGTATTGACAAACATGTATGTCCGTCCAATATCTTGTTTCGGATAAGGAATTCGAGACTACATTCGGGTTTAAAAATTGAGAACATATTTATGGAGGATTCAATTAAAACTTTTTTCTAAAAGAATCCTTTTTCTCAATTGTACCTTTAAGAATCAATAGAGAAAGTGTACGGTAACACTTTCTACTTTGATCAAATTCGTTTTTCCCGGTTAGCTGGTTATTCAAATGATTGTGTTTCTTCATCAGAGTCAAAATGGGGAGAACAACACTGCCAGGTAATTAAAAATTTAAAAAATATTTATAACCTGGTTACTAAACCTGATAAAGGTGTTGGTGCTGTTCTACTGGACTATTCTGAGTATGTTTCTAAGATGGACAATATACTTGGTGATACAACAAATTTCTTAAAATTAAGTCCAGTTGAGACCCATGATCGTACTGCCTCTATTGAAACTAAATTTCAAAAGCATTTATTAAAGTGGGTCAAGAGTGGTTTACTCTCCTCTGAAATTTCAGAGTTAATTAGACCCATTGAGTCCATTCGTCCCCGTTTATATGGGTTACCTAAAATCCATAAGGACGGTGTTCCTTTACGACCCATTCTGTCCATGATTGGGTCTTCCCAGCATAAAGTCGCTAGTTGGCTCTCGAATGTGCTACAACCAGTTTTGTCGCACTTCAGTGCATATTGCATTAAAGATTCCTTCTCCTTTGTGGAAATTATACGTAGTTCTTCTACTTATGGTGGGTTCATGTGTTCGTTTGATATCTGCTCCCTGTTTACATGTGTTCCCCTGTCTGAGACTACTGAGTTGTGTTGCGATATGTTGTATCGTACCTCTTTGTCTCCTCCGGATTTTCCTGAGGGTGTATTTGTTGAGCTTATGATGTTCGCCACTGCGTTTGTCGAATTTAGTTTTAATAATATTATGTATCGGCAGATCGACGGGGTAGCTACGGGTTCGCCTTTGGGTCCAGCGTTGGCGAATATTTTTGTCGGTTTTCATGAGGCTTCCTTATTTACTTGTATTGGTCGCCCTCTTATGTATCATCGTTATGTGGATGATACTTCTTGTCTCTTTAATAATGAGGCTGAAACCGACAAGTTTCTCACCAAATTAAACTCTGTCCATCCCGCTCCTAAGTTCACCATAGAAAAGGAGTCCATTTCTTGTCTTTTCTTTTTGGATGTTCTTGTCCATAAGATTATTGACAAGTTTGAGACTTCTGTATTTAGGAAGGCCACTTTTTCGGGATTTTATACGCGTTGGGACTCTTTTTGTCCCAGACAACGTAAGATTAATTTGATTAAGGCCTTAATTCACAGGGCACTTAAGTTATGTTCCGAGGGTCTTCTCTACGGGGAAATTGACTTTGTTAGAATGACACTATTAAAAAACGGATATCTCCGTTATTCAAGACGTCATCAGTAAATTCCATAGGGTGAAGCCGCAATTAGCTGATAAATGCCCAGTTTATTTGCGTATTCCCTATAGTGGTACAGAGGGTGAGAGTTTATCGAAACCTATTTCACGTTTAATCAATAGTTGTTATTTTTCGGCGAATGTTAGGGTAATATTTGTTACCTGTCCTGCTTTCTCTTCCATTCGTAAGGAAGTTCTCCCTCCCCATCATGTTAATTCAGTGATTTACCAATACGAGTGTAGTTGTGGACACGACTACATAGGAAGGACGTCCCAGCGTTTGGATTCGAGAATAAAACAGGATTTACCCCCCAGGATTTTGAATCCGTCCTCCAGGAATAGTCAACTGACCAACAGTTCTGGTTCTGCTATTGCTGAACATTTAATAAATAGAAGGAAATTTATGGAAATTTTTAGTGGTGACCGAGTTATAATTTTATCTAGGTCCCACTCCACATTTCACCTCAAGGTTCTAGAATCCTTGTATATCAGATCTCGGGAGCTTTCCCTTTGTAAACAAAGGGAATGCTTGATGGGTCTGAATATTATTGGACTTTAGTTTCTTGAAATTCATAATTTTTTTGCCCATTCGATTACATTCGTTAATTAAAAATTAATTTACAAGCTTTTTAAATTCCCAGAATAAATAAACTTGATAAGTCCTGGGACGAAACCGGTTTTTTTATTTAGCTTTTGCTTTTAAAAATGCCTTATAAATATTGTCTTTTCCTATCTATTATATTATATATATATATATATATATATATATATATATATATATATATATATATATATATATATATATATATATATATAGTAAAGGTAACAAATCTGTAAGTATATAATCCGAGTGAATCCTAGTAATATAAAATATTAAAACTGATACACAGAAAAAGATCACACTGTATTTCTTATAACAGAGCATACAAATTACCCAAAGATTGTGTCCGTATCGGGATTAGAAATTTAGTTTATACACCGGGGTTGAATAAGACTGACTAAATTTTGTTGGATGAAATATATATATGAGGTAATTTTGGATTTTGTTGCGTAATTGTTATGGGAACTTACCTATAACGATAATGCACTCTTTCTGACACTATAAATACTGCGCCTCTGAAGAGGTATAATGAATGAATGGTGCAATCAGCACCAGTTCATGACTGTTGAACTCTCTGCTTTGGCAGAGAGGAACCCGGACGAAGTTTTGTCCGGGGAGGTAGACAGTCCCTGAACCCGTCTTGGGGGGTTCAAAGGGTATATTTTTGGCCCAGCCTACGGGCTCGAGAAACCCACGTTAAACTTGACCTTGTGCCACATGTAACCCTCGTGGGGGGGAGCTAGATACGGAATGAATGGTGTAACGAGACAGACAGTCATTACTAACACCTTCAATTTCTTGTACTATATTTCTGTTGTAATATATCTTTGTTATTCTACTCTTGTGTTCGTGTTGTTCTTCCTTGGTTCTAACCTTGGACCATAACTGTGGTACGAGGATATTGGACCATAACAGTAATATATATATATATATATATATATATATATATATATATATATAATATATATATAAGATTAAAATTATAAGACGGAAAACTAAATTAATAACACATTTATCTCACTTCTATTACTTACCTATATTAATGCAAGTACGATATACAAAGCTTTTGCGATACAAAGTGTTGAAGGCCATCCTCCTAAGATTATCCGCGTTCTGATTTTCGATTTTGAATAGTGACAATTGGCGCCACTGGGTAATCCTTAACTAACTCAGCCACGAAGCTTAATCTGGCACAAGATCATAACTGAGGAGTACAGCAAGCGCTGTCCTGTGTTCACCAGCGGCGAGAAGATATTGTTCCATAAAGAGGCAACCAATTAAACGAAATGCAACAATTTCCTGTGCTTTACTCAAAAACTGTTATTGTTATTATCGCTCTTGTTTTTGTTTTTGCTGTTGTAATAATATTGTTGTAATAGAAGTAGATATGAAAGTTGTTTGATTACTATTCCATTCTTACCTGGAGAATAGTGCTGACGAAAATTGTGAAGAAAGTCTACAATTGAAGTCCTGTGTTCATCTTTTTTATTGGACACTAACCACAAGCGCTCGTGACAAAGATGCAACAATTTCAGATACAAAACATATATAGTTACAACACGTTGTTTATCCATAAATAACTTCAAATTAGTTTGTCGATTAAGTTTGCTAATAATCCAAATACGTTTAAAATCTATATTCAAAATGTTAGCCGTTGATCTGGATTCGAACCTGACTCCCTCGTCGAATCCTCAATTACCCATGTGTCATGAGACAGGCCGCTATTCTTGATATGACTGTAAAATATACATCGCAGGTTGAACTGAAAACTTCTACAGTTTTATTTTGTGTTATTTATTTTATTATTAGCTAATATTTTGTATGCCTTTCTTCTTGCGTTGTGGCTGAAATGATATGGGTATTGTAGGTTTTTGAATGTGTTTTCTATGTATGTTTCTTCTTTAAGTAAATATTGGGGACAACAGATTCTTCATGCTCTTAGATAGAAACCTATAATAATTCCAGATTTAATTTAATTTCTACTCAAACCACTCTTCAAAACTTAAATTGCTCTGCTCATGATTTTTACATCTAATTTGAAGAATCGATAGACAATAGAAAGATGGTACCATACTTTTTTGTGTCATTTTTCCTTTCTATGAATAGTAATAAAGAGATGCCAAATTAAAACCTGTCATTATGGGAATTCGCTGTCAATGAACACAATGTATTTTTCATTCCCAAGATTCTCTATGTCTCCAGATCTTTAGAACCAAATTTAGAATTATAGCAAATATCAGAATATCATTAAGATTATTGTTTCATTATTCTGATTGCCAGTACCAACATTAACAAATAGAACAAATGCTTTCATATTAAATATATAAATTAGAACATCAGGCAAGACTACATTTTCACATTTTTTTCTTGCTTAAATTTATATCCATGTGTTGTAAATTTAAGATCTGGGAAAATTTGGTGGGCGAGATTTGAAAACTCTCCAATATCCAATTTGGAACACAAATGAAGCTAATGTTTGAAACACATTAACGGAATACAAAATAACCAAGGCGAATAAACAAGCAAAAGTAAGTGCATGTATGCAATATAATTCTTTAGAACACAAACAAGGTCATCTTTTTTCTTTCCAAAATCATTTCTATAAATATCTACTAAGACTTGCCTTGTCGCCCAGATCATTTCACACTTCACAGAAAATCTTGACAGATTGTTTTGCACTAATGTTTCATATGAACAGAGTCTATTTTGAAATTTTGACTTTTATTTCGACTCTAAAAATAAACATTAAAATTGCGTGTGAAATACACTCAAATTCCTTTACTATTAAGCAGGCAACAATGACGTAATACATTTTTTCGCCCTGAAATTCCATGTTGTTTATGTAAATTCTATTACAGGGACATTTGAATAGTTCTCCTCATCTTATTATTTTAGCCGAAGAAAGAATTTTCCTCGGAAAATCACGACAGAATCAGCAGAGTTAACGTTAATTCATTTAAATGACGAAATCAAAATAGGACATATATATATATATATATATATATATATATATATATATATATATATATATATATATATATATTTTATCCTACAGACGTAACACGGCTAAACACTTTTAGCTTAGTCAAATATGCACCTATATATGTATATGTATGTATGGCAAAAGTGGATGGCAAAAATATTTTATATATTTTTAAATTTTGTTTCAGATGTCTGAGCAACAATAAAATCTTTTGCAAATCACAAAACTTTCGGTTGCTGCCGCAACCTTCCTCAGTGCTTTATACAGAATAGTATTTCTTTCTTTTTTTTTTTTTTTTTTGCTCAGTGAGCTAAATATCAAACCGAGCAGAAGTTAATGGTATCAGTGAGAGAATCGCCAATTCTTTCATCGTGTCATCTGAGAAAGGTATTTAATTGCATCTTCCCAATTCTTTTCCCCACAAGTGTCAGTTTCTCAATCCGGTCTACTATAAGGAGATATCTGTAGAAGCAAAAATCTATGTCGCATTGTCTTTTTAACGTGTTTATATGAGTGTATATAAGAAGAAATAACATGAACAGTATTAGGTGGCAATAATAATAATAATAATATCTTGCAGCTATACAAGACTGGATGTTACAACTCGTAATGAAGCATGACAAAAATGAAAGTTTTTAATCTGTATGAAAAGAATGCCATAAATAGTCATGGGAATTCGCGTTGAATCTTAAAAATAGTATTGAAGTCGATACAACTGCCATAAAATCAACAGAAAACTGCAATAAAAAGCGAATACATTAAACCAAACGCAATTTGAAGAAAGTTGGATAGAAAAGCTTCTGCGTTGAAGGAATTCCTTCTCCGATGAGACTGTAAGATTTATACTTTTGCTGCAAGGGATTCAGAGCGCGACTATTTACAATCCAATACCAAAGTTAAATATGTTGCATAATAGCACGGACCCAAAATGTAAGTTTTGTGACCAATACATTGAAAGTATTGATCATCTTATGTTAGGATGCTCGATACTCATACCCAATCAATAGAAAACCGTCATAACAGGTTAGGTCAATATTTGCATTGGAAGATCTATCACCACAACATAAAAAAACAGCTGCAGCCTGGTATGAATATCATCCAGAATCTTTAGTGGAGGGAGCTGGTGTTACCATCCTCTAGGATTTCCCTATCAACAAAGTTCGAGCAATAAAAGCAAATCGACAAATAGATCACTTTTCGCACGCATTCTTTTATTTTTTTTGATTGAAAGGTCATGTAGATATAGGGCAGACTTTCCGTGTTTAAATATTAAATATACAAAAGTAGTCTGAGGCACCTGAAGTATGGATGTCCAGAATTGAAAAAAATTCCTGATATTGTTCAGAATGTCAAATGAATATTTCAAACCTTACAATTCTGCTTTATAATAAGCAATACTTTTGAAACTATTGACCACCTTATTTCGGGATGCTAAATACTCACACTCAACAAGTACAAAAATTGACATGACAGGGCAGGTCGATATCTGCATTGGAAGATGTGTCATCACTATGGAATAAAAACAGCTACAAAATGGTATGAGTATAATATGTATAAGCAATAAGCCAGACAGCACATTATGTACATATATTTGATATGTTTAAATATATTGTAATGCTACCTTTTTAGATATCATAAATTTTCATCTTAGAAATTTTAATAAAACATAATAACTTAATATCACACTGTGTATGACTCTCTCCTCATGATACTGTATTCAACAAAATAAACAATAATCTGTATTTAATCAGAATTACATACAAATTAAATAGAGATCATCCCAAAAAGTCCGTACCAACGGTTTAAAATGAATTTAAGAAATAAAAAAAATTCTTGAAATTTTTATTTTATTTTTAATTTCAAGCAAATAGATTAAATTTAATATTTCCAGTAATCCAAAAAATAATTCAAAAATAATTTAAATTTACTCCGAAGGATTTATTTTCTAAAATAGCTGATATTTTCTAAAATAGCCCGATGTAATTCTCTTTATTAAAAATCTTCAAAAAATTAAATATTTCACTGAAACTTTATTTGAGGAATATTAGCTTATTTAAAGTATAATTAATCTGATTTGAAACAAATATTATTTACTTTAAGTTTAAAATATCACAGAAATGCATTTTTTTTTAATCCGAGATTAGCACTTTTGGCGACTTCACAAATCTGCGGAGACTTTATCTCTAAAACATAATTTTAAGAAAGTGACGCGAGCGCATTTTTATATAATTATTAAGTATTCGGTAATCTTAAAAAATTAGGAAAATATTCTCCATAATCTAATATTTACTGAATTCCAGAAATGTTTGCTCTACATTCACTATAGTTATTTCTCTTATTTTCTGATAATGTCGTGTATGGTCGCTCATACTTACAAAATAGGCACGCTTATACATACAAAAAAATTCCAAATTCTTTTTAAAATGTGTTTGAGGATTTGTGTTAAGCTTTTCCATTTATGATTAGTAAATATAATTTTCACTCAAGAATATCATTTAAAAGGCAAAAATTAATACATAGCTTTAAAAGAGTTAAAACTTTATTTTTTTCTAATTAACTTTTTTAAAAAAATGAGAAATGATTCTTGTAAAACGTCTTTACTCATCGAATTTTTTTCTTAAAACAATAGTGCCCTTAATATATATTTTTTATTTATAAAAGTGATTAAAAGCTTTTCTAATTAAATAATGCCATAGTTTTATGGCATTTTTTATTTTACCATTCAGAACAAATTTTCGGTAAATGATGTTTAGGTTTGACAAAAACAAATTGAGGATTTACATTTTCGAAGGAGTTCAGCTTTTAATTAATATCAAATTACGAAGAGGCAGAAATTTTAATCTCTCACCATTTCATAAATTAATTGAGTGTATGTAACAAATGAAGAATGATTTTTTTAACAGGATTTTCTAAAAAAAAAAAAAAAAGAAAATAATTTCATTCTTTTGTGAATAAGACCTCAAAATTCCATTAAAGTTTGAATATTATATGATTTTTTGCAGGAATTTCAAAAAAAGACGTGTAAAATCCCTATACTAATCTTTGCTCAACCTGCAGACGCCAGAAAAACAATATTTTCAGACAAAATTCCGAACATGTTAGAAAGGATTAAAGAATTTAATAAAGTAATCAAAAAATACATTCTTCTTTCCTCTAAACAATAACATAAACATTTTAACGTTTAAACTTTTTTTATCAAGGTTAGGGCTTATTTCATCATGGTATGGTCTTTTTTAGAAAATCTTTGGAAGTACCTACTGTATTAAATAATTGTTTACTCTCTCTCTCTCTCTCTCTCTCTCTATATATATATATATATATATATATATATATATATATATGAGTATGTGTCTGTGTGCGTGTGTGTGTGTGTGTGTGTGTACATTTATTTAGGTATCAAAGTAAATGTGTATATATAAATGTAAATACCAAAATATATGCCCATCGACGTGTGAGTATGTTTTTAAAACTGTATCAGCCTTGGCAACATGTCCGCTTCTTTCTGGAACTTTGCTTATCACTACGGCGTCTGTGCGAATGGGGGTTAACTGTTCTCTGTCAGTCGACCATTTTCATTTTTCACCTGCATGCATGTGTGAATCTCAGAAATTGTCTCTGCAATAAGCAAAATAATTATCTCGCCTGATGGCAATATAAATGTTAGCTTTTCATCGAGCCTCTCGAGGTTTCACTCTTTCTATGATAACTTTAACTGTTCTTTTCCATCGGCCATCTTTTGGACTTGTTCCAATTAAAATATAAAAGAATACAAAGTTGAAGAGAACCAAAAGAAAAATAAAAACATAACTCCAAAACTCGCTTATAAACAATGAAACAAATAAAATTACAAGAAATGCGTCTAGAAATAAACGTTATGCATAAAATCTAAAATGTCCTGAGAAAATAAATTTAAAAGTGGGTGGACTTTTGCAAACACAGAATTGAAATAGAACGAAACATTTAGAGCTTAATAGGTTTCTAGCTTCTTCGAACAAATCGCTGCTGGATTAGTTTTATGGAATCGGAACAAACAATAATCTGTCTTACGATTTCATTCATTCAACGACAATTAAAAAATAGAAAAAGTATAAACGCAAAACTCTTTACTTATTTAAACATGTTTAAATTGATGAGTCATATTTCAAATTTAAATTAGTCTGATGAACGATCACCTGTTAGAATTAAACTGTTTGTGATTTTGGTTAATAGAAATCATAATATACTCAATGAACAACACACACGTCATTAGTCATTAAACGTCATTAAACATTAATTGCAGATGTTTTCGTCTGTAGGATGAATGTTGTCGGCAAATCGAAGGTTTTTATTTTGGAAGTAAGTCAACATTTCTTCCCGGCCTTATTTATGCAATATTAAGTCAAACAATTTCTGTAATTTATAATTTCAAAATGAATATATTTTCTTTGCTGGTTCTTTGATATAAATAAAAGTCTACAACAATGACCTTCCGAAAATTTCTTTTTTAATATATATGTTCAGCTTATGATTATCTAATCGCATCAAAGAACCAAAATCTCATTCATCAGGTTTTTTCAGTTATTTTGTTTACATTTTGGGGAATTAAGCTGTCATGTCATTTCTTTTGATGAAATAAATATTGCATCATATAAAAGATTCAGTTGAAAAGCCTAATTCCTCGTATCTTCGTTCTCATGAACGATGTCATGCATTTGTCATCAACTTAATGCTTCCATATCAACCTAATGCTTCCATTTCATCTTTTATGTGATGAAATGTATACTCAACTCATTGATTTCTATTTCAAAAATCTTTTGTTTAAATCCGACTTGTTGCAAATGACGATTTCTCAATACAGTAAAAATTTAATATCATCAAATTTTGCCCCACTTTTTTGCCCTTTTCCTGTTTGGTGCCGAAGTAGAAAATAGAAATAAAATGTATAAAAGGAAATTTCTTTAATAATTTTAAGTTTAGAAGAGAAGCATTCGAAATTCTTGCAATATTTTTTTTTTGTCTCGGGTACAGATTTGTGACGCCATTAAGAAATGAGAAACTATGGCAGCCAGGAAGCACGTCCATTTTTTAATCTTATCTGAATCTGACACAAGGCGAAAGCAGAAGTGATCTTACTGAAGACTGAACCCACGACACCAGCCAATTAGCTTACAAAACATGTTTACTAATCCTAGTCGCTATATTTCATGAGAAAATCAATTTGTAAAGTGGGATTGAGTTCTACCTCTTTTATCAAAACTGACACTAGAATTTGTGACATTCACACAAGAAGCAGAGAGAAAATACTTTTATAGGAAACTGTTTTTTGTTGTTTGCTTTGTTTATAAGAGAAAATGATATTCATTCAATTTACGGATTTTGATCCAAAACATACATTTTATGTTGTCTTTAGTTTACACCGACAGCGTGTATGGAAATATGTATGTGTATTAGGCGCATGTAAGTGTTTATATATATATATATATATATATATATATATATATATATATATATATATATATATATATATATACGACTCAGATTCTTGCTAATTTGGTTACATTTTGGTAGTAGTAATTTTGAATTACTTTATTCTCGTACCAACGAGATACAAATACAAAAATATATCTGGCCCCCGGACACTCAGTTTGTATAAAACTGGACGAGGTAACTTATGTCTGCCTTTTGGAAGTCGCCTATTATCTAATGAGAACTTTTTCATTTCTACTCTACAGAATGATGTTATTGTTTAGGATTATTTACCTTTCAACGCACTGACTTTTCTGTTGCCAAGAATCGAACAGTGAATCCTTTCATTAATTTTTTTGATACAGAACCCGTGCGCCATCGTTTGGCAGCATTCGTCTACCGCAAATGAATAAATAAGCTCTTCCTTAAGAATTTTGATTGTTGTTGTTATTGTTTTTGCACTAGATGGCAAAGTTAGTTGTGTAAATTTTGGAAGGCTCACCTCGAATGCAAATTTGTTGCGAAATTTTTATGAAGCTGTTGGAACTTCACTTGACGGTGTAATTGCTAAATTAAGTGAAAATGAAATCATTTGTGTGGGTAATTTCAGCAAGCAGAAAGAATAAGAAGCAATTTAGGCAAAAGAAATAAAATCGGATGGGATTAAGTAGGGCAGGGTAGGATTAGAAAGGAAGAAAATAAGGAAAAGAATAAAGGAAGTTGGAACGTGGGGGGGGCATGAGAATCAAGAATAAATTGGAAGCAAGAAACAACGCGAGAAACAGAAAAAAAAACTATGAAAAAAGGCAAGAGGAATGAAAAAAATAATAAAGGAATAGCAAAAATAAAGAAAGAAAAAGAAGAATGAATGAATGAATGAATGAATGAAATGTTCTCAGTTATGCAAGGATGAAGAAAATAAAAAATAATCAAATGGAAAAAGAAAAAGAGCATAAAAATAGAAAGGCAAATATTCTTAAAATCTCGATTGTTGATTTTATATGAATGTCTTGAATGTCATGGGTATTAATATCATAAATCGACAATATCTTACAAAGAATCTCCAAAAAATGATTTTTAAATTGTCGTTTTGACATGATTGTCCAAAGCATAAACTCTGAAATTAAATATACTTCTCAATAAAACGAGAAAACTTCATTAAATAGATAGACATATGTAATGTATGTGTGTAATGTATGTAATGTAGATAGATAGATAGATAGATAGATAGATAGATAGATAGATAGATAGATAGATAGATAGATAGATATGTACAATTTTGTGCAGCCTCCCACCCCACACACAAACACACACATATATGCAAAAAGAGCAAGAAAAAAAAGAAATGAAATAAAATTACTATAAGAAAGAAAGAAAGAAAGAAAGAAAGAAAGAAAGAAAGAAAAAGAAATTGTTGGGAAAATTATTCAGTATACTCTATGTGAAATAATGTTCGTTGATAAAAAATGTTCATTGATTAAAATTTTAAGCTTCTCATTAAAGCTTTTTTTTTTCGTACAAAATTTTCTCAAATCGTAAAGGAAATGTTTTCAAATATTGATGAGTCCTTTATTGTTGTATGCTGGGTACGAAATAATAATAACTCCCTTTACCCACTGCCTTCAAATTCAGGTGAGCTCAGGAAAAAAAAAACGTAAAAAATTCGTGAGCCTATGTGAAATTTTCTTTGGATCAATTAAAACCTTGTTTCACGTTGAGCCAAGAAAAGAAAAGGAAAATAGCGTCCCTATGCGAAATCCTTTCTTATATAACATGGAGAGAAAATTTAAATTAATAAGAAAACATTTTGTTTCTGTCCACG
Organism: Acanthosepion pharaonis; assembly: GCA_903632075.3. Classification (NCBI taxonomy): domain Eukaryota; kingdom Metazoa; phylum Mollusca; class Cephalopoda; order Sepiida; family Sepiidae; genus Acanthosepion; species Acanthosepion pharaonis. Next base: position 227,212 of record CAHIKZ030001438.1, on the reverse strand, counting down.
CATCTAGCATTCAGATTTTCTCCAGTGTCAAATTACTCGCCAATATATTACTGGCCTTAACTAAGAACTTGGCACTTCAAAGAACTTCATTTCAACAATCCAAAAAAGCTAAGCATTTGTAACCATTTCTCTTCGTCTACATTTGAATTTATGCAACCGTATAACCCTTCTGTGAGTAGCGAACTATCTTACCTTTGTTTTAATCATTTTTAATACTATTTTATAGTAGATTTTTTAATCTATTTTCTGAACATTCCCTCCTCTTCGTGACAATTCATTGAAACTACGGACCTTCAAAATTTCTGATTTATTTTCCTAAGACGAGCTACTGACGTTACTTCAAGTGTGTAAATTTGTAAGTAAATTCCCTATCTTGTTTTGTTAAAATTACCTGTGTTTATTCTCGTCATTATATGCCTCCATTAACATTTTCGGCGTGGATCAACACTATAGTTGCGTGGGTACTTTAGGAAAAAAAAAACAATGAAGACGTATGTTAAACTTATTCTGAATGTGGATTTATTTTGCCCACTTATCAATTGTCCAGAATTCCAGAATTGTCTTTTATAAGTCTGAAGATACAAGTGTTGACTTTCGAAACTTCATTTCTCTTCACCACACACATAAGACGGATATTGAAGTCACAACACGAAAGAAAAGAACAACAAAATTAATACCCATCGCTTTCGAAAATTTATCTAACTTTTAAATTCCTCTTCTCCTCCTACGCTAATTATTCCAACCGACTTTGGTTGTGAATGACAAAGTCTGTCCTTTTTGCGAGCTCACCGTCGCACACAATACCTTTTCTATTTGCCTTCGCTTCTAATTTCATATTTTTTCATAGTTCTATTTTTTGGAACTCACCCATTTGTGATAGAATTGCTGCTATGGGACAAAGAATCCCTCAGATCACCCTGACTGAGATCATTGATAACCAATTTATCTAGTTCATCAGAAATTATAAACAGTGAGATCCATTCTCCTCCATCTTGCTAATCCCCAACACGAAGAAAAAAGCTCAATAGATTTCAAGATATTCCTGTTGGATCACTACGGAATTTCAAACTGTATTACCTCATGTGCTTGAGGGTAGCGTGCAAACGGATGGCGGGAAAATATAATCTAAGAACCATACAAGACATGAACATTAAAAAAAAGCAAAAACAAAGGATATCATTTCGCTTAAACTATTTGCAGCAAATCTTGAAAATATCTTCCAGAAAAATATAATGGGAGTAAATATTAGGGGAAAAATATTTAAATCATCTGATTTAAATTTGCTGATAAATTATAAGCAATGTTAAATGGTCAAAATAAGCAAAGTGTCAATGTCCGTTTCAAAGTGGACAGAATTTTTTTTTTGAACTTAAACTTTAGTTTTAACATTACTGAAAAATCATAAAAATACATCAATAAGTTTTTTTTTCCTTTACAATAATGTTCCCACTTTACAATTCCCAAGTGTCACTGAAGTTAGAATGTTACAGGGTAAGAGGTAGAGTTTATGGGGATATGTGGGGAAGATAACGGTTGACCCTAGATTGAACAGATTAAGATTGTAGTAATCGGTGAAGCATCTTCTTGGCAGTTGGTTCCACAAAGCAGACGTGGGTGGGAAGAATGGACAAATCCTGCCTATATATGGTAGCAGTAATCCATTTTCGTTTCGAGCAGGCTCTTGTAAGAAAATCCACTATTACATATACTTAGAATAGCTGATAGCATTGCAGATATAATAAAAAGAACTCTGGCAATATGCTTAAAATATAAAGTTTATTATGACTGATTATTACCACCCAACACATATAGGCGTGAGGCATTAACGGAATCATTTGAAAACCAATTCAGAAATGTACAATGTTTAATAGAAATAACTAAGATAAGGATAACCCTGTGAGAGAAAAAGTGGATAAAATGGATCCGAAAGAGATATTGAGCCTAAATGAGGCTAACATAAAGCCAGAAGTAATAAAATAACAAAAATGGAAGTGTATAGTTCACATAGAAGAAGAAAAGATAACAGGTGGATCAAAAGGTTGCTTCATTATGGTCAAATGATTAGCAGCTGTATGGAGATTTAAAATAAGTAACGGATGGAGAGAAGCAGATTAGTTTATTAGTACGACAAGGAAGAATGTTGCAAAGTCGTCATGGAAAGATTAAGGTAAGGATTATGCCCTCGCAATGGACAATTATTGTCTGATGTTGCTATTGCATATATGATCATGTGTTTATGTATTTAAGCCAACAAATATCTCAAACGATTAAGAGATTTATAAGAGATAAAACGTTAACGGTTAGAAAAACCATGACAGATAAATTGCTAGTGGTTAACAATTGATATAGCAGTTAATGGTGAAAGAATGGAAAGAGATAAATCAAAACGAATTAATTCTTCACAGATTCGCTTTTGCTAATATGAAACAAATAATGGTCAAACCCTTTAATATTTAATATCTGTGCGATATAATCCAAAAGATTTATCGACAGAATGACGCATATATATATATATGTGTGTGTGTGTGTGTGTGTGTGTGTGTGTGTGTGTGTGTGTGTGTGTGTGTATGCGTGTGTGTATGCGTGTTTTATAAAGTGGATTAAATCCGACCTATTTTTTAGTTTATTTGTTCAAACGTTATTTTTTCAAATATGAGTGTCCATTAAATAATAAACAAATAAATTTAAAAATATATCTGTGTGCGTGTGTTTGTGTGTGTAATGTATGTGTGTAGTGTATGTAATGTAGATAGATAGATAGATAGATAGATAGATAGATAGATGGCATATTGAGGTGAAACTGTAAAATAATCTTCTATTGCGAATTCGAGACACACATGTCTTCCCGTTTTGAGAGGATTGGCCAAACATAACCTTTAAGCAAATCGCTCCACTTTTTTTTTCGCCTGTTGCCGTAATGACGACATTTTACAACGAAAACTTTTCATACACTTGATAAAATTTAAAATAATAATATTTGAAAGTTTAATTTGAAAACAAACTTGTAGAATTCGCCTTGGCCATTCATTGTTAACGGAAACTACGAACGTATTGTGGAATGAATTATTTTTAAAGTTTATAAATATTTCCATTAACATATTCTAGTCACTAAATGTTTCCCACTAAAATTACTTTAATAAGAAAGAAATTGGTGAAATTTATTTTTAGAAAAATCCATTTTATCCACCGATATTAGAATTATTCTGCACATTTCTTATAATTAACAATGTTTGTGATTTCGTTACTCCTATTTGCGATTTATTTATTAACCTCTTTTGTTTTGTTTTTATTTATTTTTTCATTACCACCCATTCTTCTTCGTCTTCTTCTTCTTCCTTTTCTTCCTCCTACTTTTCTTCTTCCTCCTAGTTTTTTTCTTCGTTTTCATCGTTTTCTTCTTCTTCTTCTTCTTCTTCTTCTTCTTCTTCTTCTTCTTTTTCGTTCTCTTCTTTCTCTTCTTCGTTTTCTTCTTCTTTTTCTTCCTTTTCTTCTTCTTCCTCTTCTTCCTCATTTTCTTCTTCTTCTTTTTCTTCGTTTTCTTCTTCTTCCTTTTCAACTTATTCCTCGTTTTCTTCTTCTTCGTTTTCTTAATTTTCTTTTGCTTCTTCTTCCTCTTCTTCTTCTTCTTCCTCCTCGTTTTCTTTTTCTTCTTCTTCTTCTTCCTCTTCTTCGTTTTCTTCTTTTTCTTCGTTTTCTTCTTTGTTTTCTTCTTCCTAGTTTTCTTTTTCGTTTTCTTCTTCGTTTTCTTCTTTTTATTCTTCTTCTTCGTTTTCTCCTTCTTCTTCTGTCATTGCACCTGTTGTATAAAGTCGACAACCGTCCACTCATTCTTCTACCTTTATATTTCTTCAAGTATCTTGTTAGTTTTTTCTTTAACTCGTGAATCTGAAACAAATACTTTATTTTTTTTCTAATCTACAGCGACAAGTATGAGGTTTGTTTAATTTTCCGCATCCTTGACATATTTGTAACTGATGATAATTAATTGGGTTTCGTTTAAATTGATTATTATCTCCATGCCAGATAAACAGTTCTTATGAACAATAATAATAAATATGTCAAATGATGAATGTAATTGTTTCACTTCATCATATATTGAAAGAAATACGGTTAAAAAATGTAGAAATAACAAGACCATTACTATGAAGATGAATATAAGCGCTAGTATTCTTAGAATCATTATTAGAACACTGCATTCCAAATTCTCTGCAATAAAATGATAATGGCATAACCCCAAAACAAAACAATTAACGCCGTGCTCATGACAACAAAGGCGCTCATAATTGGATTCCAATTTGTTCAATCTCTCAACGGAGAAAATGCTTATTTATATTAACTCAAGAAAAGGAAACTCACTCAAACTATGGCGCTCTAGCAAAAGGCGTTGAATTTAAAGAAAATATATTAAATTATTTTTGAGAAATGAAAACTGCGAAATATGAAATTCATTTTAAAACTAAGAAGTTGCAGCAAAATTGACAAAAGAAACAAAATTGCATAAAAATGAAGATAAACAAAATAAACCTAGTTACTTAGAGGAAAAAAGAAAATAAAGAATACTTTTTAATAAGAGCTGAGTTTTAGATTATAAGACTAAAACATAGAAAGGCAATATAAGGAAAAAAATAACTTTAGTATCGTCAGTGTCACCTGCACGACGTTATATGAAGCGAATACTGTCATTACGTTCAGGGGACAAAATAATACATGACTGCGTGATCCAATTTGAATGGTGCACACGGCTGTTAAAATAAAATTAAGTGGGACTATTGACAAAAATTCTTGGTCTTCAGTCAAAGACGTTAAATTAGACTTGAGTGAAACCTACACAAGTATATATTTCAAAATACGGAATTTGACAGGCGAATATACGAGAGTATCTGAAGTAAGAAACAGATTCTTTCTTAAAGAATAATTCTGTAAGACCATATTATAAAATCAGCAAGTCATGACCCTGAACAAATAGAAAATGTATTCTTTGCGGAGACTGAAATCAAACTCTGAAGCATACGATAAACAAATACAGAAAGTTAGTTGACACGGTGGAAAAGTTAAATCCAAAGAGAATGGAAATAGGCGTGCAACAAACAGAAACTGTTACACTTATTAAATAATTAGTATTTTTTCGTATTTTAAAACCTTAAGCGGAACCATTCCATTCAGTTTTAACATAATGTCTGTATATCATAAACAATGAGAACAACACATGATGGATTGTTGATGTTGTTGCCATGGCAGAACACAGTGAAAATGAAGGAAAGTGTAAGCCAGTTAACACATTTGTCTATTACCAAAGAAATGAAAAAAACTATGTAAAATAAGAGTTGGAATCATTTTGTAGTCACCCAGAGGAATAGTTTGGAAGATCCGTTAATGAACTGAAACTGAAACATTAATTAATCAGTCTATTGAGAAGAGTTATTAAGAAACAATACTGTCAATTGATCCCGTTCGTAGCAACAATCGCTTAAAATGCAATTTGAATAAATTCATGTGTGTGTGTGTGCGTGAGTGTGTAGCTATATAGATGAATCAAAATAATTGTCCTTTGTTATCGTAAAGTGTTAAATAAATTTCATGCATTCGGCAGTCATCAGGCGTATGTAACGATATATGATTAGGTATTAATATTTTATTGTTTTAAGACAGAAGCTAGCACTGTTCTTTTTCATTTAATTCTGTATTTGTTATGTTTTTCACATTCATATATATATATATATATATATATATATATATATATATATATATATATATATATGCGTGTGAGGTCTATTTCAGCAGTACTAATTATTTGAAACATGTTTAATTAAATAATATGGACAGCGTCTGTCTATGATCTTTTTTATTTAATTTTCAAATTTCTAAGTTAGGTGGGTTGTGTTATCGGTAAATTTGCCGTAGTTTATTTCTTTTATTTATTTTTTTATTTTAGATTCTTTTCTTCCCAAATTCTTTCGAATATTTCTATGTATTAAAAATAGTGATAGATATTGCCTCCTCGTATGTATGGAGGAAAAATTAGTTATAGCTTCTTATAATAACCCTAATGAATTATTCAGCCAGAGATCTGAAATACTTAATGGCTGCAGGCATAAAAAAAGCCTTAATACTTAGCAATTAGAATGTTTTTTACGCTATTTTTTATTCATTCTAGTGGCTGCTTTATTAATAAAATGTCATTTGAATCAATCCTCTTTTGTCAAAATTATTCTGATAATCCGGTAAGTGAAACATAAGTAGATAGGTAGATGGGTCTTTAGGCATATATATATATATATATATATATATATATATATATATATATATATATATATGTGTGTGTGTGTGTGTGTGTGTAAATAGTTGCTTTTATGTGTATGTGTGTTTGCAAGATGTCATTTTAAGCATGAGTATATATTCGTGTCAGTTGATATAACGATAATTTTTTTATTGTTTTCTCGCCCTTCTCCCAAATGGATTTTACCCCAATGTAAATAATATAGACATGTGACAGATGTCACAAAGCTGTCTCAGATGTCACAGTATAAATAGTGAAATCGACTCGGAACAACTGCTGAGATTTTTCAAATCAAATATTTGCCGAAGACAACAGGCAAATAAATCAAGTAATCGGGTTGTCCAGAATATTAAACAAATTCAAAATTCTTTCAACTTCTTTATTAAGTAAAATTTTAAAAGGCAACACGAGAATTTGAAAAAAAGAACAAGGTTAAATCTTAATTTTAAAATGACTGAAGTTGCTTTTACTTTAAATCGATCGGTTTAGCGTTACAAATTCGTTTCCTATAATTAGATTAAGTAACGGAAATCATGATCTTTATGTACTGGTAAAGTGAATATTGATGTCAACCATTTCCGGAATATGTATGCTGTGCTGAAATGTTGTCGACCCGACCAAGTAAGGAATGACTTAGAACCATGAAAAATAAATGCCATTTAACATAATCATTCTGTAGTTCAGCACATTGGTACAGTTTTTCTCAAGTTTCTTTAAATAAATAATTTTTGGTCAACGACATACTGGCCTGCTATCTTCTCAGAATCATTTGCGAATTTCCTCTCTTTCAAACATATTTGAAGGTTTTAAAAACAGGAAATAGTCAGATGGAGTTAATAGGGTGGATGTCATCTATTCCCATCAAAGAAGCCAGATATCGCCATGGTTGCCTGGTGATCAGGTGCATTTCCCTACAAAATGTAAGCAAATTCCAGCAGCTTCCGTTGCCAATTACCTTTTAATATCTTCTTTAATCGGTATAACATTGGATGGAGTTGTACTCGGAATTAACACTTTGAAAATTCTGAGGATTTTCTTTTACGAAGTATTTTTCTTATTTTAAAATCCCTCGCCATGGCATTTCCCGCTAACACATGTCTATTGAATTTCTTCCACTGGGGAAAATCTTGAATGCTGCTATTACAACTCATTTCATTTGGTCTCCCATTCATTTTGATGTAAAAACATATGCCAACAACAATGACAAATTCTTCCAAACAGTTACCACTAGATCTCTAAACATGTTGCACATTCAACGGAGAAATAAGTAGACGAGATCTTGTAGATATTGTTTTGGTCTTTGCTAGTTACTGTATAGTCAAATGCTAAGAATTTGAACCTAATCTCATTTCTATACTTGGCCAGCTTAAGAGATTTTTGTGACCTTTTCTTAAAGTAAGTGTTATGGTGAAACACACCTATTCTATAAGTTAATAGACTCTCCCACCTAATAGGAGTAATAAGAGAAACGACAGTCAGTCGATGTCGGACGACAGTTAGTCGAATACGAAAGTAGTCAGCGACCACAACAAGATTACTCTGCGTAAGACGTATTATATCAAGTTCCTAACGTTTTGTACGTCGAACTATTTAGGACCGATTTAGTACAAATACAAGCCTCCACTGCGAAATAAGTATACAACAACTTTGGCGACGAGGGATTCGTACTCATACGGGGGAAGAAAAATTCGCTCACCACAAGAACGTTGGCGTCGAGGATTTCCACTCATACGGAGGAAGAAAAAATTCGCTCGCCACAATAACTTCGGCGACGAGGATTCCCACTCATACGGAGGAAGAAGAAATGCACTTGCCACAGTAACTTCGGCAACAAAGTCTCGGATTCACACTTTAAAAAAAAACTTGGCAAAGTTTGTAGCAAGCCAAGACGTCAACTTAGTGACGAAAAAATCTGTCGTATTCTCAACTGAGAAAAGAATGTTTTTTTCTCGATAATACAGTTTGCTTAAATAGGTCACGAATTGCAATTTCGTAGGATCCGCCCCCTCTACAGTATTTAGGCATTGTGTAAACTTTTTGCGAAGATGGAAGAATGCAAAAATACATTCCGGGAATACTTTAAGTTCCAGTCGGAAAAACAGATGACAATATTAGAGCAACAAAAAAAAACATTCCAGATGCAGCTACAGGAGGAAACTTTCAATAGACAAATGCAATTCCAAGAAAAAATGGAACAGATGTATAGGGACTTTCAAAATAAAATTCTGGAAATAACTTAGAAGAGGAAAGAGAAAAATCTACAAAATGATTCTTTCCCAAAGAATACAATATGGAATTCAATTGAAATATTCACGTACTGTCCAGATGAAAAGATAACTTTTGAGGAGTATTATAAAAAATATACGGACGTGTATAACGAGGACTGCCACTCGTGGTCTGAAGGAAAGAAGGTTAGGCTTCTTTTAAGCAAATTAGGAACTGCTGAGCATAACAAATTGGTAAACTACATTTTAACGAAAAAACTAGCGAGTTGACATTTACCGAGGTGGTAAATATATTAAGTGAATTATTTAGTAAAAAGACATCTCTGTTTCACAACAGGTGGAAATGTTTGAATCTGGTGAAAGATGACAACAAGACTATATAACGTACGCAGCCAATGTGAATAAGCATTGTGAAGAATTCAAGCTGGCAGAGTTAAGCGCAGACAGTTTTAAGTGCTTGGTTTTTGTTCAGGGGCTGGTATCGGAAAGAGATGCAGAGTTGAGAAAATTAGTACTTATTAAATTGGAAAGCGATCCAAGTATTACGGTTCAGAAATTGGCAGAAGACTGCACAAGATATGTTAGCGTAAAGAAAGATTCAAAAAAGATAGAGCAGTCTGGCGTTTCGCATGTAAGGAAAATACGCTACAAAGAAGAAAGTCAGTCTACCAAAAAGAATTCTAAAATTGCGGATTATCAAGCAAAAATTGAAATAGCAGAGAAAAATAAACAAAAACTCCCTAAGCCATGTTTTGCTTGCGGTGAACTACACTGGTACAGATATTGCGATTTTAGGAATAAAAAATGTTCAAATGTAAAAGAGTGGGTCATAAAAGCTCGCACTGCAGGTCAAAAAATAAAGACAATAAAATAAGAAAATTAAAGTCCAACGAGGTAAAAGATGGAATAACCAGAAAATTTGTTACCGTCGAAATAAGTAATAAAAATATAAAAATGCAACTTGACACTGGCTCAGATCGATCTATCATAAATTTGGGGAAACCAACTTTAATGAAGACAACGAAAATCGCGAGGTCAGTGACGGGAGAAAAAATACAATTTATTGGGGAATTTGTTACAAACGTCACGTTAAATAAAAAAAACGCGAAAAGCTAAACTATTTGTCATAGAAAATACCACAAACTTACTTTGTACGAATTGGATAACAGAATTCCAATTATGGGATCTACCGATAAATTCCTTCTGTTACAATGTAGAAAGTTTAAACACCGAAGCCCAAAAATTAGTAAAGAAACTTAAGGAAACATTTCCTACTGTTTTTTCTCCAGGGTTGGGAACGTGTACCAAGATGGAGGCAAAATTCCAGCTAAAAGAAAACGCTCAGGCAGTATTCAAAAAGAAAATGAATGTGCCGTTTGCCTCAATTGAACAGATAGATAAAGAATTGGACAGATTAGAGAAAACCGGTGTACTTAAAAAAGTTGAGTACAGTGAATGGGCAACACCGACGGTATACGTGAAAAAAAAGTCCCAGAAAGTAAAGATGAAGCTGACACCGAGAAAAGCTGGGGAGCGAGTTACCCGCAGCCAAGAACATGCATATTATCAAATGATTTAAGTCAACAGAAGTCACCACAGAAAACGTTAAGAAGCACAAGATGAACAAAAGGGAAGCTAGAGGCTGAACAAATAGAACCACAAGAAGAACCTACAGAAACTGTGACTCCATCCTTAAGAAGCTCAAAGCGGAAGGTTGTTTCTGGTAACATTATGGAGGTAACAAAAAATAGAAAAGCGGATTGGCAATATGATGTACTTGGTGAAAGGCGAAAAATTCACGTGCAGACGGCACATTAACCAGATCAGACGACGCTCTTCACACGTGGTTGACAGCGGTCCCGCGGAAGAAACGCCGATGGAGGTGATTTTCGATACGTTTGATCAAACAACGCCTGCAACGATTTTACCTGAGCTACGCTGATCCAAGAGAAAAAGAAAGGCAACTGATCATTTAAAAGTGGATCCAAAACGTAGGAAATACGCTACGATGTTGCTAAAAAAAATGTTGTTTTTTTTTCTTCATATTTCCTGTAAAAAATAAACAAAGAAAACTGTTTTACTCCTACGGAGTAAAGTTTTAGGAGGGGTGTGTTATGGTGAAACACACCTATTCTATAGATAATAGACTCTCCCACCTAATATAAGTAGGAGTAGTAAGAGAATTATATCAAATTCCTAACGTTTTGTACGTCGAAATATTTAGGACCGATTTAGTACAAATACAAGCCTCCACTGCGAAATAAGTCAACAACAGTAAGACTGAAAGGACACCGGAAAGTTCGCAACAAGAGGGGAAATAGAAAACTCGGGCCTAGCTGACTATATATAAAGGAAAAACGGATATCACCGCCCCCACCCACGTGAGATGAGTTTCAAATAATAAGCAGAGAACATCAATGGCTAGGCCACAAAAATCTCCTAAGCCTCACAAGCATAGAAATTGATACAATATGGGAAGCAGTAATATAGAATTCTAGAGAAAAACAATAACATTAAAATTGCAATATAAACTCTGGTAAAAATATTTACTGAGACATTAAGTTTATAAGTCGCCAAAATTCATGCCCTAATGTCCTCAATGATGTCCGCAAGGCCCAGTGGATAAAAGCGTTGGTTAGATCCAGTGACATGACCCAAAGAGTTATGAGTTCAATACCTGGCTACTTGGCATTTGTGTTAAAGTGAGATAACTGAGACAGCTGGAAGATGCATGGCACGTGGATCTAGAACAATCTACATCGTTGGACGAGGTAAACGGTTCATTTCGAAATTCCAATCACCTGAAGAAGGCTGGAGCGTAAAACGGAAGAAACATCGTGAATATGGCAATAAAGGGGACAACAGTCCGAACAATGTAAATAATTAGAACATCTCATCTTAGAAATATAAACAGAAATGGTGCATTTTACGTTTCAAAATCTCAAGGTTGGAAGTTAGCAGACCCCTATTTCATATTTGAGGCTTGCGGCCACATTTTGCGGGACAATTTTGCCCAATGCATTCTCGAATTTTCTTTGAGGATTTCTTCTACACGGACAGGAACTTCATAACATTCCCGATTTCAGTACTCGAACATTCTAAACTTTCTGTTGATATGATTCAGCTAATAATTTGAAATGTTTAAAAAAAAAAATGACACGGAAAATTTATAATATAAAGTAAAAAGTATTTCTAACTTTTATCTTTTATTTGCTATGTTCTTTCTCCACAACTTCTTATCCGTTATAGTTTTAAATTAATCTTTTCCTTTTTTCAACTTCACCCAGTTCCTATTCTGCTTTTCACAGCCTCAAACTCGTTTCCAACTACAGCGACAAAATAACGTTCAAATATTTGGAAATTTGTTGAGCCATGTTTTGTTTTATTTTGCGAATTGAAAATTGGTATCATAAATCACCACATTAACAGATGACATGGACATGTACAAGTCTTATGCAATTGTCTCAATACTACTTTTCTTAAGTAGAAGATCGATATTTAGACTTAGTATTTAATAGAACTATAAAGTCAGTGGTAAGGCATTGCATGTTATACAGTGATTGTTTCGGACTGAAATCCTTATCTTGGGTCTTTCATTAGAAATCGGAAGACACGTGCTTCAATACAGCGAAACACCAATGCTTTTGTGTTCTCAAGAGATCTCAACGAATAAAAATGTTGACAATTATCATGGTCAACATTGAAAAATAGCGAAGCAGAATGAAGCCATTTGTAAAACTTGAGTTGTAATTTCAGAATTCGCTGAAGTGAAAATGATAGAAAATACAGGAAGGAAAATATTTCATGCCTTCCATCCGACCCTCCGACGATTTAATCAATATTTTTTCTGGCCAATTAAAGAAAAGACAATGAGAAATGATCCCGCGATTTTATCGATTAATTCTTATGAATATCAGAAAAAGGAGAAAATTCTTCCCGAATCGAAAATTGAGAAAAAAACAACTTTCGAAATACTTTCGTCGTACACGTTGAAAACTTTCAAATTCATTCAAATATAAAGCGAAAAGAATTGTGTACACATGAAATCACTGAAAGACAAAACTTGTTTTTGTACTAATAACTTTCTTGATCGCCCTTCCCTATGATACATGTTTTCATCTTCCAAAGAATTGACAATTTGTTTCAGAGTAATCTCGTTCAAAAAAGGTGTATAAGGAGAATGTTTCCTTTTAACTGTGTTAAGATCTCGACCCCACCCCTCCAAATTCCAACAACAACACAAATATAATTATTCTCTCAAAATAATATAATTATTTTCTTGCAACCGGTTATGTATTAATTGTCAGATAATTTGACAGTGCTAAATACCGTTGTTGATATGATTAAGAAGATATAATTACTCGTCTTGATGACGCGTGAGGCATATATAGGGTGGCCTATTTTGTGATTGAAATTCTTTTACAACGAAGTCAGAGGTCAATATCCGTGCTCGGGTAAATAGCCAAGATCTCATTTGCTACTTTTCTGTTCATGAAAGTTTTTTTTTTCTGACGTGAAAGATAAGAATAATCCAATTTCTCTAATCCGACCACTATTTCAATACATATTACCGGATTCCGTACCAAATTAAAGTTACTTATGTAAGTATTAATAAGAATTGTTTTTAGTCTGCCTGGTTGCTGAAGTAGCTGTATATTTTCCGTTGAATTCGTTGTTCAATTCCATGTAAAAGTCATGAATTCTAAGAGCCTATTTTTCACCACAAGGAAGATTAACATAACACAGGCCACTTCGTCATGGTACATAGCAAAAGTTAGTAAATATCGAAAAAACGATCCGCGTGTCGGTTTATAGAAATCTTGTAAAATCTATATATTGTTATAGAAATCTTATGAGACACTATATTGTTATAGAAATCTTATGAGATAAAATTTATAGAAAGCTTAGCATTTTCACAGTTACAGAAATTGATTTATCAGGGAGAAATAAATTGAGATCATTTTCGATATATAAGCAAGTCGAAAAAAAAATAACTTTTATTGTCAAGGAAGAAATCAGTTGGAATGAAATAAGAGAAAACAAATTCCCAATAAATCTGATTTCTCTTCTTCGATCTGTTAGGATCACAAAAGTAACGGTAAGAAAACAATAATAGCTGTCATCTGATTTTATTTTTATCCATTTTAATATTCTTTCAAGAAATTCAATTTTATTACTATTTCCCAAAGCATTCTACTTATGATTAACTAGCAAAAAAATAAAATATAAATATTGTGTTTTGATAGATAATCTGACAAAAATGTACAATGACAATGCTCCTTTAGATTAACTTGTGAAATATTCTTGTTAAAGATGCGCAGATGTTTACTTAGCTTAGTGAAATATGGCAAAAAGCCTTTGTGAAGGGTGTGAGTAGGATTAAATTCAAATGATTATTAATAGTGTTAGCTTACAAATATTGCTGTGGACAATTTAATACTCAAAAGGAAGCTAAATCTTGATTCTTCATTATTTGCTTAATAATCACCAACTCAAATTTCATTACAAAACACTAACTACATTTATGTCCCATGAAACACATGTTTTAGAAAATAGGCAGACTCTAAATTATGTGCTAATCTTTCATAAATCCTGACTTTAAGCTTCAAGAGAATTGTCTATAAAATGTTTATTTTCGTTTTATTAAGAAGTTGTTTGGCAGTAAGATTTTTTCAGTAGTATCTGTGGAACTTGAAGATTCTGAGGAAAATGATGTGTTACTTTTCTTTAACAGAAGATAGACTGATTTAAGGAGTTGGAAGCTTAAAAAGGACCATGCAAAACTATTTTCAAACTAATTTCCAAGTTGGAATTGTTCCATCTCATTAACATGAATGAAAGGTGCATTGGCAAGACATTCTATTTGAACATTAGTTTGTTTGTTTGTTTTTTACACTAAAATCATGGCTAAAGTTTCTGCTGAAACAAAGATGGAGGTTATGACTTTAAATGATAGGATGACTCAACTAGAGATTATCCAAGCAGTTGAAAGCGTTTTAAGTAAAAAGATAACAAGATCACAAAAGTTAGACAAGAGTGATGAAAGAAATATTGTGAGGATCTCACTAGGCAATCCAAAATTAACATGCAGGTAATTGAGGAGTGAATGTATTCTTAACATTCAGGTTCCAGGTGATATTTGTACTTTCTATAATAATAAAGATCAGTTTTTGAAAAAAATAATTCTGTTTAACTTTTGCTGTCTCACTATTTGTGTATGGCCTTTTTACAGCATCACTATGCTTTATCATCCCTCATATAGCATTACCGAAAATAGTTTTCTGGCCCTCAAATATTACAAAATTTAACGAGAAAAGTATACTGCTAATCAATCTCGACTTGAGGAGAAAATTAACAAAATAATTGATTACCATGGTGACCAAAACGTACATAGAGGTCTAGTCTATTGTACAAATATTACTATCTATGTGTTGCCTGGAAAAATAAAGAAACAAGGCAGTGGGTAAGATCTCATGTCTACGTCATCGGCTTATGCGCATATTTCTTAGATCAATATAATGTAGAAATTGTGTGATATATGAGGTAGATTTCTAGAATGTTAGGTTTGATTCTAAGAAGCCAGACATTTGGATGGCTATAATTATTTCCATAACTATTGTTGATTATATCATTAGTGCAGCTATTGGTAGACTGATTTTCAATGTCAAATTAAGTTAGAATAATTTTATTGATATTAGAATATAGAATTAGAATAAATTCGTCTCTGTTTGCTTTGTAAATAGGGTCCTCTTAATTAACTTAATGATTTTAATAATTGTTAGACCTCTGTAGT
This sequence comes from Acanthosepion pharaonis, assembly GCA_903632075.3. Lineage (NCBI taxonomy): Eukaryota > Metazoa > Mollusca > Cephalopoda > Sepiida > Sepiidae > Acanthosepion > Acanthosepion pharaonis. Next base: position 211,917 of record CAHIKZ030001438.1, on the reverse strand, counting down.
TACTTGCCACTTACCAAGCCGGTTGTATTTATTCACGTCAACTGCGATCGAAATCGGCTGAAGGACGCAACTGTCGTAAAACTGTTGTCGAGAAACATCTGTAAATCGATGGCCAGGAAGATCGCATTGAAGCATAAAACAGACTGTCGACGCTTGGGGTTGGTTACAGTCTATAGATAGATAGATAGATAGATAGATAGATAGATAGATAGATAGATAGATAGATAGATAGATAGATAGATAGATTTCATGGCTTTGCTTCGGCAACAAAAAATTATCAGTATAACCTTTGTCTGTTTCAGTAGTATGGGAAAATATGAAATATAAGGTGCATATCTGCCAACGGCTTACATGTCATTATTTACTGAGGTGTGACGTTGTATGCAAGGTCCTTATGCCATAGTTTTTTCCGTTGTTTTTTATTCTCTTAGACATAATCGAGCTATCTGTGGCCGATTTAGATGCCGAGGTCATGGTTCGTTCGGGCAGACGAAAATTTAAGAGACGGATTTACACATCTGATTGCAAAGGAGGAGTGATCGATTAGGGACACACAAATTCCATCCTATTTAAATGTGGGACCGATAATAAGCTGGTTTGGAATGTTGGAATCTGCGTGCAGATTATGCAGGAATAACAGAGTGTAAGCTATAAGTCTTAAGATTTATCTTCGTAGAAATTCCTGCACCATATTATGCTTAACTTTGAAAAGCGTCGTTTGCTTTTCACAGACACATTTTCTAATATATATATATATATATATATATATATATATATATATATATATATATATATATATATATATATGGGAGAGAGAAAAGAAGAAATATATAAATGTACGTTTGTGCGTATGTATGCAGATCGATAGGTAGATAGAGAAAGAAAGAAAGAGAATGTTTTCTTCCTGTTAAATCTTTTTAATATATCGATCCCGAATCGAAGAAAAGCAAAATTCACGTGCATCTATAACTTTTATATTGTCCTTTTTTGTTATTTCCGACGTTAGAAATAATAATAAGTTTACTCTTGGCTAATTATTTACCACTAAACACTTCGTATTAATTATTTCTCTGGGAAAAGCCCGCAACAATCAAATTCATGTTCCCTGAAAAACTAATTCATGTTCCCTGAAAAAAAGGCTTCGTTTTATAAAATTCAAATACCCGCTGTGTTAAAATATTCTGATTCTATCAAATGATTTGCATCCGCATCATTAACACAAATAACTACAGCGTTTCCAAGGGAAATTGTTCGGCAATATGTCAACCGTATGTATCTCCTTTGAAGATCTGAACCAGAGAATCTTTCTCGGAATATAACAATCAGACCATTTAACTCTTTGCTATGTTTATTTGAATTTACTAAAATACTAAAAATCGTAATTGAAATTATTTGAAATCATTATTTAAATTGGATCGTAAAATAATCGATCAGAAAACTTGAAGCTTTTCAGGCTTAATTCCAAATTAACAAAAATAGAAAGGAAATCACAAAAACCCATACAAAAGTTAGGGATTTAAAAGAAGGTAGGACTAAAATTCAAATGCAAGAAGACTGAATGCATTGGCTGTAAGCTAAAGGAACAGACCAACAGGCAAATTAAAAATTATTATCTGCGAACAAAGAACGGAAAGTGCGACTCTGAAATCTGAGGGCGCATTGGGATAGCGAAAGATGTCTCCTAAAAATAAACCAAGTATTAAGAAACAGAAAATAATTCACTAGAAACAAAGAAAAGAAAACTGAAATGTTATGTAGTACCAGTCTTCATATAAGGCCGGCAATGTTGGACAATTGCCTTACAAATGAAGAAGAAACCTGAGGCAACAGAAATATGGTTCTACAGAAGGATGCTGAGAATATCCTGAACCGAGTATGTGAGCAACGACGAAGTTTTAGAGAAAATGGACATATATATTTAACATCAGAAAGAGACAATTGAAATTTCTAGGGCGCATAATTAGGGAAGTGTGTTTGGAAAATTTGATACTCACGGGGTAGATTGAAGGCAAGAGAGACTGAGGAAAACTAAGCATAAACTTCCATATCGAGCTTTTGTAAATGGATGGCAGAACAGGTTTTAGGAGGGGTAATAAAAAAGAGTAAATTTATTAAGAGCTACAAAGGACAGGAAATTGTGGAGAGTCATAATGTCCTGAAAAGATACTGCACATAGAAGAAGACATTTTGAAAAATATATATGTATATCTTTGATTAAAATTTTTATTGTACTAGTGAATTTCAATTTCCGGATGCATATACAACAATCTATCAGAAGTGAATGTTATGGTCATCACTCTTAATTTGTAACTAAATTAGAGTATGTAAACGCCTCAGGTCCTTTAATGTTTGCCCCTCCCCCTCTTTCATCCCCAATTCCTCCTTTGTTAGATGACAAGGATTTCACGTGTGGGATATACTGAATTTTTTCGCTTTGAGTAATTGTTTTTGTATCTAGATGAGTGCGTGTTTGTAGGAATGTTTGAAAAAATGGTGTATTTTTACTTCTAAAAATCTCGCACATTTCGTCTAGTTAGCTGAAACTTCTGGCACAGTTAGTTTTGTAACGTGCACAATTTTATATAGTTTTAATGATATTATGTCATTGTTATTAATCATTGGGAAGGAAATGTTTAAGTGTTTTTATTCTTTCGTGCCCGCACAAAACTGTATATTTGTTTAGTAAGGGATTCAGAGAACAAAAGATGTATTATACTGTTATAATGCCAAGCAATAATACTTTCTGTAATTAATATCAAGTATTACATACATCTTGTCACATTTCTTATTATAACTAATATATATATATATACTTTACAATTGGAATTAAGATAACTTTAGTTAATGACCATTTTTACCTACGAATTTCAATTTTAAAATTCGCAGGATCTCTCATATATCACAATAATAACGCCCCCCTCTCTCTCTCTCTCTCTCTCTCTCTCTCCAACTAACTAATATATATATATATATATATAAGTGTGTGTGTGTGTGTGTGTGTGTGTGTGTGTGTGTGTGTGTGTGTGTGTGTGTGTGTGTGTGTGTGTGTGTTATGAAAAGCAAAATATTTCTTTACCAAATTGTTTCGTCTCCTGAGAAAAATCGTTAAGATTTTAAAATTTCAAATTTAAGAATACTGTAAAATATTTGTAAAGTGTTCAGTGTGTAATAAAAGATAAAATATGGAGGCTGCTAAGTGAAGTAATTTAATGCCTAATAAACGAAAGTGAATAAATATTGTTATTGTTAATTTGGAATTTTTTTTTTATTATATATATATATATATATATATATATATATATATATATATATATATATATATATATATATATATATATTATTTTTATCATTTCATCTTAATTTGATAAAATATTTATGTACTTATATATTTTAAATAATAGAAGGGCTAGAGCCAACCATTTTCTTTTAGACTTTTAAATTTTTATGGTCATGTATATTGTTTTCGGAAAGGAATATTTACTTCAAAGAGGATATATTTGAAATATCCAGGGCATATAACTTTGGTAAGAATCGATAGTTGCATTCCCAAGAACCTTACGTCTTAGTAAGTCATTTTCTCTTTTAATAAGTGTAGCATTCTTGAGATACATATATCACCACATCTGATATTAATTTCTATACACGTGAAGAATCTCGTAAAAATTAATTATATTTTAATAGACTTATTTTCCGCATTGCTGTAATCTTTTTCAGGAAACTGTGGCTAATTGTTTTATATTAAAATTCATGTAATACAAGGATCCACAAGGTAGAGGGATAGTGAATGAGGTGTTTGAGATGGATGTAAGAGAGAGGTTGGTAGAAAATTAATATTACGACGATAAGGATGATAGATAACGATTAACACTTGAAGAGATTAAGATTATAGTGTTCAGAGAAGGGTGAATAAAACAGATTATTTCCCAAAGTAGTAGTTCTTGGGCGGGGAGAAGCTGCAGTTTGAATACAACGGGTATATAAGGGTGGTTCGACTCTTTAGATCTATAATTGCTGGTCGAACTGAAACATGGAGCTTTCCTTAACAGTTTTATTGCAAATAATTTTCGAGTAGCAATATGCATACGTCACTGGAAAATAAGTCATCTACATTTGCCATTCATTTTAGGATTTACGTCGCACTCTTTTGGTAAGGTCCCAACTGTAATTATGAATAAGATTTTCACTATATTATGCTACATTTTACTTCGATTTCTTTCCCAAACACTTCCTTTCATTTTCTTTTGCATAGTTCTGATATTTTTTCTTTTTCTTTCTTTTTTTCTTCATTCTTCAAATTTTCCTTTTATCTTTTTTCTCTTTCCCATCTGCTTTCTAACTTGTTTCCATTTACCTTTTCTCTGCAAAATTACTTATACTATTTAATTCCCATCTTCATACTTTCCCATACATATGCTTTTCTTGCAAATCAACTTTCTTTCTCGCCATTTGACTTTTTTTCCTTTTGTCTTCTTTTTTCGAGTTTCACATCTGCAGACGATAGTTGACATTTATTGGTGAGGTGGCGAGAGATTGCGACCCGCAATGGCGTCATAAATACAGGTTTTTTTTTTTAGATAAACAACATAATTGCTGCAGCGACAGTGCAATTAAATAATCCGCTGTTTGTGGAAAATGTCTGTTCTCGGTAAGAATGGGATGTTTTCTGGCCTAAAATAACGCATCCAATGAACATTTTCCACATTTGTCTTGTATTTTTTTTATCAATTATCCTGCTATTTTCGCTGAAAGATATTTTAAGTACGTTGAGTGATGAGTCACTGTTTTAAATATGGATGATCTTTTACACTGAGGAAAAATGAAGCAAGATATTCCCTCTGAAATTATTTCTCCATCCAGACCTGATTTACTTGTAGTAAACACGGAAGCGCTGAAAATTTGTTTCTAAACTCTGCAAAATACCCAATTTGTTTCTAAACTGTCTTCAAAATACCCAATGTTCAACTTATGACATATTATTGGAAGCCAACAGAAAGAAATTTCAATAATAGCTTTTTATGGTGTTTTGAAAATTCAGAAGTTATTCTCATTATTTACATAACTTTAAAAATATCGAATTAAAGTAAAATTTATTTTTGTGATTAATGAGAACTTAACCAAATGTCATTGTTTTGTTAGAGACAAATCTGTACCCTCCATTGCTTTCTTAAGAATCCTATAATTATTTATGACAAGATAACTTTTGACTTTTGCCAGCGAAATGAAAAGTCATTGAATCCATAAATAACCGACTTGTAAACTTTGGATTATACCACTTAATTTAGGAATTTATAAATAGCAATCATTTCCTATTTATACTTAATGATCTTTAGAGACGCCATTCGAACGGTGTGTGAATATGAAAGGCGTTATTTTAACAACAATTCTTTTTTCTTGAGATTCTAAGGATAATTACTACACTTATTCTATATGGCATATGTGTGTAATACATTTTGCAGTTGAAATTAGTTAGAGGTCTTTAGTCTCACTAGAGGTAGACATTACTGTAGTGATTTTCCAAGCGTAGCTCAGATGTGGCACAAGGCCGAAAGTATGGGGTACCCAGTGAGGATCGAACTCACTATTCAGTTGTAATAGTTCTAGCGAGACAAGCTTGCTAACCATTACACCACCTCGAGGTGCCCGAGGTAGACATTACTGTACTCACAGTTAGAACCAAACTTACTACAATAATTTGTATTTTCTAAATTTAACTTAAAATAACATAAGTCCATACTTGTTGTACATTCATCGAAGATGCAACTATATTTGAGAAAGTTATCTTACTACAGCTGAAAGCTGCAAATGAGGTGTCCCCGAGTAAGGAATGAATTGACTATAAATAATATTCAAATAAGAGTTGTGGTTAACGATTCTTCACGACGTCCATGTGAATCTGTAAACATTTACATTTCTCTATTCTTAATTTATTGTGAATGAAACAAGACAGTACAATAAGAAAGGATACAATTTTAAATTGTAAAAAATGTTTCTGAGAAAAACGTTTCTTCTTATTTGAAGTAATCAATATATCAATAAATCAAATGACTAATTGCTTTTTCGATACTTTGATTCTTTTAAGAAGCATGTCGACAAAAATGATACTCTTTCTTTTCAGTCATTCTTAGTTTAGAATTGACATTCCGACAAGACAATCAATCACACGTGAATATTTCAGAATTCAACGTTGTGTTAACGTGTGACTAAGCGCCAAATGAATGTAGGCCAAAGGTCGAGTAAACAGTTTTAGTATGTGGAAAAAAAAAGTTTGTTTTTTGCAAAATGTCATGATTTAAGGTAATGCCACATCGAATCAGGTATAATATCTTAGTCGATCTTAAATCGTTATCGAGAAGGGATAACAGAATTCTTTAAAAGTAGTTTTATGTTTGGCTAAAATAATTGAATAACTGGTCACCGCGTGGTCTGATATGATCTACAAATGCTACGGTAAAATGTTTGCTTAACATGAATCTATGAATTCCATTCATAGCGCCTCTAGTAGCGAACCTGTTAGCTCGTCTTGATAGCTATTGAATGAAGTGTTTAGTCATCGCTGCATGCTGTCTTTCAGCTTAAAGCCAATTAAGTTTTTAAAATAACTATAAATGCTGAGGTAAATCCCACACTACTTTCAATGGGTATCTGACAACGGAGATAATTAACTTCTAACAAAATGTTATTCAGATTTTCGGAATCTTCTTCAATGTTTTTTTCCGTACTACGTGACAGTCTTCGTAATTTTCACATCATTTCAGAATACTCAAACCTGGACTTAGGCTTTGAAAATATTTGATTAACTAGATATCTGTGTTTAGATAAGAAATCTAATGTATGTTTCCTTTAATTTACTTAGTATTTTAAATGGTCTCATCGTTTTACTGTGGAAATAGCGAGATATAACCACTAGTACTATTCTGATAATTTGCATGTAGAAATCTCTTGCAGCTTCTTAATTCTTTGTTACCTACGTTCTGCAAAAGTCAATCGCCTTTCTCTGTCTACCTGTTCTTTTATTGTCCTTTCTAATCAATAAAGTCTTGTCATTCTTTTCCAGTCCCAATAAACCCTTACGTTTTAGTGTTATTATAGCCTAGATTAAAAAAATCTTCTTTTTCGCCTCATTGAACAAAGGATTAAATTTGTTTCTACAAGTTTGGTATTTGGTTTAAAGAATATCAAGTCGTTTAAGGGTTCAACGTTTTAAGATAATTGTTCTGCAATTCGTTACTGGTATTATATTTGCTGGGATCTTTCATACTACTCTCATACTACCAAGAATTCTCTCATACTACCAAGAATTCAATACATTTAGTGCTTCAGCCACACCCATTACACACACACACACACACACACATTCCCCCCATATATATATATATATATATATATATATATATATATATATATATATATATATATATATATATATATCCAGTGCTGTTAGAAATTGAAACAAGAAATCAGCAAATCTATTTCGTTATATTTACTTAATTACAAAATAAATGGGACAGATAGGAATCCGTCTGTTTCCTATAAGCGATGGGATAAATAATAGAGAAGACTGAACAAACAGAAGGATTCCTCTGAATTCACAAACTTTGCATGACTTTTTGGGGGACCAGTCAGTCCGTCCGAAAAGTGTAATTGCTTCTTTCACCACTTCATCCATATGTGAAGTTAGTCTGGTTCTTTATTTCAAAGAAATCATCTTTTAGGTCCTCCTACGTCAAGGACCACAAGAGAATCCATCAAACGATGAGTAAACATATTTTCTATTATTATTATTATTATTATTATTATTATTATTTTTGTATATTGTTTCCTGTTTGTACCCCGTAGAACCGGGTTCAAACTATGTTCCTTAGGACCTATACAAGAATTGTCATTTAATTGATAGCACTTTTCTTAGTATATCGGATGTTCCTAGTATGGCGATCTTCTGGGCAACTTGTATGCTGATGTAACATGTTAGCTGGAAAATTGTCTATTCCTTTTCTCAGGAGGCCCGGAGCTCCGATTATAATTGGTACAGTCTCAGTCTTCATTCCTTACATCCTGTTAATATTCAGGTCCTTGTATTTGGACAATTTTCATGTTTCTCTCAGATCGTACTGCTATGTCAATAAGGATACACATCCTGAATTTCTAGTATTTTATGATAATATCAGGTCTGTTGACATTTTATTTCCCTGTCAGTTTGAATTGGCATGTCGCAGAAGATAGCTACATTGTTATTTTGGGTAACTGTATCTGGTTGGGGTTCATACCATCTCTCAATGATTTCGATTTTGTGCTTCTTGCACATCTTCCATTGCACATATGTCACTACATTGCTATGTATGTGAATATATTCATTTTTTGCTAGTTCCAGACATCCTAAGATAATACAGTCGATAGTTTAATCATATTTTCCGAAGATCCTGCATTTCAGGTTAGTTCCATCCTTGATTATTTGACAGCGATGGGATCTGGATGCGAGGTTTTGGCCCTGAGATGCAATAATTAGGCCTTCTGTCTCATCTTTCAACCTGGTGCTCCTTAGCTGCTAATGTGCTTTTCTAATCTGCTTCTTTTGTTCTTTTTAGGTATTTGCCATGTAACGCTTTGTCCTTCCAGTTTTTTATGTTGTTTTTTATTTCATTTGGCCAAATTGTTTTGTTTTCTGTTTTACTCATTTGGCGTAGATGGTATTAGCTTCGTTTTCTGTTGATAGGATTTCAGTTATATTAAGCCTTTTTCTTGAAGAGTGTAAATTCTTTGTTGATGGATTGGTTTTTGAATTCTACTATTTATAGAAGAGGGTCATTGGTTGTTTTTGTGGGGTATGCTTCCAGTCCGCTTGTTGTAATTTTAAGATTTGGTTAAAGTCGGCCTCCTAAAGCTCTTGGTAAGTAGAGCCTATCAACATCTGATTTCGGGTGGTGCATCCTCATTTGGGTAAACATCTTTCTGGTCTTCTTTCTGGTGTACAATCTTTTAATGTCATTCAACTTCCATTTAATAATGTTGAAGCTGTATGTTATAGTATAGCTAGTGTTCATAGCCTTCATTTTATTGGTCCAATTATGTTCGCTTTCTAGTATCAAACGCATTTTCCTATAATATTCTTTTCGGGTCTTTTTCTTCATAATTGGATGTTGTATTCTGTCTCACTCATTAATTCCTTAGTATTTGCCGGTATTATCTTGGTCTACTTCCTTCATCTTGTTGTTGATTTCAAGGTCTAAATCTTTAGTTTTCGTTAGTTTACCGCCTTTGAAGGTGACTTTTGCACCTTTGCCGATTACGAACTCCATCCTAATGTTTTCGCTTAAAGTTTTTGCAATGGTGAGTTGTTGTTGTTGTTTGTTTGTTTGTTTGTTGTTGTTCTGCTAGCTGTCATGCTTGGCAAACATTTTAAGATCATCAATATAGAATAGATGATCCAGTTTGTCATTCTATGACTTGTATCCGTAGCTACTGTTATTCAGTAGGCAACTGAATGGCGCTAATGCAAGGCAAAAAAGTAGTGGTGACAATGAATCTCCTTGAAAGATCTCGCTTATGATACTGATTAGTCTCGATGTTAATGACCCGTTTGTATGGTTTAGGTTTAGTGTGATCTTCCAGTTTTTTATGTTCTCCGTTATGAATTTGACCGTTGTGGAGCATACTCTGTATATTTTTAGTCTCTTCTCTATCCATCAGCGTGGTATACTCTCGAACGCCTTTCTGAAGTCGATACATGCTATCGATAAGTTTCTTTTCCTTGTTTTCACCTCATCCAATATTGTTTTATTGATAATTAGTTGGTCATTTTACATTCCTTCCCTTCTACTGGGAGTAAATTGATTTTCTTAAGGAAGTTGTATGTCCTCTCGGTTAGGATAGAAGTGAGGCAGGCAAGTCATGGGTCTGTAATTCTATGGGTTCTGCTTCTCTTCTGCTTTCGTAAGTAGGTATGTTATACCACAAATGAGCCTTTTGGAGCATTTCGGGATACGATTATATCATCGTATGTCGGTACGAGGTCTTCGTGGGTGCTAGAGATTTTTTATCAAAAAATTGGTTATTCGGTCTATTCATGGTGCTTTCTCTTTGTTTTTTTTTTCAGATGGCAGTATTTTTTTCAGTAATATTGACATCCGTTCATTTTAGGACTCCATATGTGTGTGTTGTTGCTGTTGTTGCTTAATCCATGAAGCTCCTTCTTTGTGCATTTTAAGTCATATATATATATATATATATATATATATATATATATATATATATATATATAAGCAAACACACAAAAAGTAATTTCTTGTTGCACAAGGTTGAATGTTTCTTGTAAGTGAACAATAACCAAACACAAATACTTCGAATAATTTCGGTAAAGGAGAGATGTGGCCTTCGTTTTAACCCTTTTTATCTGTTCTTAGCGCAACGACTACAAACTTCGATATTCCCGTTCTCAGTAGTAATAATAGTAGTAGTAGTAGTAGTAGTAGTAGCAGGAGTAGCTGTACTTAGATGTTAGCGGTGCTGTTTCGTTTCTTCTTCAGTAACACACAGCGGACGCATCCTTTCCAATCTCTGAAACCTCTCCACTCAGTTCGACTGCATTCGAAGACAGACGAATCCAAAACTCTCTGACCACTCAGTTCGCTAGCCTCTTTATTAAGAGAACCAGTTCAGGTCCCAGGCTGGTGACGTGTCTGTTTTAATTGTGCGAACGTAATGAGATACTACCAAAGTACAACTTCACTCCTCCGAGAATAAACAATTTACTTTTACACCGATTGATTTGCATGTTTCACAACAAGACGCCATTGTTTATCACCTCGCTATTAATCATTTTGTCGCTCTTTGTAAACTTCAGTGGTTATTGTTTTAAAAATAAATTCTAGATCAAAATATACTTAATTTTAACTTCGATTCTTATAGTGTCAGAATCCATTTCTTTGTTTAAAAGTTCCAAATTATTATTGTTCCAATTATTTTCTATTAGTAATCTGATATCCTTTGTATACTTACAAAAACATTGTATTTCGTGTTCTAAATTAACTTTCTGTAACATTTACATTTCAAAGTTTTTACAGCATATTAACATCTTCGTTATTCGAAAACGCTTCTCTTTCACTTGATGTTTTCTGTTTTACAGCGTATCCTCCTTTATTATTATGATTATTATTATTTCAGGCGTGATATCGCCCCCCCACTGCCACATGTGTACCTCAGATAGATTATTACAACTGGTTTCTATTTGTTCCTCTTCATGGGTCTCCTCTGGGTTGTTGGCATTTAGCCCCTCGATGTTAATCTATTTTTGATGCTTTCGAATTCTATGTTAGGTATTCTTTTATCCTGATGATGTCAGGCCTGACATGGCTAGTTTGTTGGCATCAATGTTTAATCTGTTTAAGGGATGTTTTTCTCGCCAGATATTATAGGCGGCTTTGCTCATTGCTTCCGTTGTCGGCTTTATCGTAGCAGTGTAAAATGCTATCATTACTTCAATATAATCGTCCCTAGAACATTTATTCATTGTTCTTTTTATGGGATTTTCTTTTAATGAATGTAGAGAGCTTCTTCGGTGTGGTATTCCTGTAGTCCTAGTTGGGTAGAATTTGTTCCAATTGCAGACTTTTCAATCCCAGTCTCGTTCCTCATTGGGGATCGGGGTCCTTGTTATCTCTCGTGACGTTCGATGCAGTTTAGCAACATCTTTCGTCATGCCAGCATTATAGATAGGGCGTATTTACTCATACGTGGGAGTTTCTTCGTAGGCACCAGAACATATCTATATCGTGGGCAATCACATCCTGCTATTTTTTTGACCAATTATATTATTGACAACAACAGTAAAATTTTCATTTATAAGCGTTTGGATTCTAAGAAGACACGACGTGCGTTACGAGACCCCTACATAACTTCAATGTTCAATGGAATTTTCTTTGACTTTTTCTATTTTTCTCTCTTATGTTTAATCCTGTTATTACATGATTATATTTTATCCATAAATAAAATTAATATATAGACACTGACAATATTCAAAGGAAAGGTTATTATAAAGTGTTTGTATTGTATGGCTTATAAAATAAAAATTGTATATAAATTACGAATGAATAAATAACAAAAGACCATTAAAAACTAACCAATAAGTCACTATCACCATAATCACCACCATTATTTTCATCACTACTACCACTATTATTATTGCTATTGCATTCCTTTTTGTTTTTCTTTCTTCTTCCTATTATCAGTAATAAGAATCTAATAACTGTCCAATGCTCTTGCCGAATCAGGTTATAAAAATTAAGATTTACGTAAAAAATTAATAAAACTGGTAATATCAGGTATATCAACAACTAATATAACTTAGTAACATATCTTTAAAATAAAAATATTATTAATCTAAAATTCAATCTGCAGCTTCATACTAATCACTGTATATATATATATATATATATATATATATATATATATATATATATATTTAGTTTATGCAAATTTAGGTAATCCGTATGGGTAGACCTGAAGAGGATGATATCCAGAGAGCTCAATGTAAAATTCAGAGCAGTTATGTTTGAATAAAAGACAGACCACGTTAAGATTCCATGTAATAAGCTATTTCACCATAACCCCTTTAACAGGGTTCTGGATCATCAGACTTTACTTCCAAAAGCTGAAATGAAAAAGATTGAAAGATACTACCCCAGTGTGGAGAATAAAATTATTTAAATGGGAATAACTGTTGATAATTGGGTACATAAAAACAACCACAAGTTTACTTAATGAACAAAAATCAAAAACAATCACGAGTTTACTTAATGAACAAAAATCAAACGAATAAATGTCAACCTAACAATCTATAAGATAAAAGTTTTAGTGGAAAAAAAAATTACTAAATATAAATTGGATTGCTCTTTCAATGTTCTGTCTATGGATTTTTCCAATCGACTGCTTCATAGAAAATACCCAAAACTCCACCAAATTTCAAATTAATTCCTTCGTAGATTGTTTTAAAATTTAGATATTTATCAAACCTTAACCTCCCAAATATGCACGTTAAAGTAACGCGAACTGACAACGTCTAAGAATTTGAATGAAACCTGTCGTATAATTTATTGGGGTTATTGTAACGTCTTCCTTTAATGTAGTTCTTATCGTTCACCCCTTAGCCACCTTTATCTAGAGACGAGACGCGTTAAATTTGAGCAACATCCAGCCGACACACTGGGGTTAAAATAGGAAACTAAAATGATACATATGACACAGTCATATCCTCTTTCCCACCTCACTTCCTCACTTCGTTAACTTTGTGTATACTTGATGAGGTCCGTAAAAAACGTGTGAATTTCTTTTCATTTTTCATTTCAGCTTTTGGAAGTAAAGTCTGATGATCCAGAACCCTGTTAAAGGGGTTATGGTGAAATAGCTTATTACATGGAATCTTAACGTGGTCTGTCTTTTATTCAAACAAATATATATATATATATATATATATAATACATATATACATACATATATATACAAATTATATATTATTGTTATCATTATTATTACTACAATTATTATTATTGTTATTGCCTTCTGTTTCATTTCTTCTTCCTATCAGCAATATCTGTCTTGTAACTTTCAGCAATTTCAGGAATATTTTCTGTGATTGAATTTGGTAAAAACATTAAAAATATTACAGGTTTTCCATGGAGATTATATTCATTCAGTTCATCACGAAAGCTAATATTAAATCTCTTTCGTTAATATCTGTCTTTTTGCTCTTCATATATGTTTCGATTTTCTTCTAATCCCTTTTAACGAGAGATACACTTCAATCGACCTTTTCAAATCCTGACATCCATTCTACAATAGATTCCTCTTTTTAGATCTCTCTCCTTTTGTTTCCTTTCGCTTAGCAGAAAACAATTTACATTTATTTGTATTGTTTCAGTCCCTTTTAACTCTTGTGTAATTTACATTAATGCACACCATTGGTGCTGCCGGGACAACTCCCAGTACTTTCTGTTTTCCTTTTTTGTTTTTTCGGATAGATAGATAGATAGATAGATAGATAGATAGATAGATAGATAGATAGATAACCTTGTTTCTGATGTTCTCTTTCTAATGTTTTTCTTTTGATCTTTCTATTCATGTTCTTTTGTCTTTTGCATCTCAACTGCGCCAAATAAGTACGGAAAATACTATTAAAAAACATGTTTAAATTAGAAAAAAGAAAATGTTAATTCAATCAAATAGCTTGAATCTCGTGGGCAGTTTCGATATGGCTTCGTACATGGTTATATCTCGTGCTTCTCGTCCATATTGGCTAACCCATCCAAAATGGCAGTCTTTAACGTGTTCTTGATGCAGAATCATTGATTGGTCTCTCCTCGACGACGCCTAAAAAAGCAGATTATTCAAATTAGGAAAGTTAGCAAGTCAAATGTTATGGAGTGAAAGAATCGGGGTCAGACACTTTTAGGTTGCGTGCGCGCCATATGGGAGGAATAATAGTCTTATATAAGGCTTCCCACTCGCCACACCTTCGATCCAGAACTTGTGTTTCCGTGTTTGGAACCTCAATGTAGGTGATAACCGTGAAACTCTCTAGGAAACTGCGTGCTAGCAAGACATGGTCGCCTTAACTCATGATCCCGAGTACCATCATTAACAACGTAAAGTAGAGTAGATAAACGTGGGTACATCTGTGTTGTCATCCACCCCCATGTTATCTGCAATTGATCCTGTCCATCTTCAGGTCGGAGTTCTTCTTATCAATGTTCTTGAACTCGGTCAGCAGGAGCTATGATTGGATCACATTGAATCTTATCAAAAAGAATTGTTTTCTTCCTATAACTTGGGTCTTGTGATTGAGGTTCGTGCTTACGGCATATTTAGTACTATTAGTACCTGCCATTTTTACTGCTTGGTGATGACCCTCTTGAAATTGTTAGGGGCGTCAGTGATGATGCTTTGGATCTACCTCATGATTTTGGATATTCTTTCGATATCTGGCCACTTATAACATTTATTTTATTTTGGCCATAGATATGAAATCCATGTTAGAGACCATTGGATACATCTTAATCACTTTCAAAAAGCAATCTTTAAATTTTTGAGTTCTGTGATATATCTTTTCTTTTTCCGTCAAGTTGGGTGCTGATATATCAGTGTTCTGAAATAGAGCGAAAGGAGAAATGAAAGTGTTGAAAATACAAAGAAATATCAGCTTGTATCATCAAATAACCAGTGAACTCTACATACACGCACACACAGATATGTGTGCTTGATTACAATGATAACACGAACAACACTTCATTGTACACACAGACATAAACATATATATATATATATATATATATATATATATATATATATATATATATATATATATATATATATATATATATATATATATTGGATGTTAACTTTCTTTCACGCTTCATTTTAGACCAATACAACTTTAGAACACATTTTAGTGTCAAACCGATAATCACTATGCAATGTTGATACCTATGTACATAGTTTCGATAACTATAAAAGCTCTTCGTCGATATTGAAGTTCTTTTTTTTTTTTTAAATTTAAAACATTCATGTATATATATATATATATATATATATATATATATATATATGAATGTTTTAAATATATATATATATGTGTGTGTGTGTGTGTGTGTGTGTGTGTGTGTGTGTGTATTTAACATTTATTTTAGGTATTTAAAATATGCTTGTTTTAAGTACTCGTGTTTGTGGCAACAAAATATTCAACTTCTTCGATTATGTAGATTTTTCGAATAATGATTTCGATGTTTTTAGCAGTTGTAATTATTCTTCTCTTATGGATCTTAATTCCTCATTCTTCCACTTCTGGATAACTTTCTTCGACGGAAGTCAATTGTTAATTGGTCAAGCCTCCATTTCCTTAGTGAATCAAAAAGGGAATATTGTGTAATTGCCTTTTATTTAATTCTCCTTCAAATATGGCGAAAATAACTGAATACTCATTGTAAATCATCGGATTTTTCTTTCAAGTTAATAATCAATGAATAGGATTGCTAGAAATTCCAAAAGTAATTTATAACACTAAAATGTAAATTCTAAATGCGTTTAAAGCTTTAAATTATAAACATTTGTGACAGAATGTCACCTACTATTATCTTGAATTAAAATATTAGTTTAATAACACATTTAGACGCAGAGTAGAATTTAGATAAGATATTTTTCTCAACAAATGGCTTAACCTCTTTTTTCTTTTTGTTGCTAGAAGGTTAAATTTCATAAGAAGATTACCATCAGACATATCACACATCTTGACAACAATTTTTGTTATGACGTCTGGATGCAGGGGAAAAGCGTAACAAGTGACTTTATTATCACTAATTAGTGTCCTTCTTAATTAAAAGCTATTTACCTACCTTTTCTATTAGAAGATTTACAATTATTTTAAATGTCAAGCAAGGAGTTTGTTAGTTCGCTTGTAAAATCGAGTTACAATTATGGAGATACATATATCTCGTTATATCCTCATTTGTGCAGACGATATAAATCCTCTATATATTCTTTTTTACTTATTTTGTCAAATCAATCAAACCACTTTCCGAGCTATCATCGCTCAAAGTATCATTTTCACAATTTTCTTTCTGAAATAACCAAATTCATTTGTCAGTTATTTTCTATTTACTGAATATCATCTTGAATTAGTTTTAACGAAAACGCACAGAGAAAGTGATGGCATCATTTTACAGCAATACATCCACACTTGCCAAAAGGTAAAAAAGCAGTGGCTCAATGAAAATCGTGACGTCTGTATGATTTATTTTCTAACTAAAACCAGCATTTGACGAAATCGCGTTTCCGAGGTGACCAAATGTCTGGTTCACCTTTTAGTGTTTTCTTCGACTTTTTCAGATAATATAAAAAGAGTCATTGTATCTTTTAGTGTTTTTAGAATATTCCTTAATGTCTTGTTCAGACCAATTTCAGTATTCTCTTTAGCTTTAGGTCTGGAAACTTTCACTTAACTTTCGTATCTGCTCTTTTCTATAAGAACAAAAAAGTTTTGCGCCATTTTAGTTTACAATTCTTCTGTCTTTCTGCATTTTGATATAATTTCTCTAAGTTCATGTTATTAACACTTAAAGTAAATAAACATAAGCTTCTAAAATCTCGAAGCCTATGATTAAATCACGTCTGAGACACGTTCAATTTTCAACTGAAAATGACATTTTGAAGGCAATTTTAATTATTTCCGTTTATTATTATTCAATATTCTTTCGAGATAACATCCTATTTCATCACAACTTTTCAGCCGGTCTGTTTACCAGGCTTCTTCAGTCGACAATTACATCCAGAAATCTGTGTAGAATTTCAAACCGAATCATTTCTTCACGCCTTTTACTCTATCACGCGTGTTACTTCTTAGGAATTTACAACTTTTAACTTGGAATTATCCCCGATTTATGACACACTTCCCTTCCTGTACAAATCTACTTTACTCTTTTATTACTCAAACCAGGAATTGAAATTATGATTTGTAGGAAACGAATTTGAACTTAACCAAAAAAAAGAGTCTTTCTTTTTTCACATTCGGCTATGTTCCATAATGACTATTGTAAAACATAGGAAAAGGAAATCGACGTATCAGAAAGTAAGGAATCAAATTGAAATCTTCTACTTAGAATAATAAACCAGACTTTTGATGTGACTCATGCTATTGCGAAAGAAGAAAATGCATAAAGTTTAACGTTATAATAAAATACGACGAAATGAAGAAGTTAGTGTAAAAGAATTGGATAATAGAAATAGCATTTTCATTGTGAATTTCTTACTTGAGATTTTATTATTTACATTTGGACGAATGTCCCCATCATTGTTGTTATTATCGTATTGGCTCAAACGTTATGATAATAACAACAAACATGAGGGGATTATTATTCCGAATGATAATAATGTATATAAGAAGTAAAATTAATATTAAATATCACGTTTATTATTGAGCACTGCAGTAATGAATTCGATTCGATAAAGTTTGTGTTATTTTTCAGTTTATTACAAACAAAATAACTATATTTAAAGTGTTTATAGATAAAACGAATTTTGATCTTGTCGAAATTTGATTTCCGAATCGATTGTCGCTAATTCAGTTTTTGATCAACGTCCGCATTTCCTCTTCATATCTGACATAGGTGCTTAAATATCCCGCTAGATTCCTGTCTGTTGGAATAAATAACATAAATATCCTCTTTGGGGACCCATTATTGCAAAAT
The DNA here is from genome assembly GCA_903632075.3 of Acanthosepion pharaonis. Classification (NCBI taxonomy): domain Eukaryota; kingdom Metazoa; phylum Mollusca; class Cephalopoda; order Sepiida; family Sepiidae; genus Acanthosepion; species Acanthosepion pharaonis. Next base: position 193,690 of record CAHIKZ030001438.1, on the reverse strand, counting down.
CAAATCATACTGGACTTAGGATAATTGATAATTTTCCCCAAGAGAATTATTTGCATGACTTGTGGGAAATGAGAAATTCAATAAATGTCAGCAGCTAAAGCTTCTCTAACGTTTTGAATTAATTATTACCACAACCAACAAATTTATAGACTTCGGCCTTTTATCTTGTCTCAGTTGTCGAGTCACACGTATTTTCTCTTTTCAATGAAGAATACTCTATGTGAACACGTGTGAGAATAATAAACACGGTTCTGGTCGGGAAAAACGTACAAAGTGATGTAACAAAATGAAATCATGATAAAATCCAAAGAAGAATCAGCAATATTATTGGCCGTGATCTGGCAGGTCGGTTTCAGACACTTCCCCACTGCCGAAAGAATGCTTCTCAGTGTCTTTTCTATAAATACTTTCATGGTAATTGTTCCGATGAGCTCTTCCCTATGGTAACTAGACTTTTTGAATTTAGGAGCAGTAATAGACTGGCCTCAGGGTTAGAGTTAAGGTTAATTTACAGCTGAGTTAGCTTGATGCAACCGTAAGTTCTATGCTAACAGTTTCTTTTCTCGCAGTTGTCGCTTGTGGAACTTCTTTTCCGGCTCCGTGCTTTGCAGCCAAATTTAATCTACAAAAATTGAAATGAACTGTCAAAAGCTATCTACTGTCCTACTGATTACTCTTTTCGATTCCCACTGTTTCTTAATTCTTGCAGTAACCCTTTCTGTCTTAGTGGCTTAACTGCCTTGCATGGGGTGATAACAATTAAAAAAAAACAGGAAAAATCTATCGAAACGATTTGTATAAGAAACAAAATATTATCTCTGTCAAATAATATCATAAACCACAAGGCGTATGCTAAATGTTTTTTTCCTTAATGTACATAAATAGCTCAGCAAATAAACGAACATGTCCCCGTTGCAAATAAGATATTATTTAACAGAAAATGGTTGTTATGATTGTAAACATTCATATATACCTACGAATGAAGGATCTATCCAAAATGACACACTCAAAATCGATTAATTTAAGTAAAGTCAATTTGAAGTGTCAGTGTTGATTGATTACGAGTTCAACTGAAAGCAAAACAGAAACAAAGAGAAGCCTTGCTTTCGTTCACTGAAGTTATAAAGAATAAGAGAAATTATATTATCGAAAAGACCTGGATGTTTCTTTTCAACGAAACTATTGTGAAAGAGATGTTTTTCAAATATACAATATATTTTCAATCTGGGCACACACATTCATATAAATAGATGTACACATACGCACACATTCGTGCAAGCATACTTATAAACACAAGCAAGTGCACAGACACAGATACATACACACAACACACACACACATATATATATATATATATATATATATATATATATATATATATATATATACAAAACACACACACACACACACACACATATATATATATATATATATATATATATATATATATATATTATATATATATATATATTATGAATTAGAAGATGCACATATCCGCTACAAAATTGTACATTTTGTTTCAACGTCAAAAAAAAGGAAAACCTTTTTAAGCGTCTCATCAGGTGGGAAATCACGATATTACTAAAACTTTTTATTCAGAAATGTAGTAATCGAAGCAAATATCATCCACTTACGTTCTTTCGAAATTCATAAAATGTATTCTAGAATTTACATGTAGAGATGGAAGTGAATCTAATTCGTTAAGTAGTACACTTTGATATATATATATATATATATATATATATATATATATATATAGATAGATAGATAGATAGATAGATAGATAGATAGATAGATAGATAGATAGATATATCGCCTATGGCATATTGTACTACTGGTGTAAGTAAACAACCAAGATGGTATCATAGCAATCGAAGAAAAATACACTATACATATGTCTTATTTAAGAGATACTTCCTGCTGACACCTACGATGTCAAATTGATAACGATGTTCTTACGGTAAAACAATATAAAGTTTCAGTTTTCAAAACTCGTTAAAAACTCATTTCATATTTGCAATTTATATTGTTCAATGATTGCCGAATAACGGCTCCAAATTTGGGATGAAAAGCAAAAGACAATTGAGATAAAATCCCAGACAATAAAACTGTATTTAAATAAATAGTTTGAATAACTTGAATTGTACCCGTTAACGATTATTGTTGAAAGAGTATCAAGACTTAGATAAGAATGGTTAAGCTCGGGCTATTTCTTTAGACATCTCGAAAGTATTTGACAGGGTTTGGCATAATGCTTTTCTTCACAATTTGAAAGGTTATGGTATTTCTTGGCGATTGTTTGAACTGATTCAGTCTTTGTTAATCTGTTGTTAAATGAAGCAAGGAATGGATTGTTAATTTTAAAAAGCTCCCTTATTAATGCAATCTATTAATAATCTTAGAGAACTCTTTTTACCTTCCTTCAGTATTGCGGATGCTAACCTTCCGCTGATATGAAGTGGAAAGAGTACATTGAATCAATTGCTAAGACTGAAGCAAAGAAAGTTAGTTCACTATATCAGTTTTTGTCGCCAGAATCAATCTTACATGTTTCTAGATTTACCATTCATCCTTGAATTGAATATTTCTGCCACCTCCGATATGGTGCTTTTACAATATTATTAGAGAGATTCTTGATGAAATCCAAAGAAGAATCTACATTGTTATTGGTCCTGACCTGGCATCTCGGCTTCAGTACCTTTCTCACCGCCGTAATGTAGCTTCCCTCTGACTTTTCTATAAATACTTTTATGGCAATTGTTCTGGTGAATTAGACTTTATGAATTTGAGCGGCAAGGTCTCATCAATTTACAGTTGAAATAGCGAGATGTAGGCGTAAGTTCTCGGCTAACAGTTCCTTGTATCACATTTCGCGCTTGTGAAACGCTCTGTCGTCTTCTTTCTTCCAAATCAACTTTTATCTTCAAAAAGTGTAATGTAATCTAAGTCGTGATCTTTTTTTCATTCTATTTCTTTTATTGCCCTCTGTATTTAACAGTAGTTTTTCTCATATTCTCTAACACACTTGCGTCTTGGTGGATTTATTGCCTTGCTTGTTGTGAAATTATTAAGAAAACAGTTCAAATGTAAATTAAGTTGAAATTTTGAAGAGCGAATGTAAATATAATGTAGTACTTATATCTTTTATCCACAGTGACTTGATGTAAAGCCATTTTGTAGGTTAGTCATGAAACAGTTTAATATTGTAACAGACTTGACGTTAACAGTCTGTTCTTCTTTGTAATTGTTCTTTTCCACTGGACTGACTTTCTCTCTCTCTCTCTCTCTCTCTCTCTCTCTCTCTCTTTATATATATATATATGTGTGTGTGTATAACAATATTAATCTAAACGTCTAAAACCATTTGATGAAAAAGTCAAGACAAATAAATAGCAAACAACAGGTGCTTGTTATGCCGTGTGACATGGAAATGTAATATTAGATGTTTATAAGAATGACAGACAAGTTGAGAATTTTGTAAATTGGCCTCGCATTAATGTCGGCCGAAATAATGAGGCATAAACCTCGCCATTTAATTAACATCAAAAGGTTGAGTGATGTACGAGATTTATTGTCGAATGTCACATTAAGATAATTGAAGGGTTCTACAGAAACCCAGAGATGGTTTACATTTTCATATTTTTTTTATATTTAAACGATTGTATCTTTTTCATTTTTTAATCAGGACGGAGATGATCATGACTCTCGAGAGATTCCCTTTCATCTGTGAATTATCAGGGGAGTAACTTTGCTTTGATTTCCGTATGATTTGGAATTTGGAGATGTCTTTCTCTTAGATCGTCACTCAAGTCTATAAAGCCAAGTCTACCCTGATATTTAATCCTGAGCAGGGGGTAGGGATTTCTGATTTTCGTAATGTATTTCGTTTTTTTCTATATTTGTTATAGTGGATATTGAAAAAGCAATTTATTAGATATTTAGAGACAGTTATTTATTATATATTTCAGAGAGTAGAATTTTGACATTAAAAAGAAACGCGATACGTTTGATATTGCATGAGAAAAGATTCTATCAACACACATAGTAGTCCAAAGTTAAACTTTATTAAACCATACGTTCGACTCGATATAATTTTAAACAAAAGCTGGAAAACATATTTTGATTGAAAAGTGACATGTATTTTGAGATTTTCATTTCTTTCCTGAGATTTCCTTTTGAAAATTTCTATTGAGTTTAGTTTTAAGTTCAAATGGCACAGTAAATAGAGACTTGTAACGGACAATAATTCAAAATTATTAGAAGGAGAAGAGGAAGAACGAGAAAAGAAGAAGCAAAAAAGAAGAAGCAAAAAAGAGGAAGGAGTGTAAAATAAGTGGTGAAAAAGAGGAAGGGCGTGAAAGAAGAGGCAAAAATATGAAAAAGCAAAAAAAAGAAAACTAGAAAAAGAGGAAGAAGCGAAAAAGAAGAAGAGGAAAAGAAAAATCAGCAGAACGGAGAAAAAAACGAAAGGAAAAACGAAGCGAAAAAGATTAGAAGCGAAAAGTAAGAAGAAACGAAAAAAATGAAAACGCAAAAAAGATAAGGAAGCGAAAAACGGAAGAATATTAAATGGAGACGAAGCAAAAAAGAAGCGAGAAAGAAGAAAAAGCACAAAAAAGAGGAAGAAGCGAAAAAAACAAGAAACGAAAAAGAAGCGAAAAAGAAGATGAAGCGAAAGAGAAGATGCTGAATGGAAGAAGAAGCAAAAGGAGGAAGAAGAGTAAAAGAGGAAGAAGCGAAAAAGAGAAAGAAGCGAAAGAGAAACGAAAGGGAAAAGCGAAAAAGAAGAGACAAAAAAGACGATGAACTGAAAATGAGGAAAAGTCGAAAAAAAGGAAAAAGCGAAAAAGAGGGAAAAACAAAAATGAAAAAGAAGTAAAAATAAAAAGTAGAAGAAGCCTAAAAAGAAAAAGGGATGCTATTGAAATACACAATTTAAATCCGTTATGGCAGTGTTGAGACTATAAAGACACCATTTGTTTAATTATAACGTACGTGTGTGTGTGTGTGTGTGTGTGTGTGTGTGTGTGTGTGTGTGTGTGTGTGTGTGTGTGTGTGTGTGTGTGTGTGTGGGGAGAGATTGATAGATTTCGATAAAGTATCAAGATGATTTTTTTTCGTTCATTTATCTGTTTGTAATTGTATTATGTCTTTGTGATATGTCCCGGAAAGGGATATATTTGTTCGAAGTAGCAAAGTGTTTATTGACTACTGTAACCGGGTAGGACAATCTAGCAGGACTGGTCCTCGTCGTAGTGGTAGGCAATAGGCGTAGGCAATAGGCGTAGACAATAGGCGTAGACAATAGGTGCCCTCCATGTACCTTCACATCAGTCTGTATTTATGGCTGACACCAACCAATCATTTTACTGTGAGGGTGAACTCAAGTGGATGCATATTCATTACATCACTTTGGTTCTAAATTTTGGTATTTGAAACAAAGTTTATTAGATATGGGTTATGGGTTATTAGTTATCTATTCTTTTGAGGCATGATGTGGTTTTAGTTATTGTAGTAAGAATTTATTGTTAATCAAAATATATATTGCCCTATACGTCTTGACATTAAGCACTTCGTGTGTCCATTTTGACGTGTTCTGTACCTTTATTATTTAATGTTAAAATAACGCTTTTGCGAAGAGTGAAAGATAAATATGGACATCCAGCTATAGAATGCTTTCCTGATATTGAAAACTTTTGCCTTCAACAGTCCGATCATTTCGATTACCTCTTGAGATAAATAAACATCGTTTTATTATTCCATGTCCTTTTTCTCTCTAGGAGGCAAAAAAGCATTATTCATATTGAAGCAGTCGCCATTTTAACACTGACAGCATGAAAATATCACTCGTTTGAATATACCGCTTGGAAGGTGTGAAAGTGTGTTCAGTTTTCCATATTTTTTCCCCGATTTGCATCTCAAAATATATTCATCATGAATTTCCTGGTAGGAAACGCTGGATACATGGAATTACATTTTTTCTTTGGAAGAACGTAATACACCCGTGTTTCATCTCCCGTCATATGTTCCAGTAGGGCCTTATCAAATCTACTGCGCTCTAAGTACTGTAAATAAATACCCATGAGCTGAAACTTATGGAAGACGTTCTCATTTATGATCGTTCAACGAAAAATGATATCCATTCATCCGGCACTTCTGTTTTTCAGTTTTAAATAATTCTCTTTGCAAATGTGCCATTGGCAAGCCTTTTACATAATACATATTATTAAATGACAAATCATTTTAAAACTTATAGCTTTATAACATGAATTAAAAAGGATATCTATTGGATAAAAGAAAATCAAACGATTGCTTTTTCTTATTTCGCAATATTTTTATCATGTTAATATTTACTTTATTTTGACCTGTATACGTAATATGAATAAAGTCTTTTCTCGTGAAGTAAAGAAACCATTTTTAATATTTCATAAAATATTCCCACTTGAAACGGAAAATAAGAATTTTATAAAGATTTTCGTTAACAGATTCTGTTTATGATTTGTTGTCTGCTGTAAGGAATCATAGTTCACAAGTTGCAATAATATTTATTTGTATTTTGTAAATCACATGGCCCTTGCTCGCCAAATTGCAAAGCAAAGTTAAAAATCTAATGCTCATTTATAACTTTTCAGTCCATTCCAAGAGCGATCACATGTATTTCGCAATATTAACATTAATATACTTTGTAAATGGATGTGAAAAGAGTATCCTGAAAGAAATCTAAAGAACTAGACTTACAATCCTCTCTCTTTAATAGTAATTTCTCTCATACTCTCTAATATTCATTAAGCGTTTGCATCCTAATCGCTTTATTGACTTGCTTGAGATGAAATGATTAAAACAAAAGAAAAAGTGTTATTCAAGTAAATGTGTCTTTTGAGCTGAACATAGGGCGATGAGTCTGAACTAAACTTTAAAAGATACATTAGGATAACCGGAGTGTAGTTACTTCTTGTTCGCCTCTTTTCGTTTTTTTTTTTTGTTTTGTTTTTTTTTTTTTTGCTTCGCCAATCACTTTTTGAACGATATAAGTCCAGCCAATCATTTGATTCGGTCAGTTCATTCATCAACTATTATTTCTTTTAACATTCGTTTATTTTCGTTGTAAGCAGACATAGGCCAATGAATAAAGATTATTCACTGAAATAGCAAGAAATTATATCCGAGTTCGCACAAAAGATGATCAACGGAGGGGTGAAGAAAAAAATGTCGTTCCAAACTAATCTCTACAAGCTCACCAAATGACCAAACCATATCTTTTAGTTTGAAAGAGGATTTTGCTCGCGTCATTTTAGCATTTTAGTAGCACTTCCTCTATCCTACTACGTTTACTATTTATTTATATATATATATATATATATATATATATATATATATATATATATATAAATAAAAAACAGACTCAGATAGGAAAAGACTCAGATAGATATATACATAGATGGATATGAACAATGATAGGTAAATAGATAGAAATGAACAATACAGATAGATAGATAGATAAGATAGATAGATAGATAGATAGATAGATAGATAGATAGATAGATAGATAGATAAGTACACTTGAAATCGTTAGAAAAAGGTAGTAGGATAGATGAAGTGCTACTAAAATGATGCGATTAAAATCCGCTTTCAAACTAAAAGACGTTGTTTGGTCATTTGGTGAGCTTTTAGACGTTAGTTTGGAACGACAGTTTTTCATCACCCTTCCGTTGATCATCTTTTGTGCGAACTCGGATATGTATACATATATATATATATATATATATATATATAACCATCTAGCTAGCTACTATCTAACCATCGATCTATCTCTGTTTCTATCTCAGTCTGTTTATATCTATCTGTCTATCTATCTATCTATCTATCTATCTATCTATCTATCTATCTATGTATCAACGTCCTCCTAATCCTTCTTCACGACTTCTACATGCATTTGTACTTTTTTCTGCGTCAGATTCTATCAATCTCACCACAATATATTGGCTGTTAGAGACTTGTAGTACTTCTCAAAACCCAAAGAACCAACGTATGTGATTTATGTGCTGTTCACCAGATAATGAAACGCACAAAATGAATGGACTTTTTTCACAAATATTCGCATGAAACCATATGGAATCCTTTTAAAAATGATTTGCTTTCAATGGATTTTATTGATATTTGATTTTTTCAATTAAACGTATTTCAGGAATCAGCTTTGAGCTCAGAAACTTTTTTTCCAGCTAGACCCCTCATAATAGAAGCAGCTTTGTTACTCCTGTGAAGATCTTTGCCAGAAGAAACATTCATCCTACTTTGTCGTTGAAATTCTTACATATTTTCATCCATTGTTAAAAGCTAAGTTTAATTATTACCCTATTCATTTCTTAATTCGACTCTGGTAAATATAAAACATGGTAGAAGCAGTCAAATTCTTGCTGATGTAATATGGTAAGCCGATCATTTTTTTTCGCACTCCTTTAGCAATGAATTCTATATACAACTTCCACTTGATATCTACAGTGAACCTGAGACTCAACAACAATTTAAATCATAGAACTTCATTCAGAGTGGAATCGCTCAACGTGACTGAAGAAAACTTGAAATGACGAAATGATACGAGCTAGTTTATTAATATTAACAAACCAGTTCTTTCCCAATTGAGCTGAGAACTCCTTGGTTTGTAGAAGTGTACCCATTTAAAACAAGATAATGTTTGATCGTATAAATAAGCGAAAGTAAAACATTTTTCGTTAACTACTCTGATGACATTTTGTTATTAGTCACTGACACTGAAGAATTCCAACGGATAATTCTTTAAAAACATAATCAGGACACATTCTTAATATAATAAAAGCCTCAACACCACAATGCTTCATCACTGATTTCCCGCCACATCGGAAGTAATCTTCAGCTGATGTAGCTTACTTCCTATCATAACGGTCGTTTCATCCGTTCGATATCCGGCAAACCTGGATTATTACCAAGGATAAAAAGCAGTCATTTATAAAACACGCACAAGTCAGATAAGAAAACAATAAAAAAAATCGAGTTTTTATATTGTCCTCACATCCCTATTTGCAACAAGCCAATTTAATTCCGATTTTCTAATATATGCATAAATGGTAAAAGGCATAAATGGTAAAAGGTATAAGTGCAAAGTAAATACGCAACCAATGTTATCCAAGATACCTTCGTTTTACTTTTCTTTCTTTTCTGTCTAGTCTGTTGTCTGACACAAGTTTATATAGGCAAGCTTGCAATAGAATAATAATTGAAAAGATGTTTGGCAAGCCAATTAATATTATAATGAGTTCGATCCTAACCTTGTACAAAATAAATGTTTTTTTCTCGTGTAGTACTAAAATAATTACATAAACAGATTTGGAAAAGTGTTCATTCTCCACTTCTGCCTTGTTCTAATGATTGTCCAATAAATAATATCTATACTATCTCTTTTTTTTCTTTTTCTTTTTTTTTGTTCTGAAACTTGGCGAACTAAAGTTTTCCTTCGCTTATTAGTCATTTGTTAACTGTGTACCAAACTAAACTAAAAAGTTTAAATATATTTAAGAACTTGAAAGGAGATCAAGATATTTACCTGCTTCCAATTCGTGCTAAAAGTTAGTTTTCAACTTTAGGAAAAATCCCAAAAATCTAAGATTCAGATCATTAAATACGATAATGTTTTCCTTCTCTGAAGATTAGCGAAACACAATACTCCAACTTTCGAATTCTAAATTAGTTCTTCCAACAAAATAATAAATAATTTACAAATAATTCAACAGAATGAATATTTAAGAGAGTCGCGATTTACTTTCTAGTCGGCAATTTAGATGTAAACGAAATAGTTGTACTTCCACAAGATTACATTCTTTGTCTGTGTGTCATTACAATATTCACCCCTGCCGACAGTTTAGAATTCAAATACTTATTTCCAGGTGAAAAAGATAGCGATATTTTTAGAGAGTATCCTAAACTCGACATTAATAGGCAGTGTCTTAACCCCAGACAATCATAACAGAATTGCAAATAAAGTATTTCGAAAATGTTAAAAACACAAATAAGTGAAGATAGTATTACGTGGCTTGCTTAGAATATACGCGGTCAAAATAAAATGAAATTCTAATGCAAAAGCTGGTCACTGGGTATGATTTTGAGAAATGTGTCAGGCTAAGAACTTAACAGAAATTTCTCGTAATTAGAATAAGTTTCATTTACTTTACTCTCACTCTCTCTCGCTCACTCTCTCTCTTTTTATATATATATATATATATATATATATATATATATATATATATATATTCGGCAGCATACTTTCATTAAGGCTGGTTTTAAATAATTTAGACATGTTCTGTCTACTTATTCTCGATAGGATCCTTTCATATTCGCGGATAACCTTTTTTGTGCGGTTATTAAAAGACTAGAGGAAAACATCGTGATGGATCATATTTTATTTATTTCTGAGTACTTTCGACATAGCATAATGTCATCATCAGGTATTGTTAATTATAGAGTAAGTATTTAGTGTTTATGGTTGTGAAGAACAAAAATTGTTGTGGTCTTCCGAAAATTATCATTTTTATATGTGGAGTCAGGAACGCTGCGTCATGGCTTGGGTGAGGGACATCGTTTTAGAGGAGTTAACTAGGGGTATGCTGTAGAAAACTTCCGTTGGTAGATAAAGGAAAAACTTAATGACAAGCACTAACATTTAAAGACCATCTATTGTAGACATTTTAACGTTTTACGAGTATTCGTAATTAATTATTATGTTGAGGTTTGGTTTCAATTGTTTTATATAAATAGCTTCGAGAAATTTTAGTTTATGCTTTTATTCTTTTCGTAGAAAAGTATGAAAGTATTTTCGACGTGGATATTATTGAATTGCGAATGCGGACATGTATGCTGTTGTAAATATTTAGAAATATTTGTTTTGTTGTTCTACGTGAAAGCGTTGTTATCGTGTGTCCAACATGGATATTATTTTTATCGTTGGAGATGCAATCTCCCAGAGGACATTTAAATTTATAAACGATGTTGGTTATCTGCAACACGCAATTGGCCGGGGAAGAATCATTACGAATGAATTTATTAGATATAGTGGATTTTATGTAGTATATAATAAGTTTTATTCTTTACTTGGGTCTGTGGTGGATGTATTAGATTTTATTAATATTTTTAGGATATTTTCGCCTTGTTTATAATTAGCCTGCATCTAGTCACAATATAAAAGGTTGATATGTTTGGGGTTAAAAGAGTATTATGTTCTATATGTTTTGTATAGTGGTCTCTAATGGAGCATCTTATTTGCTCGTCAACGATGTAGATGGGGAAGTTATTATTGATGAGAATTTGTTTTATATTTTATCGCTTATCAGCGAATACGAAAAGAATTCAATCGAGAATAGAACATGTCTAAAATATTTAACGAAACCTCTCTGTCTGTCTCGCTCTCTATATATATATATATATATATATATATATATATATATATATATATATATATATATATATATATATATATATATATATATATATATATATATATATATATATATATGACTTTCTCCCAATACACACACACACACACACATATATATATATATATATATATATATATATAAAAGTGAATATGGAAGTCAACACTTAAAGGCGACAGTCTGTTTCATGCTAGATGCAATCGTCAGGCCACTTGATATCTACAGTGAACCTGAGATTCAACAGCAATTTATATCACAGAATTTCATTCAGATAATATAGGAAAATATTCTCCATTGCAACAATATATATATATATATATATATATATATATATATATATATATATATATATATATTAGATTCCGTTACAGTGGAACTTCTATATACTATGTATTTCTAAAGATGATGAGAAAAAATAGTCGGCTCATTCTATCGCTCCAGAAAGTACCTGACTCTTTCGCTTGTATGTAGCTTTACAAGAATTAGATTAGACTAAAAAATAGTGTATGGCTGCAATATCTGAGCTGAAGCTACATAATATTCACTTTCCAACGGTGATAGCGTAGCGGTAAACTGATAGAGTCTCGGTAGATTTGCGATGCACAATGATCTAAGCCATCGCAAGTCTACCTCTACTGTATTGCTATTTTCGTGGCAAAATGTTTAGAAGAGATCCATTTTTTGTTCTACCAATTGAAATATTTACAGCTTGGACACACGTCATGTCCACAGAGTCGAATTACTCACTCTTTACTCTGTATTTCCAGTTATAAAGCAGAAACATTCATTCGAGTGGATTTGTTTCGAAGAACTGTATTTTGTGCAACAGTTTTTCTGCGTGAATTCTCCCCTAAGCACTAAAATCTTTTCCCGCTTAAGGATCCCTTCACTATTCTTCTTAGTCTTACAATCTTAACTTTCTAACACCTCTAACTTGAGTGACACTCCCGCCTTGTATTTGGTAAACAGTACTATAATAAAAGCACCCTGGTATATGACCTTCGGTTTTATACGGTTACTTATAGGACTTCGTACTTTACGTGTATTTACAGCTGTACATTCTTGGTGCTTTGTGAAGTTAGGTGATTTTTCAGTTGGGCTTTTATGAGCTTTACTATTTAAAGCTATAGGAAAGCTCTATAGTATTTCTGCATACTTTTGGTTGCATTTAGTAGGGTTTTGTGTATTTCTGTCAATTTGTTGATTATTAAACCTCTGCTTGTTATTTTCTTACATTGTTATTATACGGTGGGCTGAATCAAATTTCAGTTGCTTTGATTTGCTTTCTTAACAGTAAGTGTTAGTACTGCCCCCCCCAAAGTACTGTTATTACTGACGTTTCAGAATCGTTTTTAGCTTCAGTCGAAATTTTCCCGTTTTGACGTGTTGTCAAATAATGACAACGCCAAGCAAAAACAGAAAGATCACAGCACAGAATAATGTAATCTTTGACTGGAGAAGATAGCAATAATCCCCTTTCCGAAACGATATATATTCAAAAACAAATAACATTAGTGTCCATTTCTACATAAATACACGAAAGCAAATTTTTACTGCATTACTACATTAGGATTCAAAAGACGACACAATACAGTAGGTTGTTTGAATTCCTACACTGGTTGCCACGCAAGGTTAAGGGACCCTGTTAGTTTGGTTTGCTTCGTTTTAGGGCATATCAACCTCAATGGTTTTTTTTAATAACGACAAGATTTTTATTGCTGGTAATATTTTTTTAACATATTGCTGGTAATATCTTTTCCGTTCAAAAATCTATCGGTGGTAAAAAATTTTTACAAAAGTATTACTGGAACTAAAACCCATTTTTACGCCGTCAAAGTGCTCCGTCCCTCGCTGGGGCGGAGTGGAGGCAACTACCCGCCCACAGCTGGAACCCCGATAGGTGTCCCTATCCCGGGCGGACACGGATCACCGGCAATCAAGAGGTGGTTACACGCCCCTCAAAACCATCCGACCAAAGAATCCGCCATTGGATGCAGTTCATCGTCGTATCCAGGACGCGGATGTAGTTTATCGTCATAGCCAGGACGGGGACCCTGTTGGACCTGGTATTTTAGCCAAAACTAGGAGAGAAGAGATGGGTTTAACTTTCTCAAGGGTATTAGCACGTAAGTGAAATGTAATGGAGTTCGAACTCATATCCGTAATTCCTCAATCCGAGACGCTAACCATTAACCGTGATAAACGGAATACACACACACACACATATATGT